>JARQOD010000001.1:547923860-548025533 GCA_033576555.1 Oophaga sylvatica | reverse complement strand
AGGGGGCCCCGCATTTTTTTGGAGGGGGCAGCCCAAAATGCACGCCTTCTTTTAACAGCGCCCCCTCAGGGCCGCTATGGAGGAAAAATGGGGCAAATGGCCGGTAATTGGCGGCAAGTCACAAAATTGGAAATTACAGTCTTTTGCACAAAACAGGTCAATTCAGGCACACGACTCGCTTAATACGGCTTCGCATCCTGTTTGTGCGCCGAGATGAGCCACCCGCCAGGGCCTTGGGGAACTTGGCACGAGCCCGTTGATTCCTATGGGGGTGTCCTGGTAGCTGCGGCTCGGTCCGGGGCCCCTGGCGCTCATGAAAAAGGGGGATATTTACGGGGAGTTGATATTGTATTGGAGATTCATGCGCCCCTGGGGTACTGGTCAGGGGGACCAGCGCTGTTTATGTAGATCCACTGAAGGGTTAGTATTGTGCAGCTAGATGTTAGGCTTCCCACAGGTGAGGCTGAGTCCTTCAGGCAGATGGATGTGTAGGGATGCAGGACGGAGGGGGAACCGGGCAGTGATAGAAGATGGGGACACACACCAATAGTCACTTTGGTACCTTTTACTGTAGTGTTGCAGGCACTTCCCGGAGCGCTGTGGGTGAAGGGTGCACATCAAGTTCTCCCTAAATGGGTTTATGGGGCCCTCCTGTCTCCTATAATAAGTCTCTGACCTATGTGAAACTAGGCCTGAGTTCTTTCTCCTTATTTACGCCCGGCTCACCTTGTGGTAGGGCCTTCTCCTGAAGAACATGGTCCCTGTTTGCAGTGCACTGCTCGACTCGGTCCTCCTGACCCAATTACGTATCAGCACAAAAGGGCTCTTGCGACTTGTAGTCCTGCAGAAACTTCGGTATCTCCTACTGGGTCGTGAACATCCCGGTAAGCTCGGACCCGGTGTCCGATTGTAATGATCGGGGTGAGCTGATTAGGCTCCTCTGTCCCTTCTAATACTCTCTTCACTTGCTCCACTCGCCTTCAGCCTACCCGGGCCCTCACATGATCACACACTGGCAGTTGGTGGGCTGCCTCTTCGCCGCTCTCTATGCGTCGGCACGCTTTCTCACTGAGCTGCACTCACTAGTTTCAGCTCTGACTAGGCTGGAGTTGTTTCCGTTCCACTTTACTAGCCTCCACTCCATTGAACTGAACTTTACTGCAGACTGCAGCCTTCAAACTCCTCAGCTACCAACTGAGCTCTCCTCAGAACTAACTCTCAACTACACTCTCTGAGGTGACTGAACTGTTCTTCCTGTCTTCACCCTCCTTTATCTGTCTAAACAGCTCCCTCTGGTGGTCTTAGGGATGGGTGAAGTTGTGTGAATGTAGATATTGGACCTCTAGTGGTTGTTACCTTCTGTGCAACCTTCTGGGAATTAGGAATCCAAGCACAGCTGGGTTCCACATGTCAATATGATCACTGCACCCCTTGATGAATTAGTTGAGAGTGTAGTTTGTAAAATGGGGTCACTTATGGGGGTTTCTGCTTTTCTGGTAATTCAGGGGCACTCCCAGTGGGTCTTGGCACCTGCAAATCATAACAGTAAAATCTGAACTATAGTATGGTGCTCCTTCCTTCTGAGCTTTGCACTGTGACTGAAAAATATTTCCCAATTACATGTAGAGTATTGGCGCACTCAGGAAAAAATGGACCTCAGTTTGTTGTAAAAAAAATCCTATTAATCCTATTAGCCCTTAGAAAAATTAAAAACTTGGGTCAAAAAGCACATTTAGGTAGTAAAAATGTAATTTATTTGTTTTTCACCATTAATGGTATAAAATTCTGTGAGGCACATGTGTTGTGAATATGATCACTTTACACCTACATTAATTAATTGGGAAGTGTAGTTTGGAAAATGAGTTCATATATGGGGGGTTTCTTTTGTTCTCTCACCTCAGGGGCTCTGCCAATGTGACATTGCACCCTCAAAACATTCCAGCAAAATCTGAACTCCAATAATGCGCCTATTCCCATCTCAGCTTTGCACTATGCCTCTAAAGTAGTATTCCCCCATATATGGGGTATAGTAGTATTTAGTAAAAATTGCACAACAAATTGTATGGTGCAATTTCTCCTGTTACCCTTGTGAAAATTAAAAAATGGGGCTAAATTAACATTTTTGTGGGGAAAATAATTTTTTTATTTTCACGGTTCAATGTTATAAATTTCTATAAAGCACCTGGGGGTTCAAGAAGCTCACCACACATCTAAATACATTTCTTGAGGGATCTAGTGTCCAAAATGGGGTCACTTGTGGGGGTTTCCACTGTTTAGGCACATCAAGGGCTCTCTAAATGGCACATGGCATCCACTAATGATTCCAGCAAATGTTACATTCAAAAAGTCAAATGATGCAATGCAATTTCTTCTGTTACCCTTATTAAAATGCAAAATTTGATTTTTGTTTTATTTTCATGGCTGAACGTTATAAACTTCTGTAAATCACCTGATGGTTCAATGTGCTCACCACACATCTAGATCAGTTCCCTGAGGGGTCTAGTTTCCAAAATGGTGTCAATTGTGGGGAATTTTCACTGTTTAGTAACAGTACTCAAACGCGACACAGCGTCCGCTAATTGTTCCAGCAAATTTTGCATTCAAAAAGTCAAATGGCGCTCCTTCCCTTCCAAGCTCTGCCGTGTGCCCAAACAGTTGTTTTCCTCCACATATGGGGTATTGACCTGCTCAGGAGAAATTGCACAACAAACTTTTGGGTCCATTTTTCCTGTTACCCTTGTGACAATAAAAAAATTGGGTCTACAGTAATTTTTTTGTGAAAAAAAGTTAAATGTTCATTTTTTTTCCACATTCCAAAAAGTCCTTTGAAGCACCTGTAGGGGTTAATAAACTTCTTGAATGTGGTTTTGAACACCTTGAGAGTTCAGTTCAGAGAGTGCAGTTGATCCCATATAGACCCCTCACAGTCACTTCAAACGTGAGATGGTTCCTAAAAAAATGGTTTTGTAAATTTTGTTGGAAAAAGGAGAAATCGCTGGTCAACTATTATCCCTTATAACTTCCTAACAAAAAAAAATTGTTTAAAAAATTGTGTTGATGTAAAGTAGACATGTGGTAAATGTTATTTATTAAATATTTTGTGTGACACATCTCTCTGATTTAAGGGCATTCAAATTTTCGCCAAATTTCACAAATAAACGCTAGTTTCTTTCTTTTAAACATCTTTTTATTAGTTTTAATGCAATAAACAAACAAAACACTTGGCATGTTTGAATAGAAACAGGCAATGAAGTCGTCGTACCCTAATCACAGTTTGCGAAAAATAATTGAGTGTCATCTACAGTTCTAGGCATTATGACTAGTCGAACGACATAACAGTCAGGCATTGCAGTTAGAGAATGACAACTACTAATAGGGGGGGAGACATGGTTATAAAGTTAACATAAGCAATAGTAAGTGGAAAGAGTAAAGAGAGAATGGTGTTGTGAACGTGTTGGAGACGACTTCGGAGCTGAAGCTCCCTCTGGTGGTTGCTGAGGGTATTGAACCTATGTTGAACAGCAAAAATCCTACACCTGCAACTGACGATTGGTTATCAGGTGGTATGGACTGGCCTGATATAAGTGAGCTGACCTCCCATGGTCCTTGCCGGTGAACAATTGTTCTTCCTGGTCAAGGTTGGAATTCAGCTTGCTTTTCTGCTGTCTCCTGCTTGCATTCAGATAAGTCACTTTCAGATTTTTTTTCTGTGGTTTGATTTTCCTTGCTTTTTTGCTGCATTGCTTTTTGACTTCAGCCGGGTCCCCTTTGGGGGGCTTGGGCTGGTCTCCGTTCACTTTTTGTATTTGTTCATTTGCTCAGTTTTTATGATATTTTGCTTCTGGGTAGCTACGTGTCCACACCAGAGATCTGATATAGGTGGTCGATACCGTGTGGTCTCAGTATTTTTGGATTCAGAAGTGTTGGAGTTTTTCCTAGGGTTTTTCTGGGTTGCAGACAGTATTCTCTCCTGTGCTGTCCTATCTAGACAGTTTTTGGCCCCATTGTTTGCTCAATCTATTTTCTGTCTGTGTTCGTGTATTCACCTTGTCTAACCGGCATTATATGTTTGGGGGCTTTCTGTTCTTTTGGGGCTCTACTCCGGGGCAGTTAGCTTTTCTCTTTCCATCTTCAGCGAGGCGTCTAGGGCACCGTAGAAACGTCACGGCTGCTTCTAGTTGTGCGGTTAGATTAGGGGTCTGCAACCTATTAGTTTCCAACCTCTCTGGTGTTTGGCTGCCTTTGAGGTTATTTGCTCCTGTCTCCTCAGCTACCAAAACATAACAGAATCACCGGCCATACTGAAATTATATGGTACTCAACAGAAGGGAAAAAAGTAGGAATTATTCCTACCGGTAATGTTGTTTCCAGGAGTCCATCATGACAGCACCGCCAGGAGGTTGTCCTTCATATCCTTGATAGGGACAGGAACACAGAAGAGGTTAAATAGCCCCTCCCCACCTCCACCCTTCAGTGATTTTCCAAGTACCACACCAGGATGGATGCAACACAATTTTATTGAATTCTCTACTACAATGTCTATGACATATCATAGTTAAATAATGCAAGGGAGGGTATATAAGGGGTGCTGTCATGATGGACTCCTGGAAACAACATTACCGGTAGGATTAATTCCTACTTTCCAGGACGTCCCTCCTGACAGCACCGCCAGGAGAAGTAACAAATAACTCCTCTTTAGGGTGGGACTACTGCTTGGAGAACTTTTCTCCCATAGGCCGTCTGTTGATTTGACAGAACGTCCAGTTTATAATGTTTACTAAAAGTATTTATGTTGGACCAGGTTGCGGCTCTACAAATCTGGTCCATAGAAGCTCCTGCTCTCTCTGCCCAAGACGCCGAGATTGCTCTCAGCGAGTGGGCCCTAAGAGTCTTTCCTGCCGAGGTGTATGCCGCAGTAATGGTTGATTTTAGCCATCTAGCCAAGGTGGCTTTTTATGCTTTCTTCCCTTTATTTTTGCCCGCCATCTGTATAAAAAGATTTGAGTCTATTCTCCAATCTTCTGTCAGTTTCAGATACTGTAGGACTGTCCTTCTGACGTCCAAAGAATGGAGCGAGCGTTCCTTCTCATTTCTATGGTTCTGGCAGAAGGTGGGAAGTATTATTTCCTAGTTTCTGTGAAAGTCTGTTACCACCTTTGGAAGAAAGGTCGGGTCCAGTTTCAAAATTATACAGTCTTCCTGGATTCTTAGGTATGGGTCTCTTATGGAGAGAGCCTGGATCTCTCCTATACGTCTGGCTGAGGTTATTGCCACCAGAAAAACTGTTTTGAGCGTTATTGATTTGAGGTCTGCCTGGTCTAGTGGTTCGTAAGGGGTCTTCCTTAGCTCATTCAGTACTAGACTGAGGTCCCATGGCGGAATGGAACTACGTATTGTGGGTCTAATGCGTTGCGTAGCTCTGATAAATCTTGAAACCCAAGGGTGGTCCGCTAACGGGTAATCGAAAAAGGACCCTAGTGCTGAGATTTGTACCTTCAATGTACTAGGTTATAGACCCTTATCGAATCCTGCCTGTAGAAAATCCAGGATTTTAGGAATATCTGGGTCCTTAGTAAGGGATACTGGTTGCGCACAATATGAGCAAAATTTTTTCCAGACCTTGAGGTATATGGATGAGGTAACAAGCTTTCTGCTTTTCTGTAGAGTAGCTATGACTGATTCAGATAAGCCTTTAAATTTCAGGATCTCTTTTTCAGGATCCAAGCTGAAAGCGCGAAGAACTCTAGGTTCTGATGGACGAGAGGGTCCTGCGTCAAGAGGTCCCGCTGTAGTGGAAGATGAATTGGGTCTTCTAATGCTATCTGCTTTAGTACCGGGAACCAGCTTCTTTTGGGCCAGTATGGCACTATCAGGATAACTGCCGTATAACTCTCCTGAATCTTTCGTAGTACTCTTGGTATCAAGGGTAGTGGTGGGAAGGCATACGCCAGCTCCGTATCCCAGTCCTGAGCTAGGGCGTCTATCGCTGTTGGGTTGTCTCTTGGATCTAGCGAGAAGAAGCGCTCTGTTTTTGTTTTTGTTTTTGAGGCGAAAAAGTCTATCTCTGGAAAT
The DNA here is from genome assembly GCA_033576555.1 of Oophaga sylvatica. Taxonomy (NCBI): domain Eukaryota; kingdom Metazoa; phylum Chordata; class Amphibia; order Anura; family Dendrobatidae; genus Oophaga; species Oophaga sylvatica. The sequence goes on along the minus strand of JARQOD010000001.1, from coordinate 548,019,461 downwards.
CCCCATATTCTGGTCAGTTGTGTAAACACCTCCTGATTTAGAACCCATTCCGCTGGTTGTATCTTTTGTCTGCTGAGGAAGTCTGCTATCTGATTCTTTTCGCCCTTTAGATGTACTGCTGTCAGAGATCTTAAATTTATTTCTGCCCAGGTGAATATTTCTTCTGAAATACTCTGTAAGTGACGGTGTCTCGGACCTCCCTGGTGCCGTAGAAAGGATACTGTAGTTGAATTGTCGGAGAATACTCTGACGTGTCGGTTGTACAGCTGCCTCTGGCATCTCCTGATCGTCTCCCAGACTGCTTTGAGCTCTCTGCAATTTGATGAGCTGTTGCGCATCTCTCCGGGCCATGTTCCTTGGAGATAACGTCCCTCCACATGGGCTCCCCAGCCGCTGAGACTTGCATCTGTGGTGATGTTTATGCAGGGGGATACTCTCCACGGTTTTCCGTGTTTTAAATTTGATACGTCGGCAAAGTCACAAAAATGGCAATTACAGTCTTTTTGCACAAAACAGTCAATTCAGGCACACAGGACTCGCTTAATACGAGCTTCGCATCCTGTTTGTGACGCCAGAGATGAGCCACCCGCCAGGGCCTTGGGGAACTTGGCACCGAGCCCGTTGATTCCTATGGGGGATGTCATGGTAGCTGCAGCTCGGTCCGTGGCCCTGGGCGCTCACTGAAAAAGGGGGATATTTACAGGGGAGTTGAATATTGTATGGAGATTCATGACGCCACCTGTGGTACCTGGTCAGGGTGACCAGCGCTGCTATGTAGATCCACTGAAGGGTTAGTATTGTGCAGCTAGATGTTAGGCTTCCCACAGGTGAGGCTGAGTCCTTCAGGCAGATGGATGTGTAGGGATGCAGGACGGAGGGGAACCAGGCAGTGATAGAAGATGGACACACACACAATAGTCACTTTGGTACCTTTTACTGTAGATGTTGCAGGCACTTCCCGGAGCGCTGTAGGGTGAAGGGTGCACATCAAGTTCTCCCCACTGAATAGGTATAGGGCCTCCTGTCTCCTATAATAAGTCTCTGACCTATGTGAAACTAGGCCTGAGTTCGTCTCCATACTACGCCCGGCTCACCTTGTGGTAGGGCCTTCTCCTGAAGAACATGGTCCCTGTTTGCAGTGCACTGCTCGACTCGGTCCTCCTGACCCAATTACGTATCAGCACAAAAGGGCTCTTGCGACTTGTAGTCCTGCAGAAACTTCGGTATCTCCTACTGGGTCGTGAACATCCCGGTAAGCTCGGACCCGGTGTCCGATTGTAATGATCGGGGTGAGCTGATTAGGCTCCTCTGTCCCTTCTAATACTCTCTTCACTTGCTCCACTCGCCTTCAGCCTACCCGGGCCCTCACATGATCACACACTGGCAGTTGGTGGGCTGCCTCTTCGCCGCTCTCTATGCGTCGGCACGCTTTCTCACTGAGCTGCACTCACTAGTTTCAGCTCTGACTAGGCTGGAGTTGTTTCCGTTCCACTTTACTAGCCTCCACTCCATTGAACTGAACTTTACTGCAGACTGCAGCCTTCAAACTCCTCAGCTACCAACTGAGCTCTCCTCAGAACTAACTCTCAACTACACTCTCTGAGGTGACTGAACTGTTCTTCCTGTCTTCACCCTCCTTTATCTGTCTAAACAGCTCCCTCTGGTGGTCTTAGGGATGGGTGAAGTTGTGTGAATGTAGATATTGGACCTCTAGTGGTTGTTACCTTCTGTGCAACCTTCTGGGAATTAGGAATCCAAGCACAGCTGGGTTCCACATGTCAATATGATCACTGCACCCCTTGATGAATTAGTTGAGAGTGTAGTTTGTAAAATGGGTCACTTATGGGGGTTTCTGCTTTTCTGGTAATTCAGGGGCACTCCCAGTGGGTCTTGGCACCTGCAAATCATAACAGTAAAATCTGAACTATAGTATGGTGCTCCTTCCTTCTGAGCTTTGCACTGTGACTGAAAAATATTTCCCAATTACATGTAGAGTATTGGCGCACTCAGGAAAAAATGGACCTCAGTTTGTTGTAAAAAAAATCCTATTAATCCTATTAGCCCTTAGAAAAATTAAAAACTTGGGTCAAAAAGCACATTTAGGTAGTAAAAATGTAATTTATTTGTTTTTCACCATTAATGGTATAAAATTCTGTGAGGCACATGTGTTGTGAATATGATCACTTTACACCTACATTAATTAATTGGGAAGTGTAGTTTGGAAAATGAGTTCATATATGGGGGGTTTCTTTTGTTCTCTCACCTCAGGGGCTCTGCCAATGTGACATTGCACCCTCAAAACATTCCAGCAAAATCTGAACTCCAATAATGCGCCTATTCCCATCTCAGCTTTGCACTATGCCTCTAAAGTAGTATTCCCCCATATATGGGGTATAGTAGTATTTAGTAAAAATTGCACAACAAATTGTATGGTGCAATTTCTCCTGTTACCCTTGTGAAAATTAAAAAATGGGGCTAAATTAACATTTTTGTGGGGAAAATAATTTTTTTATTTTCACGGTTCAATGTTATAAATTTCTATAAAGCACCTGGGGGTTCAAGAAGCTCACCACACATCTAAATACATTTCTTGAGGGATCTAGTGTCCAAAATGGGGTCACTTGTGGGGGTTTCCACTGTTTAGGCACATCAAGGGCTCTCTAAATGGCACATGGCATCCACTAATGATTCCAGCAAATGTTACATTCAAAAAGTCAAATGATGCAATGCAATTTCTTCTGTTACCCTTATTAAAATGCAAAATTTGATTTTTGTTTTATTTTCATGGCTGAACGTTATAAACTTCTGTAAATCACCTGATGGTTCAATGTGCTCACCACACATCTAGATCAGTTCCCTGAGGGGTCTAGTTTCCAAAATGGTGTCAATTGTGGGGAATTTTCACTGTTTAGTAACAGTACTCAAACGCGACACAGCGTCCGCTAATTGTTCCAGCAAATTTTGCATTCAAAAAGTCAAATGGCGCTCCTTCCCTTCCAAGCTCTGCCGTGTGCCCAAACAGTTGTTTTCCTCCACATATGGGGTATTGACCTGCTCAGGAGAAATTGCACAACAAACTTTTGGGTCCATTTTTCCTGTTACCCTTGTGACAATAAAAAAATTGGGTCTACAGTAATTTTTTTGTGAAAAAAAGTTAAATGTTCATTTTTTTTCCACATTCCAAAAAGTCCTTTGAAGCACCTGTAGGGGTTAATAAACTTCTTGAATGTGGTTTTGAACACCTTGAGAGTTCAGTTCAGAGAGTGCAGTTGATCCCATATAGACCCCTCACAGTCACTTCAAACGTGAGATGGTTCCTAAAAAAATGGTTTTGTAAATTTTGTTGGAAAAAGGAGAAATCGCTGGTCAACTATTATCCCTTATAACTTCCTAACAAAAAAAAATTGTTTAAAAAATTGTGTTGATGTAAAGTAGACATGTGGTAAATGTTATTTATTAAATATTTTGTGTGACACATCTCTCTGATTTAAGGGCATTCAAATTTTCGCCAAATTTCACAAATAAACGCTAGTTTCTTTCTTTTAAACATCTTTTTATTAGTTTTAATGCAATAAACAAACAAAACACTTGGCATGTTTGAATAGAAACAGGCAATGAAGTCGTCGTACCCTAATCACAGTTTGCGAAAAATAATTGAGTGTCATCTACAGTTCTAGGCATTATGACTAGTCGAACGACATAACAGTCAGGCATTGCAGTTAGAGAATGACAACTACTAATAGGGGGGGAGACATGGTTATAAAGTTAACATAAGCAATAGTAAGTGGAAAGAGTAAAGAGAGAATGGTGTTGTGAACGTGTTGGAGACGACTTCGGAGCTGAAGCTCCCTCTGGTGGTTGCTGAGGGTATTGAACCTATGTTGAACAGCAAAAATCCTACACCTGCAACTGACGATTGGTTATCAGGTGGTATGGACTGGCCTGATATAAGTGAGCTGACCTCCCATGGTCCTTGCCGGTGAACAATTGTTCTTCCTGGTCAAGGTTGGAATTCAGCTTGCTTTTCTGCTGTCTCCTGCTTGCATTCAGATAAGTCACTTTCAGATTTTTTTTCTGTGGTTTGATTTTCCTTGCTTTTTTGCTGCATTGCTTTTTGACTTCAGCCGGGTCCCCTTTGGGGGGCTTGGGCTGGTCTCCGTTCACTTTTTGTATTTGTTCATTTGCTCAGTTTTTATGATATTTTGCTTCTGGGTAGCTACGTGTCCACACCAGAGATCTGATATAGGTGGTCGATACCGTGTGGTCTCAGTATTTTTGGATTCAGAAGTGTTGGAGTTTTTCCTAGGGTTTTTCTGGGTTGCAGACAGTATTCTCTCCTGTGCTGTCCTATCTAGACAGTTTTTGGCCCCATTGTTTGCTCAATCTATTTTCTGTCTGTGTTCGTGTATTCACCTTGTCTAACCGGCATTATATGTTTGGGGGCTTTCTGTTCTTTTGGGGCTCTACTCCGGGGCAGTTAGCTTTTCTCTTTCCATCTTCAGCGAGGCGTCTAGGGCACCGTAGAAACGTCACGGCTGCTTCTAGTTGTGCGGTTAGATTAGGGGTCTGCAACCTATTAGTTTCCAACCTCTCTGGTGTTTGGCTGCCTTTGAGGTTATTTGCTCCTGTCTCCTCAGCTACCAAAACATAACAGAATCACCGGCCATACTGAAATTATATGGTACTCAACAGAAGGGAAAAAAGTAGGAATTATTCCTACCGGTAATGTTGTTTCCAGGAGTCCATCATGACAGCACCGCCAGGAGGTTGTCCTTCATATCCTTGATAGGGACAGGAACACAGAAGAGGTTAAATAGCCCCTCCCCACCTCCACCCTTCAGTGATTTTCCAAGTACCACACCAGGATGGATGCAACACAATTTTATTGAATTCTCTACTACAATGTCTATGACATATCATAGTTAAATAATGCAAGGGAGGGTATATAAGGGGTGCTGTCATGATGGACTCCTGGAAACAACATTACCGGTAGGATTAATTCCTACTTTCCAGGACGTCCCTCCTGACAGCACCGCCAGGAGAAGTAACAAATAACTCCTCTTTAGGGTGGGACTACTGCTTGGAGAACTTTTCTCCCATAGGCCGTCTGTTGATTTGACAGAACGTCCAGTTTATAATGTTTACTAAAAGTATTTATGTTGGACCAGGTTGCGGCTCTACAAATCTGGTCCATAGAAGCTCCTGCTCTCTCTGCCCAAGACGCCGAGATTGCTCTCAGCGAGTGGGCCCTAAGAGTCTTTCCTGCCGAGGTGTATGCCGCAGTAATGGTTGATTTTAGCCATCTAGCCAAGGTGGCTTTTTATGCTTTCTTCCCTTTATTTTTGCCCGCCATCTGTATAAAAAGATTTGAGTCTATTCTCCAATCTTCTGTCAGTTTCAGATACTGTAGGACTGTCCTTCTGACGTCCAAAGAATGGAGCGAGCGTTCCTTCTCATTTCTATGGTTCTGGCAGAAGGTGGGAAGTATTATTTCCTAGTTTCTGTGAAAGTCTGTTACCACCTTTGGAAGAAAGGTCGGGTCCAGTTTCAAAATTATACAGTCTTCCTGGATTCTTAGGTATGGGTCTCTTATGGAGAGAGCCTGGATCTCTCCTATACGTCTGGCTGAGGTTATTGCCACCAGAAAAACTGTTTTGAGCGTTATTGATTTGAGGTCTGCCTGGTCTAGTGGTTCGTAAGGGGTCTTCCTTAGCTCATTCAGTACTAGACTGAGGTCCCATGGCGGAATGGAACTACGTATTGTGGGTCTAATGCGTTGCGTAGCTCTGATAAATCTTGAAACCAAGGGTGGTCCGCTAACGGGTAATCGAAAAAGGACCCTAGTGCTGAGATTTGTACCTTCAATGTACTAGGTTATAGACCCTTATCGAATCCTGCCTGTAGAAAATCCAGGATTTTAGGAATATCTGGGTCCTTAGTAAGGGATACTGGTTGCGCACAATATGAGCAAAATTTTTTCCAGACCTTGAGGTATATGGATGAGGTAACAAGCTTTCTGCTTTTCTGTAGAGTAGCTATGACTGATTCAGATAAGCCTTTAAATTTCAGGATCTCTTTTTCAGGATCCAAGCTGAAAGCGCGAAGAACTCTAGGTTCTGATGGACGAGAGGGTCCTGCGTCAAGAGGTCCCGCTGTAGTGGAAGATGAATTGGGTCTTCTAATGCTATCTGCTTTAGTACCGGGAACCAGCTTCTTTTGGGCCAGTATGGCACTATCAGGATAACTGCCGTATAACTCTCCTGAATCTTTCGTAGTACTCTTGGTATCAAGGGTAGTGGTGGGAAGGCATACGCCAGCTCCGTATCCCAGTCCTGAGCTAGGGCGTCTATCGCTGTTGGGTTGTCTCTTGGATCTAGCGAGAAGAAGCGCTCTGTTTTTGTTTTTGTTTTTGAGGCGAAAAAGTCTATCTCTGGAAATCCCCATATTCTGGTCAGTTGTGTAAACACCTCCTGATTTAGAACCCATTCCGCTGGTTGTATCTTTTGTCTGCTGAGGAAGTCTGCTATCTGATTCTTTTCGCCCTTTAGATGTACTGCTGTCAGAGATCTTAAATTTATTTCTGCCCAGGTGAATATTTCTTCTGAAATACTCTGTAAGTGACGGTGTCTCGGACCTCCCTGGTGCCGTAGAAAGGATACTGTAGTTGAATTGTCGGAGAATACTCTGACGTGTCGGTTGTACAGCTGCCTCTGGCATCTCCTGATCGTCTCCCAGACTGCTTTGAGCTCTCTGCAATTTGATGAGCTGTTGCGCATCTCTCCGGGCCATGTTCCTTGGAGATAACGTCCCTCCACATGGGCTCCCCAGCCGCTGAGACTTGCATCTGTGGTGATGTTTATGCAGGGGGATACTCTCCACGGTTTTCCGTGTTTTAAATTTGATACGTCGGCAAAGTCACAAAAATGGCAATTACAGTCTTTTTGCACAAAACAGTCAATTCAGGCACACAGGACTCGCTTAATACGAGCTTCGCATCCTGTTTGTGACGCCAGAGATGAGCCACCCGCCAGGGCCTTGGGGAACTTGGCACCGAGCCCGTTGATTCCTATGGGGGATGTCATGGTAGCTGCAGCTCGGTCCGTGGCCCTGGGCGCTCACTGAAAAAGGGGGATATTTACAGGGGAGTTGAATATTGTATGGAGATTCATGACGCCACCTGTGGTACCTGGTCAGGGTGACCAGCGCTGCTATGTAGATCCACTGAAGGGTTAGTATTGTGCAGCTAGATGTTAGGCTTCCCACAGGTGAGGCTGAGTCCTTCAGGCAGATGGATGTGTAGGGATGCAGGACGGAGGGGAACCAGGCAGTGATAGAAGATGGACACACACACAATAGTCACTTTGGTACCTTTTACTGTAGATGTTGCAGGCACTTCCCGGAGCGCTGTAGGGTGAAGGGTGCACATCAAGTTCTCCCCACTGAATAGGTATAGGGCCTCCTGTCTCCTATAATAAGTCTCTGACCTATGTGAAACTAGGCCTGAGTTCGTCTCCATACTACGCCCGGCTCACCTTGTGGTAGGGCCTTCTCCTGAAGAACATGGTCCCTGTTTGCAGTGCACTGCTCGACTCGGTCCTCCTGACCCAATTACGTATCAGCACAAAAGGGCTCTTGCGACTTGTAGTCCTGCAGAAACTTCGGTATCTCCTACTGGGTCGTGAACATCCCGGTAAGCTCGGACCCGGTGTCCGATTGTAATGATCGGGGTGAGCTGATTAGGCTCCTCTGTCCCTTCTAATACTCTCTTCACTTGCTCCACTCGCCTTCAGCCTACCCGGGCCCTCACATGATCACACACTGGCAGTTGGTGGGCTGCCTCTTCGCCGCTCTCTATGCGTCGGCACGCTTTCTCACTGAGCTGCACTCACTAGTTTCAGCTCTGACTAGGCTGGAGTTGTTTCCGTTCCACTTTACTAGCCTCCACTCCATTGAACTGAACTTTACTGCAGACTGCAGCCTTCAAACTCCTCAGCTACCAACTGAGCTCTCCTCAGAACTAACTCTCAACTACACTCTCTGAGGTGACTGAACTGTTCTTCCTGTCTTCACCCTCCTTTATCTGTCTAAACAGCTCCCTCTGGTGGTCTTAGGGATGGGTGAAGTTGTGTGAATGTAGATATTGGACCTCTAGTGGTTGTTACCTTCTGTGCAACCTTCTGGGAATTAGGAATCCAAGCACAGCTGGGTTCCACATGTCAATATGATCACTGCACCCCTTGATGAATTAGTTGAGAGTGTAGTTTGTAAAATGGGGTCACTTATGGGGGTTTCTGCTTTTCTGGTAATTCAGGGGCACTCCCAGTGGGTCTTGGCACCTGCAAATCATAACAGTAAAATCTGAACTATAGTATGGTGCTCCTTCCTTCTGAGCTTTGCACTGTGACTGAAAAATATTTCCCAATTACATGTAGAGTATTGGCGCACTCAGGAAAAAATGGACCTCAGTTTGTTGTAAAAAAAATCCTATTAATCCTATTAGCCCTTAGAAAAATTAAAAACTTGGGTCAAAAAGCACATTTAGGTAGTAAAAATGTAATTTATTTGTTTTTCACCATTAATGGTATAAAATTCTGTGAGGCACATGTGTTGTGAATATGATCACTTTACACCTACATTAATTAATTGGGAAGTGTAGTTTGGAAAATGAGTTCATATATGGGGGGTTTCTTTTGTTCTCTCACCTCAGGGGCTCTGCCAATGTGACATTGCACCCTCAAAACATTCCAGCAAAATCTGAACTCCAATAATGCGCCTATTCCCATCTCAGCTTTGCACTATGCCTCTAAAGTAGTATTCCCCCATATATGGGGTATAGTAGTATTTAGTAAAAATTGCACAACAAATTGTATGGTGCAATTTCTCCTGTTACCCTTGTGAAAATTAAAAAATGGGGCTAAATTAACATTTTTGTGGGGAAAATAATTTTTTTATTTTCACGGTTCAATGTTATAAATTTCTATAAAGCACCTGGGGGTTCAAGAAGCTCACCACACATCTAAATACATTTCTTGAGGGATCTAGTGTCCAAAATGGGGTCACTTGTGGGGGTTTCCACTGTTTAGGCACATCAAGGGCTCTCTAAATGGCACATGGCATCCACTAATGATTCCAGCAAATGTTACATTCAAAAAGTCAAATGATGCAATGCAATTTCTTCTGTTACCCTTATTAAAATGCAAAATTTGATTTTTGTTTTATTTTCATGGCTGAACGTTATAAACTTCTGTAAATCACCTGATGGTTCAATGTGCTCACCACACATCTAGATCAGTTCCCTGAGGGGTCTAGTTTCCAAAATGGTGTCAATTGTGGGGAATTTTCACTGTTTAGTAACAGTACTCAAACGCGACACAGCGTCCGCTAATTGTTCCAGCAAATTTTGCATTCAAAAAGTCAAATGGCGCTCCTTCCCTTCCAAGCTCTGCCGTGTGCCCAAACAGTTGTTTTCCTCCACATATGGGGTATTGACCTGCTCAGGAGAAATTGCACAACAAACTTTTGGGTCCATTTTTCCTGTTACCCTTGTGACAATAAAAAAATTGGGTCTACAGTAATTTTTTTGTGAAAAAAAGTTAAATGTTCATTTTTTTTCCACATTCCAAAAAGTCCTTTGAAGCACCTGTAGGGGTTAATAAACTTCTTGAATGTGGTTTTGAACACCTTGAGAGTTCAGTTCAGAGAGTGCAGTTGATCCCATATAGACCCCTCACAGTCACTTCAAACGTGAGATGGTTCCTAAAAAAATGGTTTTGTAAATTTTGTTGGAAAAAGGAGAAATCGCTGGTCAACTATTATCCCTTATAACTTCCTAACAAAAAAAAATTGTTTAAAAAATTGTGTTGATGTAAAGTAGACATGTGGTAAATGTTATTTATTAAATATTTTGTGTGACACATCTCTCTGATTTAAGGGCATTCAAATTTTCGCCAAATTTCACAAATAAACGCTAGTTTCTTTCTTTTAAACATCTTTTTATTAGTTTTAATGCAATAAACAAACAAAACACTTGGCATGTTTGAATAGAAACAGGCAATGAAGTCGTCGTACCCTAATCACAGTTTGCGAAAAATAATTGAGTGTCATCTACAGTTCTAGGCATTATGACTAGTCGAACGACATAACAGTCAGGCATTGCAGTTAGAGAATGACAACTACTAATAGGGGGGGAGACATGGTTATAAAGTTAACATAAGCAATAGTAAGTGGAAAGAGTAAAGAGAGAATGGTGTTGTGAACGTGTTGGAGACGACTTCGGAGCTGAAGCTCCCTCTGGTGGTTGCTGAGGGTATTGAACCTATGTTGAACAGCAAAAATCCTACACCTGCAACTGACGATTGGTTATCAGGTGGTATGGACTGGCCTGATATAAGTGAGCTGACCTCCCATGGTCCTTGCCGGTGAACAATTGTTCTTCCTGGTCAAGGTTGGAATTCAGCTTGCTTTTCTGCTGTCTCCTGCTTGCATTCAGATAAGTCACTTTCAGATTTTTTTTCTGTGGTTTGATTTTCCTTGCTTTTTTGCTGCATTGCTTTTTGACTTCAGCCGGGTCCCCTTTGGGGGGCTTGGGCTGGTCTCCGTTCACTTTTTGTATTTGTTCATTTGCTCAGTTTTTATGATATTTTGCTTCTGGGTAGCTACGTGTCCACACCAGAGATCTGATATAGGTGGTCGATACCGTGTGGTCTCAGTATTTTTGGATTCAGAAGTGTTGGAGTTTTTCCTAGGGTTTTTCTGGGTTGCAGACAGTATTCTCTCCTGTGCTGTCCTATCTAGACAGTTTTTGGCCCCATTGTTTGCTCAATCTATTTTCTGTCTGTGTTCGTGTATTCACCTTGTCTAACCGGCATTATATGTTTGGGGGCTTTCTGTTCTTTTGGGGCTCTACTCCGGGGCAGTTAGCTTTTCTCTTTCCATCTTCAGCGAGGCGTCTAGGGCACCGTAGAAACGTCACGGCTGCTTCTAGTTGTGCGGTTAGATTAGGGGTCTGCAACCTATTAGTTTCCAACCTCTCTGGTGTTTGGCTGCCTTTGAGGTTATTTGCTCCTGTCTCCTCAGCTACCAAAACATAACAGAATCACCGGCCATACTGAAATTATATGGTACTCAACAGAAGGGAAAAAAGTAGGAATTATTCCTACCGGTAATGTTGTTTCCAGGAGTCCATCATGACAGCACCGCCAGGAGGTTGTCCTTCATATCCTTGATAGGGACAGGAACACAGAAGAGGTTAAATAGCCCTCCCCACCTCCACCCTTCAGTGATTTTCCAAGTACCACACCAGGATGGATGCAACACAATTTTATTGAATTCTCTACTACAATGTCTATGACATATCATAGTTAAATAATGCAAGGGAGGGTATATAAGGGGTGCTGTCATGATGGACTCCTGGAAACAACATTACCGGTAGGATTAATTCCTACTTTCCAGGACGTCCCTCCTGACAGCACCGCCAGGAGAAGTAACAAATAACTCCTCTTTAGGGTGGGACTACTGCTTGGAGAACTTTTCTCCCATAGGCCGTCTGTTGATTTGACAGAACGTCCAGTTTATAATGTTTACTAAAAGTATTTATGTTGGACCAGGTTGCGGCTCTACAAATCTGGTCCATAGAAGCTCCTGCTCTCTCTGCCCAAGACGCCGAGATTGCTCTCAGCGAGTGGGCCCTAAGAGTCTTTCCTGCCGAGGTGTATGCCGCAGTAATGGTTGATTTTAGCCATCTAGCCAAGGTGGCTTTTTATGCTTTCTTCCCTTTATTTTTGCCCGCCATCTGTATAAAAAGATTTGAGTCTATTCTCCAATCTTCTGTCAGTTTCAGATACTGTAGGACTGTCCTTCTGACGTCCAAAGAATGGAGCGAGCGTTCCTTCTCATTTCTATGGTTCTGGCAGAAGGTGGGAAGTATTATTTCCTAGTTTCTGTGAAAGTCTGTTACCACCTTTGGAAGAAAGGTCGGGTCCAGTTTCAAAATTATACAGTCTTCCTGGATTCTTAGGTATGGGTCTCTTATGGAGAGAGCCTGGATCTCTCCTATACGTCTGGCTGAGGTTATTGCCACCAGAAAAACTGTTTTGAGCGTTATTGATTTGAGGTCTGCCTGGTCTAGTGGTTCGTAAGGGGTCTTCCTTAGCTCATTCAGTACTAGACTGAGGTCCCATGGCGGAATGGAACTACGTATTGTGGGTCTAATGCGTTGCGTAGCTCTGATAAATCTTGAAACCCAAGGGTGGTCCGCTAACGGGTAATCGAAAAAGGACCCTAGTGCTGAGATTTGTACCTTCAATGTACTAGGTTATAGACCCTTATCGAATCCTGCCTGTAGAAAATCCAGGATTTTAGGAATATCTGGGTCCTTAGTAAGGGATACTGGTTGCGCACAATATGAGCAAAATTTTTTCCAGACCTTGAGGTATATGGATGAGGTAACAAGCTTTCTGCTTTTCTGTAGAGTAGCTATGACTGATTCAGATAAGCCTTTAAATTTCAGGATCTCTTTTTCAGGATCCAAGCTGAAAGCGCTAAGAACTCTAGGTTCTGATGGACGAGAGGGTCCTGCGTCAAGAGGTCCCGCTGTAGTGGAAGATGAATTGGGTCTTCTAATGCTATCTGCTTTAGTACCGGGAACCAGCTTCTTTTGGGCCAGTATGGCACTATCAGGATAACTGCCGTATAACTCTCCTGAATCTTTCGTAGTACTCTTGGTATCAAGGGTAGTGGTGGGAAGGCATACGCCAGCTCCGTATCCCAGTCCTGAGCTAGGGCGTCTATCACTGTTGGGTTGTCTCTTGGATCTAGCGAGAAGAAGCGCTCTGTTTTTGTTTTTGTTTTTGAGGCGAAAAAGTCTATCTCTGGAAATCCCCATATTCTGGTCAGTTGTGTAAACACCTCCTGATTTAGAACCCATTCCGCTGGTTGTATCTTTTGTCTGCTGAGGAAGTCTGCTATCTGATTCTTTTCGCCCTTTAGATGTACTGCTGTCAGAGATCTTAAATTTATTTCTGCCCAGGTGAATATTTCTTCTGAAATACTCTGTAAGTGACGGTGTCTCGGACCTCCCTGGTGCCGTAGAAAGGATACTGTAGTTGAATTGTCGGAGAATACTCTGACGTGTCGGTTGTACAGCTGCCTCTGGCATCTCCTGATCGTCTCCCAGACTGCTTTGAGCTCTCTGCAATTTGATGAGCTGTTGCGCATCTCTCCGGGCCATGTTCCTTGGAGATAACGTCCCTCCACATGGGCTCCCAGCCGCTGAGACTTGCATCTGTGGTGATGTTTATGCAGGGGGATACTCTCCACGGTTTTCCGTGTTTTAAATTTGATACGTCGGTCCACCATGCTAGGGATCGCCTTACTTCTGCTGACAACGTTATTCTGTTGTCCAATGATGTATCCTTTCCGTCCCATATCCGGAGGATTTCTCTCTGCAATGTCCTTGAGTGAAATTGATTCCACTGGACGCTTGCTATGCATGAAGTCATTAGGCCTAGTACTCTCATGGCCTTCCTGATAGTGGTGTATTTTCGTTCCTGTAGCATATGGGCTTCCTGTTGGACTGTTGTCTGTTTGTGGGGAGGAAGATAAGAGTGTTCTTGGCCTGAGTCCAATATAACTCCCAGAAATACTTTTCTTCTTTCTGGTTCTAGACTCGATTTTTTTTAGATTTATCACCCATCCTAGATTTTCTAGGAGCGATCTGGTTTCTCTGAGGTATTCCTCCATCTGCTGGTGTGAATCTGCCACTAACAACAGGTTGTCCAGGTATGGAATTATGAGGACGTTTTTTGTTCTTAGAAAGGCCATTGCCTCTGCTATGAGCTTGGTAAATATACGAGGTGCTGAAGAGAGGCCGAATGGTAGGCAACAGAATTGGAAGTGACGTATCCTTCCTCTGTCTCTTATTGCGAACCTCAAGTATTTTTGATGTGAGATATGGATGGGCACATGATAATATGCGCTTTTGAGATCTAGTGTGCACATCACTGAGTTTTCCTTTATTAGTGGTATGGCAGACTGAAGTGTTTCCATTTTGAAACGTTTGTAGGCCACCCATCTGTTTAGAGGTTTCAGATTTATGATTGTCCTGTATTCTCCTCTGGGTTTCTTTATAGAGAACAGGCTGGAGTAATGGCCCTGAAACTGTTGAGATTGGGGCACCGGTATTATGGCTCTTAATTCTCTGAGCTCCTGTATGTCCGCGACCAGCCTTTGGTGGACCGCCGGGGACTGGCTTTGAGTTAGGCAAAATCTTCGGGGGGGGGTTGGGTGAAATCCACTCTGTATCTGTGCGCGACTGTGCTCAGGATCCATTGATTTTTTGTGATTTGTTTCCATCGATCTATGAAGTATTGGAGTCTCCCCCTGATTTGCCTGGCGTCATTGTCTGCCTGACCCAGTTCCCTGGTCTCGAAAGGAGCCTCTGCCTCTGCCGCCTTTGGGGTGGCTCCACCTTCCGGTCTTACCCTTGCCCCTGTAGTCCTGTCTCGAATGAGATCGGGTCTTATGAAAGGCTGGCATTCTTTTTGTTTTTGCTCTGGGATGCCTTTTTTATTTTTATCGGACGCTTTGTCCAACAATTCATCTAATACTGGACCGAACACCTGCAGCCCTGAAAACGGTATTGAGCAGAGTTTATTTTTTGACTGTGTGTCACCTGTCCATGATCGTAACCACAGTGCACGTCGTGCTGCATTGGATAATGCGTTACTTCTGGCTGCAAAGCGGACTGACTCAGCCGAAGCATCTGCCATAAAATCTGTTGCCATTTTAAATAATGGTAAAGTTTTTATGATCTCTTCCCTGGGGGTTTTGTTGGTGATTTGGTCTTCCAATTCTTCCACCCAGCGAGTCATTGATCTGGCCACCGAAGTTGCCGCTATGTTGGTCTTCATGACTGATGCAGATGCCTCCCATGCCTTTTTAAGGAGGTCTTCCGCTCTCCTATCCATTGGGTCCTTAAGGCCTGAGGAGTCTTCAAATGGAATGGCTGTTTTCTTCGATACCTTAGCTACAGGTATATCGATTTTCGGTATGGATTGCCAGACTTTAGTATCGTCTGGGTTAAACGGGAGGCGAAACTTAAATTCTTTTGGAACTACAAGCTTTTTCGCAACATCCTCCCATTCTTCCAGTATCATGGCTGTGATGTGTTTATTCACCGGGAACACCCTGCTTCTTTTAGCCCTCAGGCCCCAAACATCTCGTCCTGGACGGTTAGCGGCTCTGAGGATTCCTCTACTTTCATGGTATCCCTAACTGCCTGCAATAGGGTATCCGTATTTTCTGAGGAAAATAAATATATTTTCCTCTCTTCCGTGGGAAATTTTAAGGAGACTTCTGCTTCATTTGACCCGGAGTCCGAGTAGTGCGACATTTCCCCCTCTTCCAAGCTAGGGTCCATGTCCCATCTAGGTCTCTTGGGTGAGGGAGGCTGGGGTGGCGTCAGCGAGGATACGCTTGCTTGAACCTCTTCTCTAATCATAGAGTATATTAGCTAATAAAGAGGTCTGCTCCTGTTTAAGCATTTTAGCCACACATGTCTCGTATAACTTCTTTGTGTCTGTTGCGGGAATTTTGGCCGAGCATAACGGGCATTTGTTATATTTCTTCCTGACCGCTGACGTGGTTTGCTTGGGAGTCTCCTTGTCCTACAAGCAATGTGAAATGAGAGTCCTGTAGCTATCTGAACTAGCCCAGCTGAACAGACCCCCTAATTACCCACTTACGTGGTCCATAGTTAGCTCTAAGGATTGGACGTCCGGGCGACTAGCACTCTCCATGTTTACTATGTCAGTGTGTGCTGTCAGGCGTCCGTCTTAAGTAGTCTGCCTTACCCGGCTTCAAGACATCTTATTCGTCCTCCTTCCGAGCTCAGCTGCTGGTAATCAGGGCGCTGTCCATCCTACAATCTGTGCCTTCCCCCCAACTGCGCTCACGCCATCCGAAGCGAATTTCCGTTGCCTGGGAATGTCCCCAGATCGAGAATTTGCGCCCCTCCATCGGCGTCCCCTCTGTTACGGAGCTCAGAGCTTCCTCTCTGGCTCCGCCCCCCGGAATCGGTCACCAGCGCGGAAGTGACAGGGGACGCCTGTTAGAGCGACCGCGCGGTCAGACCCGGAACCAGCAGCCCCCGCTACTGGGACGCCGCTGCAGCAGCTGCGGAGCAAGAGCCCTTTGCCTGGGAATGCCGCCGACACCGGGAGCAAGCAGCTCGACCGGACCACTGAGGGACCTCTCTCGGTATCAGCGGTCTGAGGCCAACGACGAGCCCCCTCCAGAACCCGGAGCCTCTTAGGAGAGGACGGAGTTCTCTCTCCCCCGGGAGCAGTCAGCTCCACCGAGGTAATCTTCTGCACATCTGTGCTTCTCTCCTGCGTCTGGCCCTGAAAGGGACAGGAAAACCCTGAAGGGTGGAGGTGGGGAGGGGCTATTTAACCTCTTCTGTGTTCCTGTCCCTATCAAGGATATGAAGGACAACCTCCTGGCGGTGCTGTCAGGAGGGACGTCCTGGAAAATAGCAATAAAAAGAAAAGTTGTCAGAGGTGCCAGAAAAAATTTTTTTTTCTTTGTTACATTTTTTTTCCCTCTTTTTTCTCTGGGGGCTGAGGAGGAATTTTTTCATCAATGGAGGTCAAGCATTTGTCCGATTGTGTGGAGCAGCTTGCTGCTGAAGTTCAGAGTATTGCTACCGATCTCGCTAGGTTGCCGGTTGTGGAACCTAGGATCCCTATGCCAGATTTATTTTTGGGGGATCAATCTAAATTTTTGAATTTTAAAAATAACTGTATGTTGTTTTTTGCCTTGAAGCCTAAGTCCTCAGGGAACTCAGGGCAGCAGGTTCAAATTGTCATCTCCCTGTTGCGCGGCGACCCTCAGGATTGGGCCTTTTCCCTGACACCTGGGGATCCTGTTTTGAATGATGTTGATGTGTTTTTTCAGGCTCTGGGGTTATTGTATGATGAACCTAATGTTACTGATCAAGCTGAAAAAACCTTGTTGGCATTGAATCAGTGTCAAGAAGCCGCAGAGCTGTATTGTCAGAAATTCAGAAAGTGGGCAGTCCTTACTAAATGGAATGATGATACTCTGGCAGCTCTTTTTCGGAATGGTCTGGCAGAGACTGTAAAGGATGTTATGGTGGGATTCCCTGTACCCTCTGGCCTCAATGACCCTATGTCATTAGCTATTCAAGTTGACAGACGTTTGCACAAGCGTAGAAATATGCGTGAGATTGTGATGCCTTGCGGGCCTGCCCCTGAGCCCATGCAGTGTGATGGAGTGACTTCTGGGGCACAGCGTCATGAGTTTCTAAAGCATAATAAGTTGTGCTACTATTGTGGTGACGCTTCTCATGTTATTTCCGTCTGCCCCAAGCGGGGAAGACGTTTTGCGCGCTCGGTTGTTTTGGGTAGTGTTCAGACTAAATTTCTGTTGACTGTTACCTTGATTTGCTCCATGTCCACATTTTCAGCTCAGGCTTTTGTTGATTCAGGAGCAGCTATAAACCTGATGGATTTTGATTTTGCCAAACGTTGTGGTTTTCCTATGATACCCCTGCGGAAGTCTATTCCTTTGCTGGGCATTGATTCTACCCCTCTGGCGGAGAATAAACCACAGTTTTCCACCCAGGTGATAATGCGGGTTGACCTGGACCACCAAGAGAATTGCAAATTTTTGGTGTTACATAATTTACATGACATTATTGTACTGGGTTTTCCTTTGTTACAGACTCATAATCCTGTTTTGGATTGGAAGTCTGTATCTGTGGTCAGATGGGGTTGTCAATGTGTTCGTAATGACACTCCCGTTTTTTCTGCCTCTCCCCAGTCTCAAGATGTCCCTGACTATTTAACTGATTTTTCTGATGTGTTTAGTGAGAGTAAGTCTGCATCCTTACCTCCTCATAGGAGTTATGATTGCGCTATTGACTTAGTACCCGGTTGTAAATTTCCCAAGGGTCGGCTCTTTAATTTATCTGTACCTGGAGCATGATGCTATGCGATCTTATATCAAAGAGTCCTTAGAGAAGGGTCATATCAGACCGTCCTCTTCACCTTTGGGCACCAGCTTTTTCCTTGTGGCCAAGAAGGATGGCTCATTGAGGCCGTGTATTGACTATCGTCTCCTGAATAAGATCACTATTAAATATCAATATCCGTTACCCTTGATTTCTGACCTATTTTCCAGAGTGAAAGGTGCTAGTTGGTTTACCAAGCTTGACCTCAGGGGGCGTATAATCTTATTCGCATCAAGCACAGTGATGAATGGAAGACGGCGTTTAATACCCCAGAGGGGCATTTTGAGTACCTAGTGATGCCTTTTGGGCTCACTAATGCCCCTTCCGTCTTCCAATCCTTTATGAACGATATTTTCCGGGATTTCGTGGATAAATTTCTGATCATTTATTTCGACGATATCTTGATTTTTTCCAATGACTGGGATTCTCATGTGGAACATGTTCGGACTGTGTTCCGGATTTTGGGAGAAAATGCATTGTATGTGAAGGGATCAAAATGTCTTTTTGGCGTACAGAAGGTTTCATTTCTGGGATTCATTTTGTCTCCGTCTGTTATTGAAATGGACCCGGTTCAAAGTTCAGGCCATTTGTGATTGGGTTCAGCCACATTCATTGAAGGCTCTTCAGAGATTTTTGAGTTTTGCTAATTTTTATCGTAAATTTATAGGTAACTTCTCTACCATTGTGAAACCACTGACTGATTTGACCAAAAAGGGTTCTGATGTAGTGAATTGTTCTCCTGAGGCAGTTTCTGTGTTTCAGGAGCTTAAGCGGAGATTCACTTCTGCTCCTGTTCTATGGCAACCTGATGTTTCTCTACCATTTCAGGTGGAAGTTGATGCTTATGAGATTGGTGCAGGAGCCGTTTTGTCCCAAAGGGATCCAGAGACTTCTAAGAGTAACCCTTGTGCCTTTTTCTCTCTAAAATTTTCCCCAGCGGAACGTAATTATGATGTGGGAAATCGGAAGTTATTGGCTAAGAAGTGGGCCTTTGAAGAGTCAAATTTTATATCTGAGAGATTATCATCTTTACAAATCGGCAAGCACATCTGCCACCTTGCTGACCAGAGCTGTATATGTCTCTCCAGAATCTCATGACCCTGCATGACCCTGAATGCTTCTTCACAGCCGTGTAGAAAATTTAATCAATTAAGGCTTTTAGCATCTTCTACAAATGCTTGGCATTTTTTTTATCTTCTACATATGTTGGACATTTTTTTACATATGACATGTCACATAAATATCAGAACCTGTTCAAAGAAAACATAAGTGACCATCTATCATGCCTAGAAAAAACAGATATTTGTTTTATTACCATGTCCGCAATAAACACCTCCATATGTCACACATCACCTGTGAAAACACAGGTCGTTTTACACATTTCCAGAAAAACAATTGCTAAATTATGATGCTGTTAGAAACACAAAGACTCCAAATTCCATTCCCACACTGGACACTTTCCTCTGAAATCACACGAGCATATTAGTAATAGGATTTTAAAAATCCTTCTAGCAATATCTGAGTTATATAAAGTGTGATTCAAATAAAATATACGATTGAGGAATATTAAATCATATCAAAATGAGAATCAGATCAACAGCTCTTGATATACCAGCTTTTCATATCAAAACCACTATCAAGAGGACAGCAAAATGATAGGGGGTGGGACCACCTGTCAAATTCAGTTTGACCAATGATATGTCCCCTATACTACTGCCGGCACACTTTGCATTTATTTACATGGATAATGGCCTACCACAAGGTTTTTATGCATTTTTCTATTTTGCTGACGCACAGTTGGAGCAATTAGGTTACCAATATTTTTAGCTTTCCTAAAGGTGAATCTAGGATAATTTGGTAACAGGTCCCTTACAGTTTTATCTTCACATAAAATGTAAGAGCATTTAGATACTATCTTGCTTAATATTCTGGAGCTACTGTTGTGTACAACTATAGGTTTATTTACCTCCTCGGAGTAAGGTTTCTAATATCTGTCTAGACTTGATGTAAAAATCCTGGGTCATACCCCTTATCCTTAAATTTCTCAAATTTTGCAATGCAGATTTGATGGAATAGCTTGCGGGGACACCGCACAGTATCAGTGACGTCAGAGGGAGTCCCGGCTGACTTGAAGTGATCTGATTACTGTGGGAAGCAATCAATTAAGCTTCCCACACTACTCAATTCCTCTCCTGTCACCGGGAGAGGAACTCATTAATTCGGGGGCTTACAGCTGAGCAGCAAGCATTAGCTGTGCCGCTAGCTGTAAGCCAGTTAACCTTTTGTGAAAGATTACAGCGTGGGACCTGACAGAGCACCGGATAGGTAAGAATAATGTTGCTTTATTATTTTTTCTTTATTACAGGAGAGCAAGAGCTTCGCACGGATTACGTGTAAAATAAAATATGGTCAAAAACTGTGTGATTATTTCATTAAAATTATTTTTAATTAAAGTGTGTGTGTGTTTTATTTATTTTCAGACAATAGGATTAATAATTGAGAGTTGTCTAATCGACAACTCTCAATTATTAACCTGGCTTAAAGTCACCTTTCAATAGCAAGTTGGCTTTAACCCATTATTAACCCATTAGCCACCGCTACAGGGCAATGGGAATAGACGGACAAAGTGCCAGAAAGGGCGCATCTAATTATAGATTTGCCTTTTCTGGGGTGGCTGGGGGCAGATGTTAGTAGCCAGGGGGGGCACAAAATAAATGCACCCTCCCTAGGCTATTATTATCTGCCCCCACTCACTGGCTTTGTCTGTCTGGTTGAGAAAATAGCGCGGGAGCCCACGCATTTTTTTCAACGAATTTACATCTTTAATTAACCCCTAGATGTATGAAATTTTGCACACATACACTCATGTAATTGTTAGTGAAAACCATATATCAAACTACATGAAATGACATGGTTAACTGTATGTAAACCATGTGTCATTTCATGTCGGGTCTGTAATTTCACAAAAGCCGGCAATTGAATTAACGGCTATTATACTATGTAGAAGTGTATGAACTATAAATATATATATGTGTCACAATGACATGTATATATATATATATATGTATTATATGTGTTTATATGTAGTGTTTTGTAAGCTATCAGTGTGATTTTACAGTAGGCGGGGATGATTTGCCGGCTTTTCAAAGGACACTGGTGCGTATCAATCGGACAGCACTCGCATGGTGCGAGTGCTGTACGATTTTTTATCGCATCCATTGACTTGCATTAGCGATTATCATGCCTAAATTGCTGCAAATCGCAGCATGCTGCGATTTTTTCTCATACCGATTTCAGCTGAGAAAAAAAAAATCGCAAATGAGAAGTCACCTATTGAATAACATTGGTCCGATTGCAATCCGATTTTTTATCGGCTTGCAATCGTCCGTTTTTGTCTCCAGTGAGTATGAGCCCATAAAGTGATATTTTTTTATAAACTAAACCCCTCAATTAATTTCTCTGTGGATGCAGTTACTATTTGAAACCAAAAGTGTTTCCCAGAAAAAAGCATAGTGGATGTTGCAAAGTTAAAAAGTCAAAATATACCACCTTATTGTCCAATGTGTCTGATATGTTGAATGTGGAGACACGCACCCCTGTAAATTGTTATGGGAGATCTTCCTTCCACATTAATGCAATACATGTGGATGTTAACTGCAGAAATCAGAAGGGAGGGGTCATTTAGATTTGGGAGAAAAGATTTAATTGGATTTTATTTGCATGGCTGGGAGCCATGTTGGTCTTCCAGAGCCTTTATGCTACAAGTAATAAGGAACCCCCTGTGGAGACACAGAATTGTATCTTAATTAACCAGACAAAAAAATATTTAGACTTGAGAGTCCTCAGTGGTTGATACCTTTTAATGGCTAACTGAAAAGATGGTAACAAATTGCAAGCTTTCGAGACTACGCAGGTCTCTTCATCAGGCAAAGACTAAAACAAAAGCTGAAGAATCACATATTTATACACAAGAGGACACAGGAATAATGCAATAGGTAAGACAAGTGACGTGAAGCAGAACTGTCATTATGGCAGAGGGATGAACATAAATATGACTAGTTCATAGATAAGGAGTGAAAGTTTTATTACCCTCTGATTGGGGTCTGGTATTGTGTTGGGATGACCCTAAAAGGTCAGGGAAGCAGATTCCTTAATTGTTGTAGAAAGACATAAAACTCTGGGATATATTCATCCCAGCACTAAGAGTGTCAAAGGTCATCATAAGTTTATATTCCCAGACTTTTCTATCCTTCTCAGATTTGAAGTTAGATTTTAATACAAGTAATTCCATATCCGTCATGCTATGACCGGGCATACAAAAGTGTTTTGCCACAGGTAAATCCATTCTCCTTTCTCTTATTGTGTGGCGATGAGAATTCATCCTTGTTCTCAGTTTTTGCCCGGTCTCCCCCACATACAGACCCCCAGTTGGACATTTAGTACATATAATTAGGTACACCACATTAGATGTGATGCAGCTGAAAGTACCTGGTATCTTGTAGTCCTGATGGGAGTTGGGGATCTTTATCCTGTCCGTGGTCATTATAGATGTACAGGTTTTGCATTTCTTTTGTTTGCAAGGAAAGGTACCTGCAGCTGTTGGGGAGGACAGGGAGCTTCTGACAATGATGCTTCTTAGATTTGGGGGCTGCCTAAAACATAGTAGTGGGGGGTCTGGAAATATGGATTGTAATCGGGCATCTTTTTGTAGTAAAGGTTGTAGTTTCCGTGCAGCTCCCCTTAGCATCTCCAGACTTGGATTGTAGGTGACCACTAGAGGCACCCGGTTATTTTCTTCTTTAGCTTTGTAATGTAGCAGGTGATTCCTTGATATTCTGGTGGCTCTTGTAATTTGGTTTTCAATTGTTCTTGGATGGTAGCCCTGGTTCAAAAAAGTCTTTCTGAGGCGACCAAGGTGTTCATCTCTATCCATGGGGTTGGAACATATACGGTTGTATCTGATGGCTTGGCTGTAGACAATAGAGTTTTTTATGTGTTTTGGATGGAAACTGTCCCATTTAAGATATGTTGGACGGTCGATTGGCTTCTGATATAGGGATGTCTCTATTTCATTGTTCTTTAGCTTAATGGTGGTGTCTAAAAAGTTAATTTCAGTGCTGGAGTAGTTAAGTGTTAAGTTGATGGTGGGATGAAATTGATTGAACTGTTCATGGAACGTCTTTAGCTGTTGTTCAGACTCCGTCCAGATGATTAAAATGTCATCAATGTAGCGGTAGTAGGCCCGAGGCCTGATGGGGCATGAGGACAAAAATTCGCTTTCAAGCTTGGCCATGAAAAGATTTGCATACTGTGGAGCCATTTTACTTCCCATAGCTGTGCCAGTCTCCTGAAGATAGATCTTGTTGTCAAATTCGAAGTAATTGTGGGTGAGGATGAATTTTGTGAGTTTCACCACAGAATCAGCATCATTCCCGGTGTTTCCCATGAAGACTTTGCAGGCATTTAATCCATCCTGGTGTGGGATATTAGAGTACAAAGATTCCACATCCATGGTGGCCAGGATGGTTCCTTCTGGTAGAGAACCTATTGCTGCTAGTTTATTCAGTAGGTCAGTTGTGTCCTGAATGTAGCTGGGTGTATCCTTTACCAGGGGTTTAAGAACACCCTCTACCCATCCAGATACTTGCTCAGTAAGGGTGTCCACACATGAAATAATCGGCCTCCCTGGATTTCCGGCTTTGTGGATTTTGGGAAGCATGTAGAATGTCCCTGTTCTTGGACTTTCTGGTATCAGGTCATCAGCTCTTATGGATTTGTCAGACAGACAAGATACCAACTTGCTTAGTTCCTTGTAATAGTCCTGTGTAGGGTCCGACTCCAGTTTTCTGTAGTAGCGTGTGTCCGTAAGTTGTCTGTTTGCTTCCTTCATATAGTCTGATGTGTTCATCATGACTATTGCACCTCCCTTGTCAGCAGGTTTAATGATGATTTCTTTGTTGGTTTTCAGAGACTGTATGGCCTTTCTCTCCTGGGCACTGATGTTGGAGGCTTGTCTCTTGTTGGTGGCTATGATGGTGGATTTTATCAAATGTCTGAATGAGTCTATATATTTATCCAAATGAGGGTTACGTCCAGGTGGAGGTGTCCAGTCTGACCTCTTCTTGGTTATTGGGATCCCTCTTCCTTCAGTCCGAGTGTTTTCTGAATCTTCTGTATCATTGAAGTATTCCCTCAGGCGCAGTCTCCTGAAAAAATGTTCCATATCACTGCAGAGTTCGGTTTTATCCAGGGCCTTAGTAGGACAAAATGAGAGTCCTCTAGAAAGCACGGCAAGCTCCACTTTGTTGGGTTTGTAATCTGAGAGATTGATGACACAGTTAGATGCTTTTGTGTCTGGAATGGAGTGGTTGTCAGAGTTGTCAGGTTTTGGTTTTGTTTTGTATCTGTTTGTATAGAGTCCGGAATGGAGGCGCAATCTGTGTAGTTTCTTTTCCTTGTTTTGAATCAGAAAGGTCCGTAGTTTGTTATAGTATTGTTGTAATTTTTGCTCTGTGCTTTCTGTAACTGTTTTCCTCAGAGTTTCAAATTGTCCTTGGACTTTACTCCTTATGCTGTAGCAGACATGCAAAAGATGGTTCCTTAGTCTTTCAGAAGTCCTGTGACAAAGGTTTTGTGCATAATGGGTATTGTAGGTGTGTAAGAATTGGGTTTGTAATCCAGAGTCCTTTGGGAATTAGATTCTCCTTTTTGCATTTAGATAAGAAAAAAATGTCGCTGTCCATTTGTGCACGTTTCTTCAGAAGTGGTTTCAGTTCATAAAGATGCGGTACATTCTGGTATCCTCCATTTTGATATAGGAAAGATGTGTATCTTCGTACCGTGTTAGCCAGTAGATAGAAAAATATTTAGACTTGAGAGTCCTCAGTGGTTGATACCTTTTAATGGCTAACTGAAAAGATGGTAACAAATTGCAAGCTTTCGAGACTACGCAGGTCTCTTCATCAGGCAAAGACTAAAACAAAAGCTGAAGAATCACATATTTATACACAAGAGGACACAGGAATAATGCAATAGGTAAGACAAGTGACGTGAAGCAGAACTGTCATTATGGCAGAGGGATGAACATAAATATGACTAGTTCATAGATAAGGAGTGAAAGTTTTATTACCCTCTGATTGGGGTCTGGTATTGTGTTGTGATGACCCTAAAAGGTCAGGGAAGCAGATTCCTTAATTGTTGTAGAAAGACATAAAACTCTGGGATATATTCATCCCAGCACTAAGAGTGTCAAAGGTCATCATAAGTTTATATTCCCAGACTTTTCTATCCTTCTCAGATTTGAAGTTAGATTTTAATACAAGTAATTCCATATCCGTCATGCTATGACCGGGCATACAAAAGTGTTTTGCCACAGGTAAATCCATTCTCCTTTCTCTTATTGTGTGGCGATGAGAATTCATCCTTGTTCTCAGTTTTTGCCCGGTCTCCCCCACATACAGACCCCCAGTTGGACATTTAGTACATATAATTAGGTACACACATTAGATGTGATGCAGCTGAAAGTACCTGGTATCTTGTAGTCCTGATGGGAGTTGGGGATCTTTATCCTGTCCGTGGTCATTATAGATGTACAGGTTTTGCATTTCTTTTGTTTGCAAGGAAAGGTACCTGCAGCTGTTGGGGAGGACAGGGAGCTTCTGACAATGATGCTTCTTAGATTTGGGGGCTGCCTAAAACATAGTAGTGGGGGGTCTGGAAATATGGATTGTAATCGGGCATCTTTTTGTAGTAAAGGTTGTAGTTTCCGTGCAGCTCCCCTTAGCATCTCCAGACTTGGATTGTAGGTGACCACTAGAGGCACCCGGTTATTTTCTTCTTTAGCTTTGTAATGTAGCAGGTGATTCCTTGATATTCTGGTGGCTCTTGTAATTTGGTTTTCAATTGTTCTTGGATGGTAGCCCTGGTTCAAAAAAGTCTTTCTGAGGCGACCAAGGTGTTCATCTCTATCCATGGGGTTGGAACATATACGGTTGTATCTGATGGCTTGGCTGTAGACAATAGAGTTTTTTATGTGTTTTGGATGGAAACTGTCCCATTTAAGATATGTTGGACGGTCGATTGGCTTCTGATATAGGGATGTCTCTATTTCATTGTTCTTTAGCTTAATGGTGGTGTCTAAAAAGTTAATTTCAGTGCTGGAGTAGTTAAGTGTTAAGTTGATGGTGGGATGAAATTGATTGAACTGTTCATGGAACGTCTTTAGCTGTTGTTCAGACTCCGTCCAGATGATTAAAATGTCATCAATGTAGCGGTAGTAGGCCCGAGGCCTGATGGGGCATGAGGACAAAAATTCGCTTTCAAGCTTGGCCATGAAAAGATTTGCATACTGTGGAGCCATTTTACTTCCCATAGCTGTGCCAGTCTCCTGAAGATAGATCTTGTTGTCAAATTCGAAGTAATTGTGGGTGAGGATGAATTTTGTGAGTTTCACCACAGAATCAGCATCATTCCCGGTGTTTCCCATGAAGACTTTGCAGGCATTTAATCCATCCTGGTGTGGGATATTAGAGTACAAAGATTCCACATCCATGGTGGCCAGGATGGTTCCTTCTGGTAGAGAACCTATTGCTGCTAGTTTATTCAGTAGGTCAGTTGTGTCCTGAATGTAGCTGGGTGTATCCTTTACCAGGGGTTTAAGAACACCCTCTACCCATCCAGATACTTGCTCAGTAAGGGTGTCCACACATGAAATAATCGGCCTCCCTGGATTTCCGGCTTTGTGGATTTTGGGAAGCATGTAGAATGTCCCTGTTCTTGGACTTTCTGGTATCAGGTCATCAGCTCTTATGGATTTGTCAGACAGACAAGATACCAACTTGCTTAGTTCCTTGTAATAGTCCTGTGTAGGGTCCGACTCCAGTTTTCTGTAGTAGCGTGTGTCCGTAAGTTGTCTGTTTGCTTCCTTCATATAGTCTGATGTGTTCATCATGACTATTGCACCTCCCTTGTCAGCAGGTTTAATGATGATTTCTTTGTTGGTTTTCAGAGACTGTATGGCCTTTCTCTCCTGGGCACTGATGTTGGAGGCTTGTCTCTTGTTGGTGGCTATGATGGTGGATTTTATCAAATGTCTGAATGAGTCTATATATTTATCCAAATGAGGGTTACGTCCAGGTGGAGGTGTCCAGTCTGACCTCTTCTTGGTTATTGGGATCCCTCTTCCTTCAGTCCGAGTGTTTTCTGAATCTTCTGTATCATTGAAGTATTCCCTCAGGCGCAGTCTCCTGAAAAAATGTTCCATATCACTGCAGAGTTCGGTTTTATCCAGGGCCTTAGTAGGACAAAATGAGAGTCCTCTAGAAAGCACGGCAAGCTCCACTTTGTTGGGTTTGTAATCTGAGAGATTGATGACACAGTTAGATGCTTTTGTGTCTGGAATGGAGTGGTTGTCAGAGTTGTCAGGTTTTGGTTTTGTTTTGTATCTGTTTGTATAGAGTCCAGAATGGAGGCGCAATCTGTGTAGTTTCTTTTCCTTGTTTTGAATCAGAAAGGTCCGTAGTTTGTTATAGTATTGTTGTAATTTTTGCTCTGTGCTTTCTGTAAGTGTTTTCCTCAGAGTTTCAAATTGTCCTTGGACTTTACTCCTTATGCTGTAGCAGACATGCAAAAGATGGTTCCTTAGTCTTTCAGAAGTCCTGTGACAAAGGTTTTGTGCATAATGGGTATTGTAGGTGTGAAGAATTGGGTTTGTAATCCAGAGTCCTTTGGGAATTAGATTCTCCTTTTTGCATTTAGATAAGAAAAAAATGTCGCTGTCCATTTGTGCACGTTTCTTCAGAAGTGGTTTCAGTTCCATAAAGATGCGGTACATTCTGGTATCCTCCATTTTGATATAGGAAAGATGTGTATCTTCGTACCGTGTTAGCCAGTAGATAGAAAAATATTTAGACTTGAGTGTCCTCAGTGGTTGATACCTTTTAATGGCTAACTGAAAAGATGGTAACAAATTGCAAGCTTTCGAGACTACGCAGGTCTCTTCATCAGGCAAAGACTAAAACAAAAGCTGAAGAATCACATATTTATACACAAGAGGACACAGGAATAATGCAATAGGTAAGACAAGTGACGTGAAGCAGAACTGTCATTATGGCAGAGGGATGAACATAAATATGACTAGTTCATAGATAAGGAGTGAAAGTTTTATTACCCTCTGATTGGGGTCTGGTATTGTGTTGTGATGACCCTAAAAGGTCAGGGAAGCAGATTCCTTAATTGTTGTAGAAAGACATAAAACTCTGGGATATATTCATCCCAGCACTAAGAGTGTCAAAGGTCATCATAAGTTTATATTCCCAGACTTTTCTATCCTTCTCAGATTTGAAGTTAGATTTTAATACAAGTAATTCCATATCCGTCATGCTATGACCGGGCATACAAAAGTGTTTTGCCACAGGTAAATCCATTCTCCTTTCTCTTATTGTGTGGCGATGAGAATTCATCCTTGTTCTCAGTTTTTGCCCGGTCTCCCCCACATACAGACCCCCAGTTGGACATTTAGTACATATAATTAGGTACACCACATTAGATGTGATGCAGCTGAAAGTACCTGGTATCTTGTAGTCCTGATGGGAGTTGGGGATCTTTATCCTGTCCGTGGTCATTATAGATGTACAGGTTTTGCATTTCTTTTGTTTGCAAGGAAAGGTACCTGCAGCTGTTGGGGAGGACAGGGAGCTTCTGACAATGATGCTTCTTAGATTTGGGGGCTGCCTAAAACATAGTAGTGGGGGGTCTGGAAATATGGATTGTAATCGGGCATCTTTTTGTAGTAAAGGTTGTAGTTTCCGTGCAGCTCCCCTTAGCATCTCCAGACTTGGATTGTAGGTGACCACTAGAGGCACCCGGTTATTTTCTTCTTTAGCTTTGTAATGTAGCAGGTGATTCCTTGATATTCTGGTGGCTCTTGTAATTTGGTTTTCAATTGTTCTTGGATGGTAGCCCTGGTTCAAAAAAGTCTTTCTGAGGCGACCAAGGTGTTCATCTCTATCCATGGGGTTGGAACATATACGGTTGTATCTGATGGCTTGGCTGTAGACAATAGAGTGCCCAGGAGAGAAAGGCCATACAGTCTCTGAAAACCAACAAAGAAATCATCATTAAACCTGCTGACAAGGGAGGTGCAATAGTCATGATGAACACATCAGACTATATGAAGGAAGCAAACAGACAACTTACGGACACACGCTACTACAGAAAACTGGAGTCGGACCCTACACAGGACTATTACAAGGAACTAAGCAAGTTGGTATCTTGTCTGTCTGACAAATCCATAAGAGCTGATGACCTGATACCAGAAAGTCCAAGAACAGGGACATTCTACATGCTTCCCAAAATCCACAAAGCCTGAAGTCCAGGGAGGCCGATTATTTCATGTGTGGACACCCTTACTGAGCAAGTATCTGGATGGGTAGAGGGTGTTCTTAAACCCCTGGTAAAGGATACACCCAGCTACATTCAGGACACAACTGACCTACTGAATAAACTAGCAGCAATAGGTTCTCTACCAGAAGGAACCATCCTGGCCACCATGGATGTGGAATCTTTGTACTCTAATATCCCACACCAGGATGGATTAAATGCCTGCAAAGTCTTCATGGGAAACACCGGGAATGATGCTGATTCTGTGGTGAAACTCACAAAATTCATCCTCACCCACAATTACTTCGAATTTGACAACAAGATCTATCTTCAGGAGACTGGCACAGCTATGGGAAGTAAAATGGCTCCACAGTATGCAAATCTTTTCATGGCCAAGCTTGAAAGCGAATTTTTGTCCTCATGCCCCATCAGGCCTCGGGCCTACTACCGCTACATTGATGACATTTTAATCATCTGGACGGAGTCTGAACAACAGCTAAAGACGTTCCATGAACAGTTCAATCAATTTCATCCCACCATCAACTTAACACTTAACTACTCCAGCACTGAAATTAACTTTTTAGACACCACCATTAAGCTAAAGAACAATGAAATAGAGACATCCCTATATCAGAAGCCAATCGACCGTCCAACATATCTTAAATGGGACAGTTTCCATCCAAAACACATAAAAAACTCTATTGTCTACAGCCAAGCCATCAGATACAACCGTATATGTTCCAACCCCATGGATAGAGATGAACACCTTGGTCGCCTCAGAAAGACTTTTTTGAACCAGGGCTACCATCCAAGAACAATTGAAAACCAAATTACAAGAGCCACCAGAATATCAAGGAATCACCTGCTACATTACAAAGCTAAAGAAGAAAATAACCGGGTGCCTCTAGTGGTCACCTACAATCCAAGTCTGGAGATGCTAAGGGGAGCTGCACGGAAACTACAACCTTTACTACAAAAAGATGCCCGATTACAATCCATATTTCCAGACCCCCCACTACTATGTTTTAGGCAGCCCCCAAATCTAAGAAGCATCATTGTCAGAAGCTCCCTGTCCTCCCCAACAGCTGCAGGTACCTTTCCTTGCAAACAAAAGAAATGCAAAACCTGTACATCTATAATGACCACGGACAGGATAAAGATCCCCAACTCCCATCAGGACTACAAGATACCAGGTACTTTCAGCTGCATCACATCTAATGTGGTGTACCTAATTATATGTACTAAATGTCCAACTGGGGGTCTGTATGTGGGGGAGACCGGGCAAAAACTGAGAACAAGGATGAATTCTCATCGCCACACAATAAGAGAAAGGAGAATGGATTTACCTGTGGCAAAACACTTTTGTATGCCCGGTCATAGCATGACGGATATGGAATTACTTGTATTAAAATCTAACTTCAAATCTGAGAAGGATAGAAAAGTCTGGGAATATAAACTTATGATGACCTTTGACACTCTTAGTGCTGGGATGAATATATCCCAGAGTTTTATGTCTTTCTACAACAATTAAGGAATCTGCTTCCCTGACCTTTTAGGGTCATCACAACACAATACCAGACCCCAATCAGAGGGTAATAAAACTTTCACTCCTTATCTATGAACTAGTCATATTTATGTTCATCCCTCTGCCATAATGACAGTTCTGCTTCACGTCACTTGTCTTACCTATTGCATTATTCCTGTGTCCTCTTGTGTATAAATATGTGATTCTTCAGCTTTTGTTTTAGTCTTTGCCTGATGAAGAGACCTGCGTAGTCTCGAAAGCTTGCAATTTGTTACCATCTTTTCAGTTAGCCATTAAAAGGTATCAACCACTGAGGACTCTCAAGTCTAAATATTTTTCTATCTACTGGCTAACACGGTACGAAGATACACATCTTTCCATTAACCAGACAACTAATTTTTAGCAAGCCTGGAAGAATAGGCTGTTAACTATAAGTTGACATTTGAATTTAAGCATTTCTTTCTGGCTGGTCAAGAAAACAGACTTTTGTTTGTATAAACCTGTAATATTGACTTGTAGGCTGATATTTCATATAACATATTGTGCTCTTATCCTTGATGACTAGTAAGGTTTACTGATATGCTAGTTATGCATTGTGTAGGCCAGATAGTTTATTGACTTCGAGAACAGATGACTAAAAACTATGCAAATAGATTAAATAATCAAATACTGCTACTTGATCTCACCTCCATTCTTACAATTTATGTAAATACTGAATGAAGCACACTTGTTAAGTATAAAAATAGGTTACATGCCTCTGTACAAAGAGAGACTGAGAGACAGCAAGAGATTCTGCCCAGACATCCAAATATCCAGGGGACCCTACAGGACTACTGCCAATACATCATGGCTCCATCACAAGGCACACAGATCTATAATTCTACAGGAAACAATCTAGGGGAACCCGGCCCCAGTTGTAAGAATACAGATCTGCTCCATTGTCCATCACTGAACCATGGATACATTTGTAGATATCCAGGATTGGGACCCGCCGGTCACCTGGCTCCACGGAGATGTTTGGAGAAGCCAGGTTGTGACCCTCAATTTAACTGACCTTGTAACTCAATGGATTGTCATCTTCCTAAGCTTGTTGTTACCTCCTCCCTGAGTGTGTGCCACAAGTGGGGTAGTTGACCCTGGGAGCTCTGATGTAGCAGCTGCCATTATCCTGGAAAATCAGCGGAAGGGTGAGACTCTGTAATGTGCACTATCTTGGGGTATTTTTCTGGGGTTGTTCTCCATGTTATCTGCATGTTTTGTGGTTCAGTAAAGCATTGCCACACTGTTTTACCCTCACCCTGTGTTCTCTGAGTAATGTTATGCCCACATTAAAAGGAGAGTGGGCATTCAGCAGGAGAGTCCATGCGGTTTCAGCTTGCGGACCTGGGGCGCCTGCCGACCCCCCTTGTCTCCATACCTCTACAGTGGGAAAAAAAATATTTAGTCAGCCACCAATTGTGCAAGTTTTCCCACTTAAAAAGATGAGAGAGGCCTGTCATTGACATCATAGGTAGACCACAACTATGAGAGTCAAAATGAGAAAACAAATCCTGAAAATCACTTTGTCTGATTTGGCAAGATTTATTTTGCAAATTACAGCGGAAAATAAGTATTTGGTCACCTAAAAACATGCAAGATTTCTGGCTCTCACAAACCTGTAACTTCTTCTTTAAGAGGCTCCTCTGTCCACCACTCATTAAATGTAGTAATGGCACCTTTTTAAACTTGTTATCAGTATAAAAGACACCTGTCCATAACCTCAAACAGTCACACTCCAAACTCCACTATGGTGAAGACCAAAGAGGTGTCGAAGGACACCAGAAACAAAATTGTTTCCCTGCACCTGGCTGGGAAGACTGAATCTGCAATAGGCAAGCAGCTTGGTGTGATGAAATCAACTGTGGGAGCAATAATAAGAGAATGGAAGACATACAAGACCACTGATAATCTCTCTCGATCTGGGGCTCCACGCAAGATCTCACCCCGTGGGTCAAAATGATCATAAGAACGGTGAGCAAAAATCACAGAACCACACAGGGGACCTAGTGAATGACCTGCATAGAGCTGGGTCCACTGTAACAAAGGCTACCATCAGTAACACACTAACCACCAGGGACTCAGATCCTGCAGTGCCAGATGTGTTCCCCTGCTTAAGCCAGTACATGTAAGTCTGAAGTTTGCTAGAGAGCATTTGGATTATCCAGAAGAGTATTGGGAGAATGTTATATGGTCTGATGAAACCAAAGTAGAACTGTTTGGTAGAAGCAAAACTCGTCGTGTTTGGAGGAGACAGAATGCTGAGTTGCATCCAAAGAACATCATAGCTACTGTGAAAGTGACCATGATGTTGCTGTTTCTCTGCAAAGGGACCAGGACGACAGATCTGTATACATGAAAGAATGAATGGAGCCACGTATTTAGGAGATTTTGGAGTGCAAACCTCCTTCCATCAGCAAGGGCACTGAAGATGAAACGTGGATGGGTCTTTCAGCATGATAATGATCCCAAGCACACCACCACGGCAATGTAGGAGTGGCTTCAAAAGAAGCATACGAAAGTCCTGGAGTGACCTAGCCAGTCTCCAGATCTCAGTCCCATAGAAAACTTTTGGAGGGATTTGAAAGTCCGTGTTGCCCAGTGACAGGCCCGAAACATTACTGCTCTAGAGGATATCTGCATGGAGGAATGGGCCAACATACCACCAACAGTGTGTGGCAACCTTGTGAAGACTTACACCCCCTCATCTCGGACTGCAGACAGTGAGACATTTTCAGGAGGCTGTCATGACAGCAGCTGCTCCTCACTGCTCACCCCTCAGCTCCATGATGCTACTATAAGCCAGTCTTCTGATAATAGCTGTTCCTCTGAATAAAACAGGGGGTGTGGCCATGTCCCATCTTCTCAGATGAATGTTACTCACAGAGGGAGCTAAACACTGCTGTGTGACATATTGTCCCAGATGGAAGTGGAGAGCAGTGAAGAGCACATCCTGTGACACTGAATTACAAGTATTCTAAAGATAACTATAAAGTTCCCATTATAGTTTGTTAGGGCAAGGAAGTACAAAATAAGTTTCTCTCCCGGAGTTCCCTTTGAAAGGTAGTAGCTGTCTGGACTACATGCATTTCTGTATTGCAGTAAGTCAGATATTCTGCATAAGAAGATAATGACAATCCAAAAGAAAGTACTTTATTCAGCTTTTAAAGGCAACTTCTCAGTCAATTCATGCTGTAAAGGACTGTAAGGGACTATAAGCAGAGAAAAAACTAGTCTAGTGCCACCCACAGCTGGTTTTTCTCTACACAGTCTCTTCAATCTTGCATCAAGGCTCTGACTCGTGCTGACTGTGGTTTGGGAAGCATGAAATGAGTGAGAGGTTCCCTTTAATCATCTCCAAAGACAGCTTTCACCTTCATGACCAGGCCAAATTTTATCATTGTGACCAGTGCCACTTTATGTGGTAATAACGCTGGAATGCTTAACCCCTTAGTGACAGAGCCAATTTGCAGCTTAATGACCAGGCCAATTTTTACAATTCTGACCACTGTCAATTTATGAGGTCATAACTCTGGAACGCTTTAACGAATCCCGCTGATTCTGAGAATGTTTTTTCGTGACACATTGCACTTCACGTTAGTGGTAAAAAAATGTTTATATGACTTGCGTTTATTTATGAAAAAAATGGAAATATGGCAAAAATTTTGAAAATTTAGCAATTTTCAAACTTTAATTTTTTATGCCCTTAAATCAGAGAGATATGTCACACAAATTTCTTAATAAATAACATTTCCAACATGTCTACTTTACATCAGTACAATTTTGGAAACAAAATTTTTTTTTGTTGCAAAGTTATAAGGGTTAAAATTTGACCAACGATTTCTCATTTTTACAACACCATTTTTTTTAGGGACCACATCACATTTGAAGTCACTTTGAGGGGTCTATATGATCGAAAATACCCAAAAGTGACACCATTCTAAAAACTGCACCCTTCAAGGTGCTCAAAACCACATTCAAGAAGATTATTAACCCTTTATGTGCTTCACAGGACCTGAAGCAATGTGGAAGGAAAAAATTAACATTTAACTTTTTTTGCAAAAATTTACTTCAGAACCAATTTTTTTTCTTTTCACAAGTGTTAAAATAGAAAATGAAGCACAAAATTTGTTGTGCAATTTCTCCTGAATATGCCGATACACCATACTTGGGGGTAAACCACTTTTTGGGCGCACGGCAGAAGTCGCAAGAGAAGGAGCGCCGTTTGACTTTTTCAACGCAGATTTGGCTGGATGCCATGTCGCGTTTGGAGAGCCCCTGATGTGCCTAAACAGTGGAAAACAACAACAAGTGACCCCATTTTGGAAACTAGACCCCTTAAGGAACTTATCTAGATGTGTGGTGAGCACGTTGACCTTCCAAGTGCTTCACAGAAGTTTATAACGTAGAGCCGTGAAAATGAAAAATCATTTTTTTCCTCAAAAATGATTTTTAGCCCGCTATTTTTTATTTTCCCAAGGGTAACAGGAGAAATTGGACCACAAAAGTTGTTGTGCAATTTTTCCTGAGTACGCTGATACCCCATATGTGGGGGGGCCCAATTGTTTGGGCACATGGGAGAGCTTGGAAGGGAAGGAGCGCCATTTTGTAATGCAGACTTTGATGGAATGTTCTGCGGGCGTCATGTTGTGTTTGCAGAGCCCTTGATGTGCCTAAACAGTAAAACCCCCCACAAGTGACACCATTTTGGAAACTAGACCCTCCAAGGAACTTATCTAGATGAGTGGTGAGCACTTTGAACCCTCAAGTGCTTCACAGAAGTTTATAAACGCAGAGCCGTGAAAATAAAAAATCATTTTTTTCCTCAAAAATGATTTTTTAGCCCACTATTTTCCCAAGGGTAACAGGAGAAATTAGAGCCCCCAAATTGGTGTGCAATTTGTCCTGAGTACGCTGATGCCCCATATGTTGGGGTAAATCACTGTTTGGGTACATGGCAGGGTTCGGAAGGGAGGGAGCACCATTTGACTTTTTGAACGCCATGTCGTGTTTGGAGACCCCCTGATGTGCCTAAATAGTGGAAACCCTTCAATTCTAGCTCTAACCCTTAGCCCAACACACTCCTAACCCTAATCCCAACTCTAAACCTAATCCCAACCCTAACCCTAATCCTAACCCTAATCACAACCCTAATTCCAACCCTAACCCTAATTCCAACCCTAACCCTATTTCTAACCCTAACCCTAATTCTAACCCTTGTTCCAACCCTAACCCTAATTCTAACCCTAACCCTAATGGAAAAATAAAAATAAATATATTTTCTCTATTTTATTATATTTCCCTAACTAAGGGGTGATAAAGGGGGGTTTATTTACTATTTTTTATTTTGATCACTGTGATAGGGTTTATCACAGTGATCAAAATGTACCTGCAATGAATGAATGGAATCTGCCGGCCAGCAGATTCAGCGGGCCACTGCGTTTGCGTCCGCCATTTTCTTCCCGGACCAAGATGGCAGCACCCACCGGAGGAGTCAGGAGGGTCTGGGGACACTCGGAGGTACCGGGGGGATCGGGGACCCTATTTCTCTCTCCTCTGATGTGCGATCACATCAGAGGAAAGAGAAAGATAAAGCAGAATCAAGGCTTTTTTTTTTGCAGTCGCCGTTATATTGTTAATAACGGCGATCTCAAAAGCGGGGTCGGTGAAAACCAACCCGAATCATGTTCTCTGGGGTCTCGGCTACACTCGCCAGCAGAGAACCTGGAGAAAATCTGACTCTGGGGGGCGCTATATACTTTTTCCACAGCGCCGTGAATTCACGGCGCTGTGGTTTAAGTACCCTTAACTACCACCGTTAAAAGGCGTATCGGCGGTCATTAAGGGCTTAACCAGATCCCACTGATTCTGAGATTGATTTTAGTGACATGTTGTCATTCATAACAGTAGTAAAATTTCTTTGATATGACTTGCATTTATTTGTGAAAATATCCGATATTTGTCAAAAATTTTGAAAATTTCAGTTTCAAATTTTTAATTCTTATGCCCTTAAATCAGAAAGTTATGTCTCACAAAATAATTAATAAATAACAACATTTCCCACATGTCTACTTTACCTTTGTACATTTTTGAAGCATAATTTTTTTTGTTAGAAAGTTAGAAGGGT
The DNA here is from genome assembly GCA_033576555.1 of Oophaga sylvatica. NCBI lineage: Eukaryota > Metazoa > Chordata > Amphibia > Anura > Dendrobatidae > Oophaga > Oophaga sylvatica. The sequence goes on along the minus strand of JARQOD010000001.1, from coordinate 547,982,360 downwards.
AAAAAAAGTTGATCAGCAATTTCTCATTTTTACAACAAAACCATTTCTTAGGGACCACATCACATTTGAAGTGATTCTGGGGGCCTATATGAGAGAACATACTTAAGAGTGTCACAATAGTAAAACTGCACCCCTCAAAGTCCTCAAAACCATATTCAAGAAGTTTTATTAATCCTTCAGGTGTTTCATAGGAATTAAAGCAATGTGGAAGTAAAAAATGAACATTTTACTTTTTCCCACAAAAATTTTACTTTAGCCCCACTTTTTTTATTCACAAGGGTAACGGGAGAAAATGGACCCCAAAATGTGTTGTGAAATTTCTCCTAAGTATGTCAATACCCAATATGTGGGATAAAACTACTGTTTGGGCAAACAGCAGAGCTCAGAAGGGAAGGAGTGCTATTTGACTTTTGGACCTCAAAATTAGCTAGAATCATTAGAGGATGCCATGTTGAATTTGGAGAATCCCTAATGTGCCTCAACAGTGGAAACCCCCAACAAATGACCATATTTTGGAAACTGCACATCTCAAGGAACTTATCTAGATATGTGGTTAAGACTTTGAACCCCCAGGTGCTCACAGAATTTTATAATGTTGAGGTGTGAAAATAAAAAAAAAAAAATCACATTTTTCCCACAAAAATGTTCTTTTAGCCCAAAATATTTTATTTTACAAGGGTAACGAAAGAATAGGCCCCAAAATTTGATGTGCAATTTCTCCTGTGCTTGAGTACAATGATATCCCGAATTTTTTCCAATTAAAATGTTGATTTTACCCCAAATTTTTCATTTTCACATGAGAAAATGGACATACAATTTTTTGAGCAATCTCTCATGAGTACACTGGTACCTTACATGTGGTTGAAAACTACTTTTGAGGCACAGTGAAAAGTTCAGAAGGTTCAGATTTTGCTGAAATGGTTTGAGGGTGGCATGTCACATTTGAGAGCCCCTAAGTAGTGATTAGCTGTGGTTGTTTGGGTTTGCCAAAAAATACAGTAAAAAGTTAGGTTCGAGTATGAATTTGACCTCAAACTTGACCCCAAACCTGAACCAAATAAAAGTCAATGGAGACCCGAAATTCAGTGCGTTAAAGCGGCTGTAGAATGGTCACAGTCAGTCAGGGTGCTATGAAAGGAAGCTAAATGGGAGTAAGAGCAGGACAATTGCCCTGTAAACAAATGTGGATAGAGAAATTACTCAAAATAACACAGAAAAATAAATAAATAAATAAATAAATAATCTTGAACCAGGAGGCAGAGGTCCAAGTTAGGTAGGAGGTTGAGGTGGAGGTGGAAGAGGCGTAGGAGAAGTAGGTAGCAAACACCTGGTTTTGTGGGGGGTTTTGTTTGTTTTTGTTTTTGAGTGTTCTCTGAAAACAGGTAGTGTAATAATCTGCTGGCCACTGTCTCTCTGCAAACAGTCCATTTAACTCCTTCCTTACCGATGACGGAATAGTACGTCATCGGTAAGGATCCCCTGCTTTGAGGTGGGCTCCGGCGGTGAGCCCATCTCAAAGCGGCGACTTGTCAGCTGTTATAAACAGCTGACATGTGCCCGCAACAGGCGCGAGCAGAATCGCCATCCGCCCGAGCCTATTAACTAGTTAAAACCCACTGTCAAAGCTGACTGCGGTCATTTAACTAGAGCTTCCAGCCGCCGGGCCGGAAGTGAGCGCATCGCCGACCCAATCACATGATTGGGGGTCGGCAACTCGTTGCCTTGACAACCAGAGGTCTCATAGAGACTTCTATGGTTGTTGCAGGCACATTACTATGAGCAATGCAGTAAATCTGCTACATATCGGCGATCTGCTCATCGCCCATATGTAGCAGAGCCGATCGAGTTGTGCATGCTTCTAGCCTCCCATGGAGACTATTGAAGCATGTCAAAAGTAAAAAAAAAAAGTGTTTAAAAATTAAAAAAAATTTAAAAACCCTAAAAGTTCAAATCACTCCCCTTTCGCCCCAATCAAAATTAAACAATAAAAGAAAAATCAAACCTACACTTATTAGGTATTGTCACATTCAGAATCTCCCGATCTATCAATAAAGGATTAACCCGATCGCTACACGACGTAGCGAGAAAAAAAATTAAAAACGCCAGAATTACGTTTTTTTGGTCGCCGCAACATTGTATTAAAATGCAATAACGGGCGATCAAAAGAACGTATTTGCACAAAAGTGGCATAACTAAAAACTTCAGCTCAGTGCGCAAAAAGTAAGCCCACAACCGACCCCAGATCACGAAAAATGGAGACGCTACGGGTCTCGGAAAATTTCACATTTTTCTTTTTTTAGCCAAATTTGGAATTTTTTTTAACCACTTAGATAAAAGAGAACCTAGACATGTTTGGTGTCTGTGAACTTGTAATGACCTGTAGAATCATATTGGCAGGTCAGTTTTAGCATTTAGTGAACCTAGCAAAAAAGCCAAGCAAAAAACAAGAGTGGGATTGCACTTTTTTTTGCAATTTCACCGCACTTGGAATTTTTTTCCCGTTTTTGAGTACACGACATGGTAAAACCAATGGTGTCTTTCAAAAGCACAACTCGACTCGCAAAAAATCAGCCCTCACATGGCCATATTGATGAAAAAATAAAAAAGTTATGCTCTTGAAAGAATGGGAGCGAAAAACGAAAACGAAAAATCGAAAAAAGCTCCGGGAGTGAAGGGGTTAATACTCTGCACCTTTTTGGGTTGAAAACAATAAGTATAAGGCCGGCGTCACACTGGCGACAGAATCGGACGACTGCAATACGATGAAATATCGCATTGCAGTCTGCCGTATGTTAATCTATGGAGCAGCTCCCAGTATCCGATTTTTTGCGGTCCGTTTTAAACGTCCGAGTGCAATCGCAGCATGCTGCGATTGTCACAGATTGTGGGTCGACTGTCGCCAATGCAAGTCTATGGGAGCGATGAAAAATCGGATTACAAACGGACCGCACGTGTGACTTGCGATTAAATCGCACCGGTGTCCTTTAGAAAAGCCGGCAATTCATCCCCGGCTATACTGTAAAATCACACTGACAGCTTTAATAATGAATAGAAAGAATAGATATACACACATAGAATACACATATATATATATATATGTCATTGTGACATGTATATATACATATATTTATAGTTCTTACACTTCTACATACTGTAATAGCCGCTAATTCAATTGCCGGCTTTTGTGAAATCACAGAAGCCGACATGAAATGATACATTGTTTAGACACAGTTAACCATGTAATTTCCTGTATTTTGATATATGGTTTGAACTTACAATTACAGAAGTGTATGTGTGCCAAATTTCAGACATGTAGGGGTTAATTAAAGGTGTAAATTCGTTGAAAAAACATGCGTGGGCTCCCGCTGTATTTTCTCCACCAGACAGACAAAGCAAGCGAGTGGGGGCAGATAATAATAGCCTAGGGAGGGTACATTTTTTTGTGCCCCCCCTGGCTACTAACATCTGCCCCCAGACACCCCAGAAAGGGCAAATCTATAATTAGATTTGCCCTTTCTGGCACTTTGCCCGTCTATTTCCATTGCCCTGTAGCGGTGGCGAATGGGTTAATAAGGCGTTAATGTCACCGTAGTATTGAAAGGTGACCTTAAGGCAGGTTAATAATTGACAGCTGTCAATTAGACAACTATCAATTATTAATCCTATTGAAGTAAATAAAAAAACACACACACTTTAAGAATAAATAATTTTAATGAAATAAAAACACATTTTTTTGACCATATTTTATTTTACTCTTAATCCGTGCGAGGCCCTTGATCTCCTAAAATAAATATAAATAATAAAACAACATTATTCTTACCTATCTGGCGATCTGTCACGTCCCACGATGTAATCCTTCACAAAGGGTTAACTAGCAATCAGCTAATCAGCGCAACTAATGCTGCTGCTCATCTGATAGCTCCTGAATGAATGAGCTTATCTCCTGCCGACAGGAGAGGATGTGATTAATGAATGAAGCTTAATTGATTGTGTCCCACTTTCACCTTAGGTCAGGTCACTCAAGTGAAAGTGGCAATAAATCAATTAAGCTCCATTCATTCATCTCTTCCTCTCCTTTCGCTAGTAGAGGAAGTTATTCATTCAGGAGGTTACAGCTCGGAGACAGCATTATAGCTCTCTGCTTACTGTAACCTGTTAACCCTTTCTGATGGATTACACCGTGGGACCTGACTGTACATCGGATTGGTAAGAATAATTTTGCTTTTTTATTTTATTTTTATTACAGGAAATGGTTTTAGCAGGAAAATAAAATATGGTCAAAAACTGTGTGATTATTTCATTAAACTTCTTGTTTATTAAACTGTGTGTGTTTGATTTTTCTTTCATACAATAGGATTAATAATTGATAGTTGTCTAATTGACAGCTGTCAATTATTAACCTGGCTCACAGTCACCTTCCAATTGCAAGGTGGCTGTAACCCCTTATTAACCCATTCGCCACCGCTACAGGGCAATGGGAATAGACGGGCAAAGTGCCAGAAAGGGCAAATCTAATTATAGATTTGCCCTTTCTGGGGTGTCTGGGGGCAGATGTTAGTAGCCAGGGGGGGCACAAAAAAATGTACCCTCCCTATCCTATTATTATCTGCCCCCACTCGCTTGCTTTGTCTGTCTGGTGGAGAAAATACAGCGGGAGCCCACGCATTTTTTTTCAACGAATTTACACCTTTAATTAACCCCTACATGTCTGAAATTTGGCACACATACACTTCTGTAATTGTAAGTTCAAACCATATATCAAAATACAGGAAATGACATGGTTAACTGTGTCTAAACAATGTATCATTTCATGTCGGCTTCTGTGATTTCACAAAAGCCGGCAATTGAATTAGCGGCTATTACAGTATGTAGAAGTGTAAGAACTATAAATATATGTATATATATATATATATGTCACAATGACATGTATATATATATATATATATATATATATATATGTGTTCTATGTGTATATATCTATTCTTTCTTTTGTGATTTAAATACTATTCTTTTGGATCCATTATATGTCAGTTTTGCAAGCCTGCGAGAAATTCTCGCAAGTCGGATGAAAATCGCATGTTACAAGGTACACACACATGCGACTAAATCGCATCTTTGAAGGAAAATCGGATGCCAGGCGGATGTGTGATGTTTTCATTTTGTTCCGATAATCGACCGACTAAAACGGTCCGATTTTTTGTAGTTGTGTCTGACGCCGGCCTAAGTAGGAATGTTGCTGCTGGTGGTGGTATAGCTGCTGCAGGGAAAGAGAGAATGTGGTTGATTTGTGCCTGCTACACATCCAAACAAAGCATCTTTGTCTTTTGCACACAGCAGATGAGAGCATGTTCTGCGTAATTTCATAGTCACAAGTACTGTTGGATGAATGGTGTGGCCAAAACAAGTAGAGGAGGTTTTAGATTGGTTTGCTGAGAGTGGCTTCAGCTCCTTTGCTTCATCTTCTACCCGGTCCTTTGCTGAAAGCACAGACTTTGCACCTGCGGCCAATGGCCATTTGTCTTCCAACTCACCCACCTTGCCAATCAGCCAAGCAGTCCGAGCCCCAAGTCATGCAGCAGTCACTTCTGCTTCTTCATGACTCTGCTGGCTGTGGTTGCATGGACCATCCACCTGCCCTGGCCAACAATTGCAAGAGATTGAGTGCACTGATGCCCAACCACTTGTTCTGTTGGAGTATGAGTATGTGGGATGGGTAGTGCAAACAGTGGACCACCGCTGCACACCACTGATGATGATGAAACACAGATGCCAGCTGCTGCAGCTTTCCTCTGTGTGTAGTCCAGCAAAGAGAGTAGGGGTGAGGACTGGGTGAATCATCATGGGGAGGATTATTATTATTATTGATATTTTTTTTAGTACACCATTGATTCCATGGTGCTGTGCATGAGGAGAGGTTACATACAAAACACAAATAGAAATTACAATAAACAAACTAATAGTGACAGACAGGTATAGACTTTAGAGCTCCCTATTCTTGCTGTCTTACATTATACAGGATAATGAAGAAGGAGACTGTAGGTTTGGGGGCTGCAGCAACTCTGGTGTTGGTGAGGTGGCAGCGGAGTCACTGCAGGCTGTAAACTGTTCTGAAGACATGGGTTTTCAAGATCCGCTTAAAATTTCCGAAAGTAGGAGATAAATGGATGTGTTGGGCCACAGAATTCTACAGGATGAGGGATTCTCGGGACTCTGGAGAATTCTTGCAGACGATTGGATGAGGATGGTCTGATTGTCGAGGAGATAAGGAGGTCATGGGAAGACCAGAGAATATTTGGTGGGCGATATCAGGAGATTATTTCAGATATACAGTACAGACCAAAAGTTTGGACACACCTTCTCATTCAAAGATTTTTCTGTATTTTCATGACTGTGAAAATTGTAGAATCACACTGAAGGCATCAAAACTATGAATTAACACATGTGGAATTATACATTACACTTTACAAAAAAGTGTGAAACAACTGAAAATATGTCTTATATTCTAGGTTCTTCAAAATAGCCACCTTTTGCTTTGATTACTGCTTTGCACGCAGAAAAGGTGAACGGATGGACTCTACATGCCTGGTTCCCACCGTGAAGCATGGAGGAGGTGGTGTGATGATGTGGGGGTGCTTTGCTGGTGACACTGTTGGGGATTTATTCAAAATTGAAGGCATACTGAACCAGCATGGCTACCACAGCATCTTGCAGCGGCATGCTATTCCATCCGGTTTGCGTTTAGTTGGACCTTCATTTATTTTTCAACAGGACAATGACCCCAAACACACCTCCAGGCTGTGTAAGGGCTATTTGACCTAGAAGGAGAGTGTTAGGGTGCTACGCCAGATGACCTGGCCTCCACAGTCACCAGACCTGAACCCAATCGAGATGGTTTGGGGTGAGCTGGACCGCTCACCGCTTCAATTTTGAATAAATCCCCAACAGTGTCACCAGCAAAGCACCCCCACACATCACACCACCTCCTCCATGCTTCACGGTGGGAACCAGGCATGTAGGGTCCATCCGTTCACCTTTTCTGCGGGCAAAGCAGTAATCAAAGCAAAAGGTGGCTACTTTGAAGAACCTAGAATATAAGACATATTTTCAGTTGTTTCACACTTTTTTGTAAAGTGTAATGTATAATTGTACATGTGTTAATTCATAGTTTTGATGCCTTCAGTGTGATTCTACAATTTTCATAGTCATGAAAATACAGAAAAATCTTTGAATGAGAAGGTGTGTCCAAACTTTTGGTCTGTACTGTACATGGTAGAAACATATTATGGATGGTTGTGTAGGTCAGTGATAGTAGCTTGAAGTGGATATGTTGTGGAATTTGGAGACAATGAAGATATTTACAAAGGTGAGAAGTGCCGACGAACTGAGCATACCAAAGCCAGCTCAAAGGAGCTCTCTAACAAGACACAGGTAGATTGCACACTGTATCATCAGAGACTGAAGCAAGGCATCAATATTCTTAACCTGAGCACCACCTGCATGACTAGGCATCTGAATGCAAAGCAAGAGCTGCAGTGGAGTACACACCTGAAAAACTAGGAAAGATCTGAGCCACCTCCTACTCCCTCTTCTGCTGCAGTTTTGGCCTCTCCCTCTCCCTCCCAAGCAACAGGGCCAACTGGCTCCCAATAAAAAGGGGATGTGACAGCACCACCATCAACAGTGTCAACGAGCATCTCCATACTCTTTCCATTGAAATGTTCAGCTGTACATCCCCAAACACTGGAGCCCATATTCTACATGTGGCTTCACGGTCACGAGTGATTTCTAAAGGCCTAACAATACTTTGGGATCACGGGAAGCACTGTAAGTGTTTCCCAGGCACCACTAGTTTGCCGTTGTGCCATTCCTGCCCTGCCCAAACATGTTGCATACAAAATCAGGTGTGCACTGTGCAACACCATCAGTGTAAAGGCCCACATAACCACAGATACATGGACCAGTAAGCATGGGTAGGGACGTTATATCTCTCTAACTGCCCACTGACTAAATATTGTGGCGGCTGGGCCTGAGGCAGAATGCTTTTATGTGTATGTACTACCACTGCATTGGGTTGCTATATGTTTTTCTGATGGTGCTCTGTCCATGTTGCCTCCTCCTTCTACTCCGCTTCCTCAACGCCTCCTCATTCAGTCAGGGTAACACCTGCACCACCAACTTCAGCACAGCCAGGGGTAAACTATAGCAGGCTGTTTTAAAACCTATCTGTTTGTGGGAAACACTGCGCAGAAGCTGTGGATGGAAATCGAAGAACAGACAGATGTGTAGTTGATGCCACTAAACCTCAAACCCAGCCTGGTTGTGTGCGATGATAACAGGTGAAATCTCGAAGCAGCTCCGGGCCTAGCCAGTTTGATGTACATCTCTAGCCTGATGCATGTGCTGAATTTAGTGATATGTCAGAGCTGCTGCTGAAACTGTAGGTCCATTTGTGAGCACTTTCGGCGTTCTCATCCTTAGGCCGGCTTCACACTAGAGAGGAATACGGACAAGTGCTATGCGAGAAAAACTCGCATAGCACTCGAACCAGTGTTAATCTATGGGGCAGATCCCAATAGCCGTTTTTTTCTCGGCCGTTTTATACGGGTCGAAACAATCGCAGCATACTGCGATTGTCACCGTATTACGCCCGTAATACGCCAATGCAAGTCTATGGGGGCGAGAAAAAAACGGATTACACACGGACCACAAGGATTACACACTAGAAATACACACCGGTGTCCTTTAGAAAAGCTGCAGCTCAGTGCGCTATACTGTAAAATCGCACTGATAGGTTTAATAAAGAACGGAAAGAATACATGTATATATCTATAATATAACGGTGGGAGCGTCACTCTGTCTGAAGCCTTTATAGACTGCGCAGGCGCGACACGCCTGCGCAGTCTGGCTCCAGACAGAGTGAGGCATCCAGAGCGGTGAGTACTCTGTATGGCGCCAGAGATCGCGGTATGCGTACTGGATGCATACCGCGATCTCCGGCGCCATACTCACATACTTACCTGACCGGGAGGAGCGTTGCCACGGCGCTTCTCTTCTCCCGGGGCAGGAGACCAGGAGTGAGCGTCGGATCGCGCATGCGCAATAGCGCTATCCGGCGCCATTTTGCTGAAGACACATTTGCAGTGTGTCTTCAGCAATATGGTGCCGGACTGCGCGGTATGGGCATGCGCGTACTCCGGCGCCGCTCTCCTCCCCCGGCGTCCAGCTGAACGGAACAGCGCTGGAGCACAGGGATGAAAGGTGAGTATAAATGTTTGTTTTTTTTGGGGTATCTGTGCAGTTTAATAGCGGTGAGGGGGCCATGCACATCAGGATAGGGGGGGCGTGAGGGGACCATGCACATCAGGATTGGGAGGTGAGGGGACCATGCACATCAGGATTGGGGGGGTGAGGGGACCATGCACATCAGGATAGGGGGGTGAGGGGACCATGCACATCAGGATTGGGGGGGGGACCATGACACAGGATTGGGGGGTGAGGACCATGCACATTAGGATTGGGGGTGAGGGGACCAATGCAGTAGGTGGGGGGGAGGGGGGGGGGGGGGGGGGGGGGGGGGAGGGAAGAAGATTGGGGGGTGAGGGGACCATGCACATCAGGATTGGGGGGTGAGGGGACCATGCACATCAGGATTGGGGGTGAGGGACCATGCCATCAGGATTGGGGGGGGAGACCATGCACATCAGGATTGGGGGGATGAGGGGACCATGCACATCAGGATTGGGGGGTGAGGGACCATGCACATCAGGATTGGGGGTGAGGGACCATGCACATCAGGATTGGGGGGTGAGGGGACCATGCACAAACAGGATATGGGGGTGAAGGGACCATGCAATCAGGTTGGGCGTGAGGGGACATGCCACACAGGATTGGGGGGTGAGGGGCCATGCACATCAGGGGTGGGGGGGTGAGGGGACCATGCACATCAGGATTGGGGGGTAGGAGACATGCACATCAGGATTGGGGTGAGGGGACCATGCACATCAGGATTGGGGGTGAGGGGACCATGCACATCAGGTTGGGGGGTGAGAGGACTATGCACTACAGGATTGGGGGGGTGAGGGGCCATGCACATCAGGATTGGGGGGTGAGGGGACCACGCATATCAGGATTGGGGGGGAAGGGCACCACACATCAGGATTGGGGATGAGGGACCACGCACATCAGGATTGGGCGATGAGGGGACCATGCAACATCAGGATTGGGGGGTGAGAGGACCATGCACATCAGGATTGGAGGGGTGAGGGGACCATGCATCCCGGATTGGGGGTGAGGGGACCATGCAACAGGATTGGTGGGTGAGGGACCATGCACATCGGATTGGGGGTGGAGCGGACCATGCACACGGATTGGGCGTGAGGGGACTATTCATACCAGGATTGGGGGGTGGAGGGGACCATTCATCCAGAATTGGGGGTGAGGGGACCATGCATTCAGGATTGGGCGGGAGGGACCATGCACATCGGGATTGGGGGTGAGGGGACCGTGCATACCGGGATTGGGGGTGAGAGGACCATGCATCACGGATTGGGGGTGAGGGGACCGTGCATATCAGGATTGGGGGGTGAGGGGCCATGTACATCAGGATTGGGGGGTGAGGGGACCATGCACATCAGGATTGGGGGTGAGAGGACCATGCACATCAGGTTGGGGAGGTGGGGGACCATGCACATCAGGATTGGGGGGTGAGGGGACCATGCACATCAGGATTGGGGGGTGAGGGGACCATGCACATCAGGATTGGGGGGTGAGGGGACCATGCACATCAGGATTGGGGGGTGAGGGGACCATGCACATCAGGATTGGGGGGTGAGAGGACCATGCACATCAGGATTGGGGGTGAGGGGACCATGCACATCAGGATTGGGGGGTGGGGGACCATGCACATCAGGATTGGGGGGTGAGGGGACCATGCACATCAGGATTGGGGGGTGAGGGGACCATGCACATCAGGATTGGGGGGTGAGGGGACCATGCACATCAGGATTGGGGGGTGAGAGGACCATGCACATCAGGGTTGGGAGGTGAGGGGACCATGCACATCAGGATTGGGGGGTGAGGGGACCATGCACATCAGGATTGGGGGTGAGGGGACCATGCACATCAGGATTGGGGGTGAGGGGACCATGCACATCAGGATTGGGGGTGAGGGGACCATGCACATCAGGATTGGGGGGTGAGGGGACCATGCACATCAGGATTGGAGGGTGAGCGGACCATGCACATCAGTATTGGGCGATGAGGGGACCATTCATACCAGGATTGGGGGGTGAGGGGGGACCATTCATACCAGGATTGGGGGGTGAGGGGACCATTCATACCAGAATTGGGGGTGACGGGACAATTCATACCAGAATTGGGGGGTGAGGGGTCCATGCATTCCAGGATTGGGCAGGAGGTGACCTTGCATACCAGGATGAGGAATGGGGTGCCATGCATAGTAGATTTGGGTGGGGGTGAGGGGACCATACATACCAGGATAGGGATGAGGGGTGCCATGCATACCAGAATAGGAGGGGGAAGCACATACCAGAATGGGAGACCATGTACCTATAAAAATGCTTGCCACCCGGGCGTAGAACGAGTTCATCACTAGTATATATATATACACACACATGTCATTGTGACACATATACAGCGCCGACCAAAAGTTTGGACATACCTTCTCATTTAAAGATTTTTCTGTATTTTCATGACTATGAAAATTGTACATTCACACTGAAGGCATCAAAACTATGAATTAACACTTGTGGAATTATATACTTAACAAAAAAGTGTGAAACAACTGAAAATGTGTCTTATATTCTAGGTTCTTCAAAGTAGTCACCTTTTGCTTTGATGACTGCTTTGCACACTCTTGGCATTTTCTTGATGAGCTTCAAGACATAGTCACCGGAAATGGTCTTACAACAATCTTGAAGGAGTTCCCACAGATGCTTAGCACTTTTTGCCCTTTTGCCTTTACTCTGCGGTCCAGCTCACCCCAAACCATCTCGATTGGGTTCAGGTCTGGTGACTGTGGAGGCCAGGTCATCTGGCGTAGCATCCCATCACTCTCTTCCTTGGTCAAATAGCCCTTACACAGCCTGTAGGTGTGTTTGGGGTCATTGTCCTGTTGAAAAATAAATGATGGTACAACTAAACGTAATAGCATGCCGCTGCAAGATGCTGTGGTAGCCATGCTGCTTCAGTATGCCTTCAATTTTGAATAAATCCCCAACAGTGTCACCAGCAAAGCACCCCCACAGCATCACACCTCCTCCTCCATGAATCACGGTGGGAACCAGGCATGTAGAGTCCATTTGTTCACCTTTTCTGCGTCGCACAAAGACACGGTGGTTGGAACCAAAGATCTCAAGTTTGGACTCATCAGACCAAAGCACAGATTTCCACTGGTCTAATGTCCATTCCTTGTGTTCTTTAGCCCAAACAAGTCTCTTCTGCCTGTTGCCTGTCCTTAGCAGTAGTTTCCTAGCAGCTATTTTACCATGAAGGCCTATTGCACAAAGTCTCCTCTTAAAAGTTGTAGAGATGTGTCTGCTGCTAGAACTCTGTGTGGCATTGTCCTGGTCTCTAATCTGAGCTCCTGTAAACCTGCGATTTCTGAGGCTGGTGACTCAGATAAACTTATCCTCAGAAGCAGAGGTGACTCTGTCTTCCTTTCCTGGGGCGGTCCTCATGTGAGCCAGTTTATTTGTAGAGTTTGATGGTTTTTGCAACTGCACTTGGGGACACTTTCAAAGTTTTCCCAATTTTTCGGACTAACTTTCATTTCTTAAAGTAATGATGGCCACTCGTTTTTCTTTACTAAGCTGCCATAATACAAATTCTAACAGTCTATTTAGTAGGACTATCAGCTGTGTATCCACAAGACTTCTTCACAACACAACTGATGGTCCCAACCCCATTTATAAGGGCAGAAATCCCACTTATTTAACCTGACAGGGCACACCTGAGAAGTGAAAACCATTCCCGGTGACTACCTCTTGAAGCTCATCAAGAAAATGCCAAGAGTGTGCAAAGCAGTCATCAAAGCAAAAGGTGGCTACTAGAGTTGAGAGAAACAGGTCGGTCAGATTCAAAAGTCGCCGACTTTTGCCAAAGTCGGGTTTCGCCGATCGAAACCCCGACCATAGCGTGAAGTCGGCCATGCGGTTGTCGACCCGAGCGCCAAAGTCGGTTTTCCCACAATGCTTTCAGGCGCCTTTTATCAGCCAATGAGCAAGGACGTACACTGTGGGCAAAGAGATGACATGGGCAGCGTCCACCACCATCTTAGAGAAGGGCATTGCAGTGATTGGCTTGCCTTGGGGGGGTCATAGTGTCTATAAAAGCTCTGACCGCCGACCGCCATTTTACTTCTGCCGATCTTAACAGTAGGGAGAGGTTGCTGACGCTGTTTATCAGTAGGGAGAGAGTTAGTGCTGGAAAGAGAAGTTCTTATGTGCTTGTGCTGATAGCAATTGTGCTGTACAGTTAGTGTGCAGTGACAGGGGAGGATTTTCTTGTGTGCAGCAGCGCTGGTAATTAGGCTGCCTGCCAGTGACAGGGAGGATTTTCTTGTGTGCAGCAGCGCTGGTTATTAGGCTGCCTGCTAGCTGTATTGCTGTGTGTACACTGCTGTGCAGACTGCTTTTTACGCAGCACAAATACTTTTATTCTTTTTTTCTGCACAGTTACGGAGCGTTCATTTTTTCCCACACCGTATAGAGCTGTACGCTCCTCACACACTACCGTGTACTGGCTGGTATCACGGACAAATACATGCTGACTATCTGTGTGTGACTCCGGAAATATATACGGAGATTTAAAATTTCCCCTACACTGTATACAGCTGTACGCTTCTGATACAGTACCCTTTTTCTGCTTTTTATATTCTGGTCTAATCCATACTGAGCCTGTGAGCGTCTGTGTGTGACTCCGGAAATATATATGGAGATTTACAATTTCCCCTACACTGTATACAGCTGTACGCTTCTGATACAGAACCCTTTTTCTGCTTTTTATATTCTGGTCTAATCCATACTGAGCCTGTGAGCGTCTGTGTGTGACTACGGAAATATATACAGAGATTTAAATTTTACACTATACTATATACACCTGGTATCTTCTGATACAGTACCTTTTTTCTGCCTTTTGTATTACGGTCAAATCCATACTGAGAGAGCGTCTGTGTGTGACTCCGGAAATATATACGGAGATTTAAATTTTACCCTATAATATATACACCTGGTATCTTCTGATACAGTATCTTTTTTCTGCCTTTTGTATTACGGTCAAATCCATACTGAGAGCGTGTCTGTGTGTGACTCCGGAAAAATATACGGAGATTTAAATTTTACCCTATATTATATACACCTGGTATCTTCTGATACAATACCCTTTTTGCTGCCTTTTGTATTACGGTCAAATCCATACTGAGAGAGCGTCTGTGTGTGACTCTGGAGATATATACGGAGATTTAAATTTTACCCTTTACTATATACACCTGGTATCTTCTGATATAGTTCCTTTTTTCTGCCTTTTGCATTACGGTCAAATCCATAGTGAGAGAGCGTCTGTGTGTGACTCCGAAAATATATGGAGATTTAAATTGTCCCCTTCACCGTATACAGCTGTAAGCTTCTGATACAGTGCCATATATCTGCTGGTATTTTTGGTAAATTTTCCCAAACATGAGGAAGTATGGTGGAAGAGGCCACGGACATGGGCAGGGGGGCCAGCTGGTACTGATGGTGGTGGTGGTGCATCTGCTGGTAGTGCCAAAAGCACAATAGCACCTAAGGCAGGAGGTGTTGAGCCTGCGTAACCGTCTGGCTATAGAAGGCCTGGAAGGCTCCCTTTTCTGGGAGGAGGTAAACTGCTTTTAAAGCCATAGTATCAGGAACAGGTTATGGCTTACATTGCCGAAACAGCCTCCAGCTCTATCTACTCCTCTTCTGAAGTTTCAAAAAATGCAAGCACTGAGTTGTCAGTGCAGGCTCCTGGTCAGAAACAACACCTTTCCTTGTGTCCTTCACCCCCACCAAAAGTGAAGGATGCGGCAGGCCACACTTCAGATTACTCCATGGAGCTCTTTTCACATACCATGCCTGGGTTATCAAGTCAAATCCTGAATTCCTCAGTCCAAGATGAATCTGACATGGAGTGCACTGATGCACAGCCACTGCAGATTCTGCAGTTACATTCACCCAGAGCACTACATTGCCCTCGCAGTCTACTGAGCCAGAATGTGACCCTGATGAAACTCAGCTGCCCCTTCCCGCATACTCTACCACCTTACACGGTGACACAGAGGAAGGTGCAGATGAAATTGAAGAGGAGGTGATGGATGACCCAGTTGTTGACCTGGATTGGCATCCATTGGGAGAAGAGGGTGCCGCTGGCAATAGCTCAGAAGAGGAGGAAGATCCTCAGCAGGCATCGAAATCGCAGCTGCGGTTATCTGGCAGGCCCGTAGCAGTCCAAAAACGTGTTAAAAAAACAAAAAGTGTTCCAGGACAGCTTGGCCAGATGGTCAAATTAGCACAGCGTGCAAGCCCTGAAAATTTATCCCATAGTTGGAAGAGTGCAGTGTGGCACTTTTTTGACCAAAATCCTATTGATGAGGCAAAGGTTATCTGTAAGAAGTGCGGAAGGAAAAGTCCCAGAAATTTGAATACCAGTTGCATGCTTAGACATTTAAACATGGGCGTACCCAGGATCAAAACTAGGGGGGGGGGGGGGGCAAGCCAATGTCACATCTTATACAGGTTACATCATATACACTGTACATTATCCTGCATATTAGGTATGGAGCATTACAACTGTTGTATATTGTATAATACAGCAGTGTATGCGACACTACGCTGTATATACCTTATATTATACATGGCACACTAACCTCTATACAAAGAATAAGAGGCATTATAACCTGTATATGAAGAGTATAATACAGCAGTGTACTGTATATACACTCTATAAACCGCACACGATGTGTATGACCTGTATACACCATATACTACACTCTTATTTTGAAGTAAAAAAAAAAAAACAGGAACAAATACAATACTTAAAATAAAGAACAAGTAAAGTTAAAAATCAACAAACTTTCTGGTATTTCAATGGGAACTACGGGCCTGCTTTTGGCTAATGAGATGGTTAATGTTCGGTTCCATATTTGTCACAAGTGAAGCAATTTTTCTCTTTCTTTATATCATTATTTCCTAGGTATTCCAAATTGCTATTAGTAAAATACCAATATATATACAGCGCTACAAAAACAATATACCAGCAATTAAACTGCCCACACAGAGATATACAGCC
The DNA here is from genome assembly GCA_033576555.1 of Oophaga sylvatica. Taxonomy (NCBI): domain Eukaryota; kingdom Metazoa; phylum Chordata; class Amphibia; order Anura; family Dendrobatidae; genus Oophaga; species Oophaga sylvatica. The sequence continues at coordinate 547,966,037 of JARQOD010000001.1, read as the reverse complement.
TGCACTGCCCATCACTACAGCCTTGCCAATCCATATCATTTCATCCTCATCAGTGCACATATTGGCACAACTCCGCTTTTAGCTCAGGCTCAGACTGGTGTGGTGCGAGAGTCCCTAATAGGCAGGTAAATGTCCCCAATAGGCAGCATTGGTCCCCAATAGGCAGGTAAATGTCCCAATAGGCAGCATTGATCCCCAATAGGCAGCATATGTCCTCAATAGGCAGCATAGGTTCCCAATAGGCTGCATAGGTCCCCGATAGGCAGCATATGTCCTCAATAGACAGCATATGTCCTCAATAGGCAGCATAGGTCCCCAATAGCCAGCATAGGTCCCCAATAGGCAGCATAGTCCCCAATAGGCAGCATATGTCCTCAATAGACAGCATATGTCCTCAATAGACAGCATAGGTCCCCAATAGGCAGCATAGGTCCCCAATACGCAGCATAGGTCCCCAATAGGCAGCATAGTCCCCAATAGGCAGCATAGGTCCCCAATAGGCAGGTAAATGTCCTAATAGGCAGCATAGGTCCCCAATACGCAGCATATGTCCTCAATAGGCAGCATAATCCCCCATAGGCAGCATAGTCCCCAATAGGCAGCATAGTAGTCCCCAGTAGGCAGTATAATCCCCCATAAGCAGCATAGTCCCCAATAGCCAGCATAATCCCCCAATAGCCATCATAATCCCCCATAGCCAGCATAATCCCCAATAGCCAGCATAATCCCCCAATAGCCAGCATAATCCCCCATAGCCAGCATAATCCCCCAATAGCCAGCATAATCCCCCATAGATAGCATAATCCCCCATAAGCAGCATAGTCCCCAATAGGCAGCATAATCCCCCATAAGCAGCATAGTCCCCCAATAGCCAGCATAATCCCCCAATAGCCAGCATAATCCCCCATAGGCAGTATAATCCCCCATAGCCAGCATAATCCCCCAATAGCCAGCATAATCCCCCATAGCCAGCATAATCCCCCAACAGGCAGCATAATCCCCCAATAGCCAGCATAATCCCCCGTAGCCAGCATAATCCCCCAATAGCCAGCATAATCCCCCAATAGCCAGCATAATCCCCCATAGCCAGCATAATCCCCCAATAGGCAGCATAATCCCCCATAGCCAGCATAATCCCCCAATAGCCAGCATAATCCCCCAATAGCCAGCATAATCCCCCATAGCCAGCATAATCCCCCAATAGCCAGCATAATCCCCAATAGCCAGCATAATCCCACAATAGCCAGCATAATCCCCCATAGCCAGCATAATCCCACAATAGCCAGCATAATCCCCCATAGCCAGCATAATCCCACAATAGCCAGCATATTCCCCCATAGTCAGCATAATCCCACAATAGCCAGCATAATCCCCCATAGCCAGCATAATCCCCCATAGCCAGCATAATCCCCCATAGGCCGGGCCCGGCGTAAAAAAAAAAAAATGCCAGTACTCACCTATCTCCCCCGCTGCTCTAAAGAAGCACGCGCTGGACTCCGTCTTCTCCTGGCACAGGCGGCGTGACGTCATCAGGGCGCCCAGGTGGCGTGATGACGATCACATCGCCTGTGCTGCATATGGAGGGCCGCAAGGCCTTCCTCACCACATTCCGCCCGCGATTAAAGGGCCCGCTGGCACTGAACTGTCAGTTCAATGTCGGCGGGGCCGACGGGCCGGTTCTTTCACTGTGCGCGCCTGCTTCTAGGGGGGGGCAGCTGCCCTCCCCTGCCCCACGGTGGGTACGCCCATGCATTTAAACAGCATGCACTTGCAAGCGTGGACGGACTACAATACTTCAGGTAGCACATGTGCACCTGCTCCGACTGTAGGTAGACAGCAACGCTACATTGCTTCCCCCACTGTAAGCCCACCGGTTAGCACACCACCAGCAAGAAATATTGAGGTGTCGTCGCAAGGCCAAAGCAGTCAAGGAATCACAATGTTTTTGCAATCAAAGACTGAATCTAGGCCATCACCACCACCATCACCATCACCAACCCCCTCTCAGTCCGCCATGTCCACCACTAGTTCCCCCATATGCAGCTCTCAAGTCCAGTTCACTCTACCAGACACTCTGAGTAGGACAAGAAAGTACTCATCCTCTCATCCGCGTACACTGGCTTTGAACACCTACATTGTCAAACTGATCTCATTAGAGATGATGCCCTTCCGTTTGGTTGAAAGTGTAGCGTTTCAAGAGCTCATGGCCTACGCTGTCCCACGCTATGACCTACCCAGTCAGCACTTCTTTTCTAGAAAAGCCATCCCTGCCCTCCATCTGCATGTGAAAGACTGCATTTTCCATGCACTCAAACAATCAATGAGTGGAAAGGTGCACCTCACAACAAATGCATGGGCCAGTAGGCATGGCCAGGGCCATTACGTGTCCATCACTGCGCACTGGGTTAATGTGGTGGATGCAGGGTCCACAGGGGACAGCAGCGGTGGGACAGTGCTGCCTAGCCCATGGTATAGGCAACAGTTGGCTGTAGGCATTTGACCCTCCTCCAGAAGCGAAAGCTCGTCGACAGAGAGCAGTCGCACGAGCACTCCCTCCACAGCTGCCAGTGTTGCACACGAGGTGTCCCACTATCGAACAGCTAGTGGTAAGTGTCAGCAGGTTGTGTTAAAGATGACAACAGACACACCGCGGAGGTACTGGCCGACTACTTGCAGCGAGAAACTGAGTCATGGCTGGGCAGTCTACATGTTGAGCCAGCCAAGGTAGTCAGTGATAACGGCCATAATTTTGTGGCGGCCATAGCCCTGGCAAAACTCAGACATATACCTTGCCTGGCTCACACCTTGAACCTGGTGGTGCAGTGCTTCATAAATCATTATCCGGAGTTACCAGCCCTGCTCCATAAGTTGCGAAGACTGTGCTCACACATACGTCGCTCGCCGTAGACTCCAGTCGTATGCAGAGGTTGCAGCGATCGCTCCACCTCCCCAAGCACAGCCTAATTATAGACGTTGCAACAAGGTGGAACTCCACCATGCACATGGTTGAGAGGCTGTGCAAACAGAGGCAGGCTGTAATGCATTTGTGGGAGGATACACGGGCAGACAGTTTGAGGGCAGACATTGAGTTGTTGGGTGTGCAGTGATCAAAGCTGAAAGACCTCTGTAAAGTCCTTCAGTGTTTTGAGGAATGCACACAGCTGGTATGCGCAAATGACGCCATCATAAGGCATATTGTACCAATTCAGGCCAGGTGTCCAGTTTACAGGCCCAGTAAGTCAAAGGGGAATGAACTGTGAGGGAGAACATCGATAGGGGAGGAGAGGTAATTTTGAACCAGAGTTGACAACTGTTGTCTCCTGTCTGTTGCAATTGATTCAGTATTACCAGTCGTGTGAGCGGTACTCGAGAAATCAGTCCTCAATATGGTCATGAAACCCCTGTCTCCAACGCCACTCCAGCTGTGTGCACCATGAACACCTCTTCCATGTTGCCCAGTACGGCTCGTAGTAGAACCTGCACCGCTGCTGTGTGCTGGGAATGCCTCTAACAAACGGTTTACCAGAGTTGCTTGTTTGTTCGCCAATATTAGCTCTAGGTTCTCCTGTGGCATCATGTTCTGTAATTTGCCTTTATAGCGTGGATCGAGGATGCTGGCCAACCAGTAGTCGTCATCCTTTATAATTTTGGCAATGCGGGGGTCCCTTTTTAGGATCCACAAGACATAATCACACATGTGGGCCAATGTTCCAGGTGTCAATGATGCACTGCCAGTGGTGGGTGGAGGAGCACTTTCTGTCAAATCCACATCCCCCCAGTAGCCAGGGCCCCCCCTGGCTACTAACATCTGCCCCCAGCCACCCCAGAAAAGGCACATCTATTATTAAATGCGCCTTTTCTGGCACTTAGCGTGGGAACCTTAATTGATTTTTTCCCATGCTATCGAGTTCACTTCAGGTCAGCCGGGGACTCTGCGCAGCCTCACTGACTACCGCTGAGGTGATCTGACAGCGTGGGAAAAAATCAATTAAGGTTCCCACGCTAATCAGTTCATCTCCAGTTAGCCGGGGAGGCTGCGCAGAGATGAACTCATTCATTTTGTGGGGGTTTACAGCAGGGCTGGTCTGTTATGATATGGTAGCCGAGGAGGACAGTAACAAAAATAGCCAAGGCAGCCAGTCACCCAGAGAGGTTGGTAACTAATGGATTGCAGACCCCTAAACTAACCGCACAACTAGAAGCAGCCATGGGACGTACCTACGATGAGCTAGACGCCTCGACACAGGCAGAGAGTTAGCTAAGCCTAAAGACAGAAAGGGGAAAGGTAACTGCCCAGGAGTAACGCACCAAAGGAATAGGTAGCCCCCACACATACAGGGGTTGGATAAAATAATGGAAACACCTAACGTTTTGGCATCATAATCTTCGAACATGTTATAAACATGCAAACCGTGACATATGGTAATGTTTTGTAGTTGATTATTTTTGTTATGTGATGTGTATGTAAATTAACTGTTTGTTTTTCATAATTGTAAGAACATTGATGAGAAACTGATACCAATGGCAGACCTCTCGGATTTTCAAAGAGGCCAAATTGTTGGTGCTGGTATGGCAGGCGCTAGTGTAACCGAAAGTGCCCAAATGTTTGGCGTGTCAAGAGGTACTGTCTCCAAAGTAATGAGTGCATTTGAAAGAGAAGGAAAAACGTCCGCAGCAAAGCACAGGTCCGGCAGAAAGTCGAAGTTGACTGAGAGAGACCGTCGGACTCTAAAGCGAATTGTGAGAGAGGATCGCAAGACCACGGCTCCGAAAATCACTGATGAGCTCAATGAACACCTACAGAACCCAGTTTCCACAAAAACTGTTCGTCGGGAGCTGAACAAATCTGGATTCCACGGAAGAGCTGCAATTCGAAAACCGCTGCTCTCAATGACAAATGTTTCCAAGTGTTTAGAGTGGCGAAGAAACCTCCAGAATTGGTCCCTTGAGCAGTGGAAACATGTGATATTCTCAGACGAATCATCGTTTACCCTATTTCTGACCTCCGGCCGGTGGACGTTTGGAGACAGCCAAAAGAAGCATTCCATCCAGACTGTCTTCTCCCAACCGTAAAACATGGCGGAGGTTCTGTGATGATCTGGGGTGCTATTTCGTGGAGATCCACTGGGCCAATGATATCCCTTCATGGAAGAATTAACAGCCGTGATTATTTAGGTATTTTGGGTGACCAAGTGCATCCTATGGTTCAAGCACTGTTTCCGGAGGGGAACGCCATCTTTCAGGATGATTAATGCACCAATTCATACAGCTACAGTAGAATCGTTAAAGCATGGCACGAGGAACATTCTAATGAAGTTGAGCATCTCATCTGGCCCCCACAATCCCCAGACCTCAACATTATTGAGCATTTATGGTCAATTTTAGAGATTCAAGTTAGACGTCGATTTCCGCCGCCATCGTCGCTCAAAGAACTGGAGGGTGTTTTAACTGAAGAATGGGCTAAAATTCCTTTGGAAGCAATTCACACCTTGTATGAATCCATACCTTGGAGAATTGAGGCTTTAATCGCCGCAAAAGGTGGACCTATACCATATTAAACTAACTTTTGTTGATGTTTCCAGGTGTTTCCTTTATTTTGTCCAACCCCTGTATATTGGCGGTTAGACAAGATGAAATACAAACGCAGGCAGAAAATAGAGTAAGCAAACGCTGGGGCCCAAAACTGTCTAGATAGGACAGGACAGAAAACAATACTTTCTGCAATCCAAAAAAACCATTAAGGTAACAATATATCAGCATTTTCCTGCAAACCATTTATTTTGCTTACAAGCTTGATGTTACTTTGATGCACTGTGGGCACTTTAATAAATTATCTTTTGGATATAATGATATCCTTTAGCGATATTTCATTAGTGGGAATTTAGTAGATGGTATGGCACTTGCCTATTAACTATTAAAGGAATACTACCGCAGTAGTCTGCACCCATCTACCCCCTTGTACAAGTTTTGATGCACTGAGAGCACTTTAGCTATGATATATATACACTTATGAAATGTTGTTTATATAGGATTGCAATTAATGTTGTAATGTGTGAGTCGGGTATCCTTGTACCCATTATATAGATACTTTTGGTCAAAGATACAATATATGATTTTTTATGTAATTTATGTTAATGTATTTTGATGTGTATCTTTGACCAGTGTAATACTTTAATTGGGAATTTAAGGATTTCTCACCTAATATATATGCATTTTGTAGCAGGTTTTTGCCAAGTCACTGTGGATATGAGGCATCCCTTTTTTAATTGTGTTGTGTATGTTTCTAAATAAAATTGTGTTTTATATACACTCTAGTGCTTTTTGTTATCTATGAAAGGCAGTGTGTTGACATTTTGATACGGAGTGTGACCTCTTGCTGAAGGTTTATTCATGGACTAATATGTATGAGAAAATAGAGTAAGCAAACGCTGGGGCCCAAAACTGTCTAGATAGGACAGGACAGAAAAGAATACTTTCTGCAATCCAACAAAACCCTAGGAAAAATTCCAACCTTTCTTATTCCAAAAAAATACTGAGACCACACGATCTCCCCCGCCAGAACAGAACTCTTGTGTAAACAGGTATCTAGCCAGCAGCCATTGAAATAACAGGGACCGAAGTAAATGAGAAACAGAGACCAGCGCAGGCCCCAGCAGGGGGACCCGGCTGACCTCACACACAGAAGGCAGAAAAACAAAAGAAAACAAAACCACAGAAACGAGCAGAAAATAGCTTATCTGAAAGTTGCAGGAGCCCACAGCAAGCTGACTTCCAAACTGGACCAGGAAGAGAATACTAATCACCGGCTAGGATCATGGGAGAGTTTGTTAGGGTTCGAGTTCCCACTCCTGCACAGGGGGAATTTCGAGCTGTTCCCGCTGTGGTCCCCCATCCGTCTCTGGCCGCAGTGGTTCCTGCTCATCAGAGACGTCGGTCCCAGCGTCTTGCCCGGCCCAGTACTGTGCAGAGACTTGCTGCTTCGACCAGTGTTGGAGCAAGCAGATTTGGGACTAAGTCCTTTGTTGCTTCATCTGAGCATGCCCAGGGCAAGATCTCCTATTGGAGATCAGGGGTCGCATGCTCAGATACAGCTGCCATCCTATTGGTCCTTCAGGAAGGTCCTGTAGCTGTTGATGTTCTGAAGCAGCTTCCCATTGGTCCTTCCTGGAAGGTCTTTTTCTCGTGGCTGCTATAAAAGGCTGTCCTTACCGCACGGCCGTGCGCTAGTATCAACCGTTATATGCTTTGCGCCAGTATGGTCATGCGTGTGTGTGGTTAGGGCGGCTGAAATATGCCATTACAATACCGACCTAATCGGTGAGGAGCTTGGTATGCTAGCTGGTCAGGGTCGGTGTCTTAGATGCCTTAGATTACCGGCATAACCGGTGAGGAGTTTGATTGCCGTATTCAAGGCCTGGCGTTCAGACGCCATAGATTGCGGGTGACATTAGCGTATGATCACTTTCTATGTTCGCTTAGCAGTCAACTGTGTACCTGGGTGCCTAACAGGACACAGAAGTTTGTCTCAGTGGGCTCTGTGACGCACAGGGTTCGCTTTCAATGCTAGACAGCGCCCTAGCGTGTTTACTTTGCGACTCAGTGGTGTTAACTGAGTTCGCACACATCGCCATATAGTGCTGCGGCACTCCTTCTAGCGGCTCTGTGGAATAACAGAGTTCGCACATATTGCCACAGCACATTACGGCGTTTATTTTGGCGACTCTGCGGGATAACAGAGTTCGCTTCTTGCGCCATTTTACTAGCAGCAGGCTCCGCCTGCACGGTGGACCCCGGGCTGCGAACGCACCTCTCTACATCTTATATTTGGTGCGTTCCGCAGACCCTAACAGAGTTACTGACTTAAATCTTCCCAGTCATCACTCCCAGATTGCCAATCGTCCGCAGCTGGATCCTCAGCTGAAGGGCCTCTGTCAGTCAAGGCGGATTTATTAATATCAACAGCCACCAGAGAGAGCCCCAACTCAGAAGCCAGAACATTCACAATGCTGGTCGCATTAGCGTTGATCCCTGCTGTAAACCAGTTAACTCTGTTAAGATGGATTGCAGCATGGGACCTGACTGAACAACGGAGAGGTAAGGAAATTGTTTCTTTTTTATTTTATTTTTATTACAGGAGAACAATGGATTCAGAAGGATAGCCAAATAATAAATTTTGGTCAAAAACTATGTGTCATTATTTCATTAAAATAATTTTTAATTAATGTGTGTATGTTTTTTAACCATTTACTACAATAGGATTAATAATGGAGAGTTGTCTAATTGACAACTCTCCATTATTAACCCGGATTAATGTGACCTTTCAATAGCAAGGTGGCATTAACCCATTATTAACCCATTAACCACTGTTAAAGGCAATGGGAATGGACACGCTAAGTGCCAGAAAAGGCGCATCCAATAATAGATGTGCCTTTTCTGGGGTGGCTGGGGTAGATGTTAGTAGCCAGGGGGGGGCAAAAACAATGGTCCCTCCCTAGGCTATTAATATCTGTCCTTAGTCACTGGCTTTCCCTGTCTGGCGGAGAAAATGCCGCGGGAGCCCACGCATTTTTTTACAACGAATTTACATATTAAATTAACAGCTACACGTTCGAAATGTTAAAGCATAACTCGAATTCAAGAACATAATGAGAAACAAGGATACCCTTCATATAGCATAGAAAACATCAGAGAACATCAGAAGAGCTTGCATATCCAAAAATATTTTTATAAAGATATAAATCATTTCAAAGTATGACCAAGAAATAATAATGCCAAGTTTGGTGCAAAGTGCAGCTAACTTTATTAAGTACAATAGACAAACAGGGCAGTAAAAAAAGGTGCATACAATAATTACCATATATAGAGTACAAATACAATAAAAACCAGCAGACAATAATGCAACCGTGGTATGACAGAACAGGCATTAATATGTATTCATCTCAGGAAAGAGGGTATCAATAATGACACTGATGAATGTATAAGAAAAACCCAAGTTCCATGAGATGAATCCATCAACAATACAGGGAAAGCAAAAAGTGAAAGTAAAAAAACCGTCACATATGTACAAAACCAGTATAGGTCACCTCATAAAGTCCAAAAATTGGACTTAGTTAGCAAAAAGGAACACCCCGTACCTCCATCACACATAACCCATGGGAAAACATATGCAAGGTTATCGAGAATCCCAAATGTCCTTACCCATAGCACAATGCCTGCTTGTCAAGCCGAGGCCCAAATGTGGACACTTTGCACCAAACTTGGCATTATTATTTGCTGGTCATACTTTGAAATTATTTATATCTTTATAAAAATATTTTTGGATATGCAAGTTCTTCTGATGTTCTCTGATGTTTTCTACATCCGAAATTTTGCACACATACACTCATGTAATTATTAGTGAAAACCTTATATCAAACTAAATGAAATAAAATGGTTTACTGTATGTAAACCATGTATCATTTCATTTTGGGTTCTGTAATGATTTTACAGAAGCCGGCAATTGAATTAGCGGCTATTATGCTATGTAGAAGTTTATAAACTATAAATATATATATACTGTATGTGTGTGTCACAATGACATGTATATATACATATATACACAGTATATATATATATATATGTATTCTATGTGTATATATCTATTCTTTCTTTTGTGATTTAAAGCCTGTCATTGGGATCCCAGAAAATCTCGCCATACGGATGCCATACGGATGACATATGGATGCTTACATGCGCAAAATACGCAGCCACACCTTGACAACTGATGACATACGGATCACTGTTCAGGGAACTTTTCTGCGTATTATGGCCGTACAATACGGTCCATATTTTTATACGTTGTGTCTGACGCCGGCCTAATTCTGCTTTAATTCTGCCTTCCCGCTCACAGCCTGATATATCCCACAAGGAGGAACTCCACCTTGCACATGCTGGAGAGACTGTGTGAGCAGCAGGAAATACTGGAGTTTGAGCTGCAGCATGCACTGGTGAGTTACTCTGCAGAACAACAGCACTTCACAACCAACAAGTGGGTCTCCAAGCGGGACATGTGTGCCCTGTTGCACTGCTTTGAGTACTCCACGAACATGGCAAGTACTGATGACACCATCATTTGCATTACTGTCCCATTTCTATGCCCCCTAGAAAAACAAAGCTTCACGCAATGGGCAAAGATGGATCAAGTGGTGGCACAGGAGATAGAGGAGAAGGAACAGATACCATTCACACCATTATCAGGTCAGGCATCCACACATGTCTTGGAGGATTGGTTCCTGTACTAACAGTGACCAGGTTCACAAATCTCCAGCCAGGAGACAGTTTTGGAGGATGAAGAACAATTGTGTTCACAGCAGGGTGGCACTCAAAGTAACTCAGAGGCTTCTTTGAAGCATGGCTGGAGGATACAGACAGTAAAAAGGACCCAGATGATATACCTCCCACCGAGGACAAGTTATCATTGCCCCTGGGCAGCCTGGCACACATGAGGCAATACATACTTCTGTGCCTGTGCAATGACGGCAGAGTTGGCGGGATTGTTATATAAGTGCTGATTACTGTGTGGCCACCCTGCTGGATCCCCACTACAAGCACAATGTGAAATTCTTCCATCTCTGGAGCGTGATCGGAAAATGCAGAATACAAGCGCTGCTGACAAACGCACTACTAAGACGTCCTCACCTGACAGAGGAGGCTCAGTGAAAACAGAAAGCGGAGGAGGAGGAAGTTACCAATGAAGCTGGGGCACCGTCACCACCACAGAAGGGAGGGTTTGCATGTATAAATGTGTAAAAACTTATTCAGCACATCGCATCTACCAGCACCACCATCTGATACCGTCCATATTAGCAGGAGGCAGCGTTGACATTAGCAACTCAATCAGGATTAATAGATTAGACACTAAAAAACAAATCAGCCTGCCAGGTTCCTGTACAGACTGGATATCCTGGCACCGAAGTTCTTAGTGGTGCCTGCAGGAACAGAGATAGCCCTAACCAAAGAACTATTAAATCGCAACTCGGACCTAAACTCCCTAAACGGCCATCAAGTTGCATCACATTCCACCTAAAGCATCAGAGGGCAGGGCAGAGCAGAGTGTGAATTAACCACAAGAGAAGTGTGATGAACAAAGGAAAGATATTACAGTGAGTGAAGCAAATAATAAAATACCAAAGAGTAAAGCAATTACTCTTAACAAATATACAGCCTACTTACTAAAGTTCAACAGAAGAGAGGTGCAAAGTATAGCAAAGAAACAAAAAGGTGAAAATCTTTAGCTCAAAGGTCACAGACTGGCTACAAACATCAATACAATGTCAGAACATCTGAAAGAATTGATCACCAGCAGAAAATGCCAGCTGGGGGATTGAATATAAAGCTGCATCCAAAAGGTGATAGGTGGACAAAGGAAAACTCCTGTGTTAAGCTAGACAGACTGCAGCCAGAAAACAGAACACAACCACTCAGAGACAAGGTGTGTCCCATGTGGCTCAACAGAAAGAAAAGCCGACTACAAAACTCAAGTTCAAGGGATAAAATCCATGAGCAAGACAGTTTCAACAACATGGTGGAAGTGTATGTATCCACTCGACTCCACATACTGATTGATGGGTCTGGCTCATTTAACTTCAGGGTCTCCAAATTGGACCCATGGCCTGAGATTGCCCTTTATGCCTAGGAAGTGCTGGCCTGCCCTGTGGAAAGTTTACTTTCGGAAAGTGTGTTTAGCTTGGCAGGAGATGTGATCACAAACAGGCACATAGCTTTGGGAAGGGAGTGTTTCCCGAGGGACGGGCTCAATTCGGGGGGCAGCTTGGGGTATTGAGGACTGACAAGGAAAGGTTGTTTTTGTTGGAGTGACGTTGAGGGGAGAGGGACTTCGAAGGGAGAGGCTCAAAGATGGTGTCCTGGAGGACATGGATGGATGTCCTATGGAATTTGGAGATCGGTTGTTGGCTGGAGGGGTATCCATAAGCTACGGTCATGATATCCATTGTCTGGAGGAACATAGGCTGTGACTGCACATTGTACTGGGTGGATATACCAAAACATGTGGGCCAACCAAAATTTGGGAGACAGTGGGTATCTCCTGGTACGGGGGCAGTGAAACTACCCATCCCAGGTTGGGAACTTGTGGACTGAGGACATTGTATTTTTGCCATTTATCTGTATTTGCTGTACAACCATAGATGTAAGGAATAAAAATTAGTTGCATTGTTAAGCTGCCTAGTTGATTATTACAACCCACAACCCCAAATCTTCACGAAGGCTGTACCCCAATTTTATTTTATTTTTTAAAATGAGCTTGTATTGCAGCGTTCACCCCACACAGGCTTGTTTGCAGAGTACCACCACCAAGGCTTTTTTCAGAGTACTCACACAGAGACGCGTGCAGAGTACACACACAGGTTTTTCTGGCACAGTATTCCCACAGACATGGTTGCAGAGAAGAAAAAATTGTTTTTATGTACAGTACTACCACAGACACAGGTGCAGAGTATAACTATTTTTAGGCCCACAACTCATACAGACACAACTTCAGAGTACATAGAGAGGCTTTTTTGGAACAGTACATAGAGAGGCTTTTTGGCACTGTACGCTCAAAGGCTTTTTGACACCTAAGCTCAGAGGCTTTTTGGCTCAGTACTCCCAGATTCTTTTGGTACAATACACACAGAGGCTTTTTGGCACAGTACTCCCAGAGGTTTTTTGGCACAGTACACACAGAAGCTTTTTGGCACATTACAACCATAGGCTTTTTAGCACAGTACTCTCAGAGGCAGAATTGCAGAGGATTAGAAGCACAGTTAGTTTTTTAGAATTTTTTTTAGACACACTACTCTCCAAAAACGGCTGCACAGTATACGTATTTTTAGACACACTACTTGCAAAAAGCACAACAGAGTACAATTATTTTTTACACACACTATTAGCAAAAATGCTGCACACTATAATTATTTTTTACAGACACTGCTAGCAAAAAAAACAGCTGCAGCTGTGTTCTTTCTCTAACAATTATAATCTCTAAGACCAATGTAGTTCATTGATCATTCTGATTAATATTCAGGGCAATACTATATCCACTATGACTGAAGTTCATGGATTGGAAGCGGCTCAAACATAATCTCTGTTTACTAGGATATACACTGGCTACCCTAGTACACCCAAACATGTTTTACCTCACAGGCTTCCTCAGGAGGTTGAGGCTATAATGAATGAAGAAAAATGAGGTACTGACCTTTTAATGCCTTTGTTTAAGCACCACAGGTCCATTAGAGACCAATAAGGTAACTGCTGTTGCATATCCAAGCAGGTGCTTCATTTTAATAGACCATTCATAGTTCATGACATTTCCATGCCCAATCATATTCACATAAACTCACCTCCACTTTAACTGTATATTTGCTGGGGAGAGAGGGTATCCAATACGCTCTTTCAGCGTCAAACGCTGACTTCATCAGCGTTGCATTCCATCGCACAATACGTTTCTAACTGGCCAATAGTAACATTTAGAGATTAATTGTCAATGTGCGTGCGCGAAGACGTCATTGTTTATTTACCTTGTTATTGGTGACCAGTGTTGTCCAATAACCACCGTTCCTTACGTGTCTATACCTGATTGGTCGTTCTCCAGTGGTGTCATTCTGCTTCACATGCAATCACAGCAGGTCACCGACATTATCGCGTATGCGCGCCATTGTTCCTCCATAGTGTGCAAGTATCTGGACTTAGCCTACGATTCTGAATAATATATTCAATGCGCATGTCAGTTGACTTTAACCCCTGTCTGCCATCCGATGTACTATACCATCTATGTGACCTGGAACAATTTGACCATGGACGGTATAGTACATCATCGTGATCAGCCGCGCTCATGGCAGATCGCTGCAGGCTGTCAGCTGATTCTGACAGCGGACAAGTGGCACTAGGTGCCAGGAGCGATCACAGACTGCTCCCGGAAATTTAAGCCCCGAAATACTGCGATCTAATAAGATCGTAGAATTTGGGAGCTGGCACAGGTTCTGACAGCTCCTATGCCTTTGGACTGGAGACCCCGCTGCATGACGCTGGGTCCCGATCGTTGCCATGGTGATCCGGATGTCGTCATGATGACATCTGGCTCACTGGAGCTAAGTAAACTTGCTGTTCATGCGCAGTGAATGATCAGCAAGTCCTCCCAGTCAGTCCAGTGCTGACAGCTTCTATGGCATGCGTTCCAGAGTTATTACCTTATAAAGGGACAGTGGTCAGAATTGTAAAAATTTGCCTGGACATTAACATGCAAACCACCCTCGGGTAAAGGGGTTAATAAAAATGAGAATTCCTCATACATATTTGATTAGATTAGTAGTATTGGTTCAAATAGGCTGGAAACTGTAGGTAAGTATCAATAATAAAGTTCCAAATACCAATAAACAATTGTGAATAAATTCAATCTTTATTACTAGCTTACTTAGTTCCAAAAGTTCAATGTGCTTAACAATAAACACTGAGGCTAATGCACAGGCGCACCCGACGGCGCCATATTGATGGTGATTTTTTTCCTTTGAAACACAGGAAGGTAATAGGCACTAACTGATAAGAGAACGTGCGCAGGCGCTGCCATTTAGATTGAGTCATGCTTTTTTTCAAATACACACATTAGTATATTCATTATGCAAACTAGTGGGCAAGTCAGTGAGGGATAAGTGACCTGTCAGCAGTCTGCATTATGAATATCTAATAAGATCACCACATACACCAGCCCCACCTTAGGGCACAAGAATCTCATTAACATAAAACTGAAAATAAATATTAAGAAACGACAAGATTGATTTCATCAATCAAGGTATCATTTTATTCAGTATAACGGCGCCGACCTGACACTGTGTGTATGTTACAATGCACAATCCTGCTGACAGGTTCCCTTTAAAGAGATCTGGTCTAAGGTCTCCATAGGTTTTGAGGATCTGGTCTATATTAATTTAGGGGGTTGGTTGTGTTCTGTGTATGTTTACAGGGTCTTGTTTTTATTTTGGAGTGTGATTAAAGTGCACTAATTGTAATTCAAGTGCTATATAAATAAGTGGGGTACAAGCCAAACATTTCGCAAAGTCAGTTTTCATTTTCCAGAGTCTTCTTAGTACTCCTTTTCAAAAGGTGTATAACCATGCACAAATTTAACATGTAATATCAGAAAAATTTTCCACGTGTGAAATGTACATGTAATGTTATGTACAATAGACAAAAGCAGGGTTCAAATCAGGAAACAGACAAACAAGCAAATATGAGAGCCGGGCCCTAGATAAAATAAATATATATAACAAGAAGTGGGAAGGTGGTTAAAAAATCCAAAGTAGTTACACTGCTAAAGCAGCCTAAAGTGCAACTGCCTAAGTATAACTAGGGATATGTGGGCTGTATCCAATACACCTAATTAAGTAACAAGTCTTCCAAACATTGCCCCAATGGCTTCCTATATTAATTTGGCATCAGAAACACAGTGTCACGAAAAATATCAAGTCAGATGTCATGGTTATAGCCACTCTTACCCATAGTGCCTCACTAGGGATCCCGGAACACGCAGCCCCAATGCGCGTTTTGCGTTGGCTTCCTCAGGGGGCCGTGTCCATATTGTGTCGATATAAATAAATACCCCTTATGAATGTACTCACTTGTGGTCACATCACCGGCGCGAGTATCGCTGTGCAATGTCGGAAGTTGCGTCACATCCGGCAGTCCATGACAATACGGGTCATGCCTGCCACATACAAAAACCGCATATAAAAATCTGAAGCCCTAAAAAAGGGGTCCGAGAACAATAAAAGTGTCAGACCATGATAAAAATTATTTACATGGAACAAGTTAATAAGTAAGTAGTAACCATAAAAGGTAATGTCAAATATGAATGTGCAATATAATGTCAATTGATTGGAATATAAATATATATACGTAGTGCACAAGAAAGTGGAATAACTATAAAATCTATATATACTACATCAAAGTATTAATTTATGAAGTGCATAACACCACAAAATAAGTGCAACTTGGAACTCCATCGGATCAGTCTTTATGTCCATATAACGCGATTCATTCAACTGGCTTCAGCAAGGGAGGAAATCAATAGAAAGGACAATATGCTAGAAATAAAAAATAATAGTGAATAAAAACACACAGTAAGACACAAATTAAAAACAGAAAGGATTGAAAAAAAAAAAAACAAAATAAAATAAAAATAAATAAATTGAAATTAAAGAAAAGGAGCAAAACTTAATTACTCATTAAGGCCTGCTGGCACCATGGTATTCAGGGTTGAGATCCATTTACATTCTCTACGGGCAAGGGCACGTTTAAAAACACTGCCTCTAATCACCAAATGAATACAATCAATCCCCCAGTTCCTCAACTCTTTAGGATTACAGTTGTGTTTGGCCTTAAAATGTCGAGGAATCGTCTTCAATATGCTCAGGTCATCTACCTTCCGTGCTGCCAAAATGTCTCTTACGTGCTCTCGTGTTCTAACGCTCAACTCCCTAGACGTCAAACCACTATACACCAGATTGCATGAACAATGGGCATAATAAATTACACCCGAGGTCTTACATGTAATATAGTGTCTAATTTTATACTCTCTCTGGCCATCAGATGAAGTAAAGTTACTCGCCCTAACATGGTTTTTGCACGCCAGGCAGTCACCATACGGGAAAAATCCAAATTTTCTTATGTACAATTTTTGTATTTAATAAACATTGATTTTTTATTTGTAATCCTTTGGTGGGTTTTGCACTCTGTGTCTCTTGTTGATTCTATCATAGTGAGTGTACCACAGGGATATTTCCCTGATCCTTTGAAATTTCAGTGAAGGATCATTTATCATGCTTTAATTATGTGTTTTGTTCTAATTTGTATATATGTAATGTTATGTAATTGTATTTCACTGCTGGTGAGTACAAACATTATTTTTTTACAGTACAAGCAGTAAAAATTTTGACCCCTCTCCCCTCCCCCCCAAAAAAAATTATACTAGTTCATATTGTAACCAGATAATGGCTCTTTATTCCTTACCTTTGTAAATTAATATTTAGCCAAGAGTGTATAGCTTTATCATTATTAGAAAGTTAATATTGTAGCAGCTCTTACCACATTTACTTTAGCGTCATTTATAACTCAGCTCATAACTTAGTTATGTCTAGTATACATAAACAATATAACCACCCAAAACTGAGAAATAACCATATTTTTGTAGTACATCAATAGTTAAAGCAGCAAAAAATTGGTAAGTATGTTTGCTTACTTAAATATGAAGATTTTAACATGTTGTTACTGCTATGTATACAGTTGCAAGAATATAGTGGCACAGAAAAAAAGACTCAGTGGTGACAGTAAAGGTTGTTGTTCATGAAAGGGAATCTGTCACCTCCTTTTTCGCATATAAGATGCGGCCATTCTGTAATGCTGTAGATAAGCCCCCCGATGTAACCTGAAAGATAAGGCTAGTTTCACACATCCGTTTTTCCCCTTGCGGCGCCCCCGGCATTTTCCCGCAGCGCCGCATCTGAAAATCTGATGCGCCGCATGCGGCTTTTTCGCATTGACATGCATTAGTGCCGCATGGCGCCGCATGTCAATGCGTTGCATGCGGTTTTGTCCGGATGCGGCGCAAATGTACATTGCGGCGTCCGGAAAAAACGCTGCATGTAACGTTTTTTTTTTTTGCCGGATGGTTTCTTATCTCTCCAAGCATCAGAAACCATCCGGCAAAAAACCGCATTTTGGGCGCCGGAAGTGTGAAAGCTTTTCACATGCGGCGCTGCGGTAAAATGCCGGGGGCGCCGTTTAGGCGCCCGCCGGATGTGTGAAACAGGCCTAAGAAAACAAGTTAGAGTATTCTCACCTAGGGGCGGTCTGGTGCGGTCCGGGTCCAGCGCCTCCCATCTAAATGCTGTAGATAAGCCCCTAATGGCCGTGGCCGCATCTTATATGCGAAAAAGGAGGTGACAGATTCCCGTTAACTATTCACAATTCAACTAATTAAAATGCAATATTCCGTAAATGGCAATTCACTAGTCACAGAAGATAAATTGATTCTTGAATTTGTTGTCAACTTTAATTGTGCTCGTCTGTCCCTAACCCTGTCCCAAAGGCCCTAGCCACTACCCTATAAAATAATAAACCTCTCTGGGGGTTTAATGATGGTTTGGGGAGCAATATCATCTGCTGGTGTAGGTCCACTGTGTTTTACCAAGACCAAAATCAGCGCAGCCATCTACCAGGAAATGTTAGAGCACTTCACGCTTCCCTCTGCTGACAAGCTTTTTGGAGATGGAAATTTCATTCTCCAGCAGGACTTAGCACCTGTCCACACTGCCAAGAGTACCAATACTTGGTTTTAAAACAACAGTATCACTGTGCTTGATTGGCCAGCAAACTCAACTGACCTTAACCCCATAGAGAATCTATGGGGTATTGTCAAAAGGAAGATGAGAGACACCAAACCCAACAATACAGATGAGCTGAAGGCTGCTATCAAAGCAACCTGGGCTTCTATAACATCTCAGCAGTGCCACAGGCTGATCGCCTCCATGCCTCTCCGCATTGATGCAGTAATTGATGCAAAGGAGCCTCGACCAAGTATTGAGTGCATTTACTGAACATACATTTCTGTAGGCCAATATTTCGGATTTTAAAATCATTTTTCAAGCTGGTGTTATCAAGTATTCTAATTTACTGAGATAATCACTTTTGGGTTTTTCATTAGCTGCAAGCTATAATCATCAACATAAACAGAAATAAACAACTGAAATAGATCACTCTGTTTGTAATGACTATAATATAGGAGTTTCTCTTTTTGTATTGAAGAACTGAAATAAATTAACTTTTTGATGATATTCTAATTTAGTGAGAAGCAATTCTATGATTTTTTTTCTGACTTTTTTCAATAGGTTTCTCTAGTGGTCTTCAAAATGTAAAAGAAAACACACATGTGCAATATGTCACAAAACAAAAAACACAGATCAACGCTAGCAAAAAAATAAATAAATAAAAAATAGCATATTTCTTGTAACATAGTAACATAGTTATTAAGGTTGAAGGAAGACTTTAAGTCCATCTAGTTCAACCCATATCCTATCCTAACCTGCCCTAACATGTTGATCCAGAGGAAGGCAAAAAAAACCCAAGTGGCAAACAGTAAGCTTCACATTGGGGAAAAAAATTCCTTCCCGACTCCACATACGGCAATCAGACTAGCTCCCTGGATCAACGCTGTATCTAGGAAACTAGTGAATATAGCCTGTAATATTATACTTTTCAAGAAAGGCATCCAGTCCCTTCTTAAATTTTAGTAAGGAATCACTCATTACAACATTAGAGGGCAGAGAGTTCCATAATCTCACTGCTCTTACAGTAAAGAATCTGTGCCTGTGATTATGGCTAAACCTTCTTTCCTCCAGACGTAGAGGATGCTCCCTTGTCCCCGTCACAGGTCTAAGAGTAAAAAGATCATTAGAAAGGTCTTTGTACTGTCCCCACATATATTTATACATTGTAATAATATCACCCCTAAGCCTTTGTTTTTCCAAACTAAATAACCCCAAGTGTAATAACGTGTCCTGGTATTGCAGACCCCCAAGTTCTCTAATAACCTTGGTCGCTCTTCTCTGCACCCGCTCCAGTTCAGCCATGTCTTTCTTATACACCGGAGACCAGAACTGCACACAGTATTCTAAGTGTGGTCGCACCAGTGACTTGTATAGAGGTAAAATTATGTTCTCCTCATGAGCATCTATGCCTCTTTTAATGCATCCCATTATTTTATTTGCCTTGGCAGCAGCTGCCTGACATTGGCCACTAAATGTGAGTTTGTCGTCCACCCATCCACCCAGGTATTTTTCAGTGACAGTTTTGCCCAGTGTTTTACAATTAAGCACATAATTATACATCTTGTTTGTTCTACCCAAGTGCATGACCTTACATTTATCCCCATTAAAGCTCATTTGCCATTTATCAGCCCAAGCTTCTAGATAACATAAATTCTCCTGTAATATAAAATAGTCCTCCTCTGTATTTATTACCCTGCAGAGTTTAGTGTCATCTGCAAATATTGAAATACTACTCTGTATACCCCCTACAAGGTCATTAATAAACATGTTAAAGAAAAGTGGCCCCAATACTGACCCCTGTGGTACCCCACTGCTAACCGTGACCCAGTCCGAGTGTGCTACATTAATAACCACCCTTTGTTTCCTATCCATGAGCCAGTTCTTAACCCACTTACACATATTTTCCCCTATCCCCATTGTTCTCATTTTATTTATCAATCTTTTGTGTGGCACCGTATCAAAAGCTTATGAGAAGTCCATGAACACCGCGTCCACTGTGTTCCCTTGGTCCAGTCCGGAACTTACCCCTTCATAAAAGCTTATCAGATTAGTCTGACAAGAACGGTCCCTCGTAAACCCATGCTGATACTGTGTCATGAGGTTATTCAGCCTCAGATACTCCAATACAGTATCCCTTAAAAAACCCTCCAGGATTTTACCCACAGTAGATGTTAAGCTCATTGGCCTATAATTTACAGGTTCAGTTTTTGCCCTCTTTTGAATATTGGCACCACATTTGCTATACGCCAGTCCTGTGGTACAGACCCCGTTATTATGGAATCTTTAAAGATTAAAAATAATGGTCTATCTATGACTGTACTTAATTCCTGCAGTACTCGGGGGTGTATCCCATCCGGGCCCGGGGATTTGTCAACTTTAGTGATTTTTAGACGCCGCCATACTTCCTGCTGGGTTAAGCAGGTGACATTTAATAGAGTAATTTTTTTTATCACTGATCCTGTTATCTGTCATGGGATTTTCTTGTGTAAATACAGTTGAAAAAAAGTCATTTAGCATATTGGCTTTTTCCTCATCCTCATCCACCATTTCACCCAGACTATTTTTAAGGGGACCAACACTATCATTTTTTACTTTCTTGCTATTTATGTAATTAAAGAATATTTTGGGATTATTTTTACTTTCTCTGGCAATGAGTCTCTCTGCCTCAATCTTTGCTGTCTTGATTTGCTTTTTACAGAATTTACTCAGTCTTCTGTATTTTTTTAATGCCTCATCACTACCTACTTGCTTTAATCCCTCTCTGACATCTGACGTACTATCCCGTCCATAAAACCCGTGACAATCTGACCATGGACGGGATAGTACGTCATAGAGATTAGCTGCGCTCCCAGGGGGAGCGCAGCTAATCGCCGCCGGGTGTCAGCTGATTATCACAGCTGACACCCAGAACTCTGTGCCAGGAGCGGTCACAGACCGCTCCCGGCACATTAACCCCTTGCACACCGCGATCAAACATGATCGCGGTGTACTGGGGGCACAGGGGAGCATCGCGCAGGGAGGGGGCTCCAAGCGCGCCCCCCTGAGACCCTCAGAACAGCGCGATGTGATTGCGCTGTTCTGAGGGCTTCCTCCCTCCCAGGACCCGGATCCAAGATGGCGCCGGGGTCCTGGAGGGAGGTGGCTTCCTCAGTGCCTGCCGAGAGCAGGCACTGAGAAGCCTGCAGCGCTGCCTGTGAGATCGCTGGTCTCACAGAGTGCTGTGCACACTGTGAGACCAGCGATCTCACATTTTACAGTGATGTCCCACCCTGGGACAATGTAAAAAAGTAAAAAAAATAAAAATAAAAATGTAAAAAAAATTTTCCAAAATAAATAATAATAAAAAAAAAAAAATATTCCCCAATAAATTAATTTCTTCCTGTAAATAAAAAAAATAAACAATAAAAGTACACATATTTGGTATCGACACGTCCGTAACGACCCCCCCTATAAAACTGTCCCACTAGTTAACCCCTTTTGTGAACCCCTTAAAAAAAAAAATAAAAACAAAGCAAAAAATCAGTGCTTTATCATCATACCGCTGAACAAAAAGTGGAATAACACGCGATCAAAAAGACCGATATAAATAAACATGGTACTGCTGAAAACGTCATCTTGTCCTGTAAAAAACGAGCCATCATACAGCATCATCAGCGAAAAAATAAAAAAGTTATAGCTCGCAGAATAAAGCGATGCAAAAATAATTATTTTTTATCTAAAATTGTTTTTATTCTATAAAAGCGCCAAAACATAAAAAAATGATATAAATGAGGTATCGCTGTAATCGTACTGACCCGAAGAATAAAACTGCTTTATCAATTTTACCACACGCGGAACGGTATAAACGCCTCCCCCAAAAGAAATTCATGAATTGCTGATTTTTGTTCATTCTAACCTCCCAAAAATCAAAATAAAAAGCGATCAAAAAATGTCACGTGCTCAAAAATAGTACCAATAAAAACGTCAACTCGTACCGCAAAAAATAAGACCTCACATGACTCTGTGGGCCAAAATATGCAAAAATTATAGCTCTCAAAATGTGGCAATGCAAAAAACTATTTTTTTGCAATAAAAGCGTCTTTTAGCGTGACAGCTGCCAATCACAAAAACCCGCTATAAATAGTAAATCAAACCCCCCTTTATCACCCCCTTAGTTAGGGAAAAATAATAAAATTAAAAAAATGTATTTATTTCCATTTTCCCATTAGGGTTATGGTGAAGGTTAGGGTTGCGTGTTGTGAATGGGTTTGAGATGAGTTCTGAGCAGAGGCTCCCTCTGGTGGTTACAAGCGGTGCTAGTGAAGATTGTGAGGACTGGGAATCAGGTGTTACTGACTGGTCTTATATAAGGGAGTCATTTTCCCATCAGGGTTGCCGGTGATCAATTGTTCTGGTCTGAATCCTTCATTCCAGTTTCCCTTGTAGCCTGCTGTGTCGTTTCTGCATCTCCTGCTTTCAGATAAGACTTTTGCTTCTTTTGTGTTTGTGCTATATTTTTGCATTTTGTACTGCACTTCTTTGGGGGCCTTCAGGGTCCCCTCCGGGGGCTTCTGCCCTCTCAGTTTAGTTCAGCCACTGAGTTTTGTTCTTTTGCTTTTTCCAGTTTTTTCAGTGGCTGCTGTTTTGATTTTGTTACACCAGAGAACTAATTTAGGTGGTAAAGGTCGTGTGATCTCAGGTGATTTTGAAATTAGTAGAGTTGGTGCTTTTCAGGGTTTTCTGGGATTGCAGTAAGTACCCTTCCTATCCTTTTCTATTTAGATAGTTTGGGCCCCAGCGTTTGCTCATACTATTTTCTTTCTGTGTCAGTATTTCCTCTTGTCTAACCGCGATTACATGTTTGGGGGCTTTCTATTATCTTTGGGGTTCTGCTCCGGGGCAGATAGCTTTCCTGTTTCTGTCTTTAGGTGTAGTTAGTTTCTCAGGCTGTGACGAGGCGTCTAGGACCAACGTAGGAATGCTCCACGGCTGCCTCTAGTTGTGGTGGTTAGTCAGGGTGCTGCAATCTCATAGATTCCAACTGCTCTGGTGTATTGCCTTTTTGCCTGCTCTCCTCAGCTACCGAAACATAACAGTATCACCGGCCTAAAAAATTGAAAATTGTATGGTACTCACAGAAGGGGAAAATATTGTGAAAGAAAAAAGGTTGTCAGAGTTGTCAGAGATATTTTTCTGTTTGTTGCATTTTTTTTTTTCCCTCTGTATCTCTGGGTGCTGGGGAGGATCTTTTCTCCCAATGGAGTTTGCACAGTTGTCTGGCCGTGTGGATCAGCTTGCCACTGAGGTTCAGAGTATTGCTGCATATCTTGCTAGGTTGCCTGTTGTGGAACCTAGGATTCCCATGCCAGATTTGTTTTTGGGGGATCGAGCTAAGTTTCAGAATTTCAAAAATAATTGTAAATTGTTTTTTGCCTTAAAATCTAAGTCCTCAGGAAATGCAGCGCAGCAGGTTCAAATTATCATCTCTCTCCTGCGCGGCGATCCTCAGGATTGGGCTTTTTCCCTGATACCTGGGGATCCTGTTTTGAGTGATGTTGATGCGTTTTTTCAGGCTTTGGGGTTATTGTACGATGAGCCTAATGTCACTGATCAAGCTGAAAAAACCTTGTTGGCATTAAATCAGGGGCTTGATGACGCTGAGTTATACTGTCAGAGATTCCGTAGGTGGGCAGTCCTGACCAAATGGAATGACGACGCTTTGGCGGCCCTTTTCCGGAAGGGTCTGTCAGATAATGTAAAGGATGTTATGGTGGGATTCCCTGTCCCCTCTGGTCTCAATGATTCTATGTCATTAGCGATTCAAATTGACAGACGTTTGCGTGAGCGGAGAAGTATGCGTGGAATGGTGTTGCCTTGTGAACCAGCTTCTGAACCCATGCAGTGTGATGGAGTGGTGTCTGGGGCACAGCGTCATGAGTTTCGAAAGCGCAATGGGTTATGTTTCTACTGTGGTGATGCCTCTCATGCTATTTCAGTCTGCCCTAAGCGGGGAAGACGTTTTGCACGCTCAGTTGTCTTGGGTAGTGTTCAGACTAAGTTTTTATTAACTGTCACTCTGATATGCTCTCTGTCCTCATTTTCTGCTCAGGCTTTCGTTGATTCTGGAGCAGCTATTAACCTGATGGTTTATGATTTTGCTAAACGTTGTGGGTTTCCCTTGATACCCCTACAGAAGTCTATTCCCCTACTGGGGATCGATTCTACCCCTTTGGCTGAGAATAAACCCCAGTTTTCTACTCAGGTGATAATGAGGGTTGAACCTGATCACCAGGAGTGCTGCAAATTTTTGGTTCTATATAATCTGCATGACATTATCGTGCTGGGTTTCCCTTGGTTACAGTCTCATAATCCTGTTTTGGATTGGAAATCTGTGTCTGTAACCAGTTGGGGCTGCCAATGTGTTAATACCAACACTCCTGTTTTTTCTGCCTCCCCCCAGGCTCAGGATGTTCCTGACTTTTTGTTTGATTTTTCTGATGTGTTTAGCGAAAGTAAATCTGCATCCTTACCTCCCCATAGGAGCTATGACTGCGCTATTGAATTAGTGCCGGGTAGTAAATTCCCTAAAGGTCGCCTGTTGTGAATGGGTTTGAGATGAGTTCTGAGCAGAGGCTCCCTCTGGTGGTTACAAGCGGTACTAGTAAAGATTGTGAGGACTGGGAATCAGGTGTTACTGACTGGTCTTATATAAGGGAGTCATTTTCCCATCAGGGTTGCCGGTGATCAATTGTTCTGGTCTGAATCCTTCATTCCAGTTTCCCTTGTAGCCTGCTGTGTCGTGTCTGCATCTCCTGCTACCAGATAAGAATTTTTCTTCTTTTGTGTTGTTGCTATATTTTTGCATTTTGTCCTGCACTTCTTTGGGGGCCTTCTGGGTCCCCTCTGGGGGCTTCTGCCTTCTCAGTTTAGTTCAGCCACTGAGTTTTGTTCTTTTGCTTTTTCCAGTTTTTTCAGTGGCTGCTGTTTTGATTTTGTTACACCAGAGAGCTAATTTAGGTGGTAGAGGTCGTGTGATCTCAGGTGATTTTGAAATTAGTAGAGTTGGTGTTTTTCAGGGTTTTCTGGGATTGCAGTAAGTACCCTTCCTGTCCTTTTCTATTTAGATAGTTTGGGCCCCAGCGTTTGCTCATTCTATTTTCTTTCTGTGTCAGTATTTCCTCTTGTCTAACCGCCATTACAT
This sequence comes from Oophaga sylvatica, assembly GCA_033576555.1. Taxonomy (NCBI): domain Eukaryota; kingdom Metazoa; phylum Chordata; class Amphibia; order Anura; family Dendrobatidae; genus Oophaga; species Oophaga sylvatica. The sequence goes on along the minus strand of JARQOD010000001.1, from coordinate 547,940,501 downwards.
GTTTGGGGGCTTTCTATTATCTTTGGGGTTCTGCTCCGGGGCAGATAGCTTTCCTATTTCTATCTTTAGGTGTAGTTAGTTTCTCAGGCTGTGACGAGGCGTCTAGGACCAACGTAGGAACGCTCCACGGCTGCCTCTAGTTGTGGTGGTTAGTCAGGGTACTGCAATCCCATAGATTCCAACTGCTCTGGTGTATTGCCTTTTTTACCTGCACTCCTCAGCTACCGAAACATAACAGTAAGGCCCGAGCGCTGCCCTGTTGGAAAATTGTTTGTCCCGGACCAATGGAAAAAGAGTGTGATGTCTGAGATTCATTGTTCCGCATTGGCTGGGCATCCCGGAATTTTTGGTACCAGAGACTTGGTTAGTCGGTCCTTTTGGTGGCCTACCTTGTCTCGCGATGTCAGGGAATTTGTGCAGTCCTGCGGGACTTGCTCTCGCTCCAAGCCTTGCTCTCGCTCTAGTGTTTGTTGATGCCATTGCCTGTGCCCAAGAGACCATGGACCCATATCTCTATGGATTTCATTTCCGATCTTCCTGTTTCTCAGAGAATGACCACCATCTGGGTAATTTGTGATAGGTTTTCCAAAATGATACATCTTGTGCCATTACCTAAGTTGCCTTCCTCCTCTGAATTGGTGCCGTTGTTTCTTCAGCACGTGGTTCGTTTACACAGCATTCCTGAGAACATTGTGTCTGACAGAGGAGTCCAGTTTGTTTCCAGATTTTGGAGGACTTTTTGTTCTAAACTGGGTGTTCAATTGTCTTTCTCCTCGGCATTTCATCCTCAGACCAATGGTCAAACTGAGAGAACAAACCAGACATTAGAGACTTATCTAAGATGCTTTGTGTCTGCTGATCAGGATGACTTGGTATCTTTTTTGCCTTTGGCTGAGTTTGCTCTTAATAATAGGGCTAGCTCTGCCACTTTGATGTCTCCGTTTTTCTGTAATTCTGGTTTTCACCCTCGATTTTCTTCAGGACAGACGGAAGCTTCTGTCTGTCCAGGTGTTGACTCTGTTGTTGAGCGTATGCAACAGATTTGGGACCAGGTAGTGGAGAGGTTGTCCCTCTCTCAGGAGAAGGCCCAGCGGTTTGCTAACCGGCATAGGACTGATGGTCCTCGGTTTAAAGTGGGGGACTTGGTCTGGTTGTCCTCAAAGAATATTCCTATGAGAGTAGCATCTCCTAAATTTAAGCCTAGGTTCATTGGACCTTATAAGATCATGGAGATTATTAATCCTGTTTCTTTTCGTTTGCTTCTTCCAGGGACATTTAAGATCCATAACGTGTTCCACAAGTCCTTGTTGAAGAGGTTTGTTGAGCCAGTGGTTCCTGCTACTGTGCCTCCTGACCCTGTTTTGGTTGAGGGCAATCTGGAGTATGTGGTTGAGAAAATATTGGATTCTCGTTTTTCTAGACGAAGACTCCAGTATTTGGTTAAATGGAGAGGTTATGGTCAGGAAGACAATTCTTGGGTGTTTGCTTCGGACATCCATGCTAGGAGACTTATCCGTGCGTATCATAGAACTCATCCTGACCGACCTGGTTGCTCAAATGAGGGTTCGGTGACCCCTCCTCAAGGGGGGGGTACTGTTGTGAATGGGTTTGAGATGAGTTCTGAGAAGAGGCTCCCTCTGGTGGTTACAAGCGGTACTAGTGAAGATTGTGAGGACTGGGAATCAGGTGTTACTGACTGGTCTTATATAAGGGAGTCATTTTCCCATCAGGGTTGCCGGTGATCAATTGTTCTGGTCTGAATCCTTCATTCCAGTTTCCCTTGTAGCCTGCTGTGTTGTGTCTGCATCTCCTGCTACCAGATAAGAATTTTTCTTCTTTTGTGTTGTTGCTATATTTTTGCATTTTGTCCTGCACTTCTTTGGGGGCCTTCTGGGTCCCCTCCGGGGGCTTCTGCCTTCTCAGTTTAGTTCAGCCACTGAGTTTTGTTCTTTTGCTTTTTCCAGTTTTTTCAGTGGCTGCTGTTTTGATTTTGTTACACCAGAGAGCTAATTTAGGTGGTAGAGGTCGTGTGATCTCAGGTGATTTTGAAATTAGTAGAGTTGGTGTTTTTCAGGGTTTTCTGGGATTGCAGTAAGTACCCTTCCTGTCCTTTTCTATTTAGATAGTTTGGGCCCCAGCGTTTGCTCATTCTATTTTCTTTCTGTGTCAGTATTTCCTCTTGTCTAACCGCCATTACATGTTTGGGGGCTTTCTATTATCTTTGGGGTTCTGCTCCGGGGCAGATAGCTTTCCTATTTCTATCTTTAGGTGTAGTTAGTTTCTCAGGCTGTGACGAGGCGTCTAGGACCAACGTAGGAACGCTCCACGGCTGCCTCTAGTTGTGGTGGTTAGTCAGGGTACTGCAATCCCATAGATTCCAACTGCTCTGGTGTATTGCCTTTTTTACCTGCACTCCTCAGCTACCGAAACATAACAGTCGCCTTTTTAACTTGTCTGTACCTGAACATGACGCTATGCGGTCTTATATCAAGGAATCATTGGAGAAGGGTCATATCAGACCATCCTCTTCACCCTTAGGTGCCGGTTTTTTCTTTGTGGCCAAAAAAGATGGTTCATTAAGGCCGTGTATTGATTATCGTCTCTTGAACAATATTACTGTGAAATATCAATACCCGTTACCCTTGATTTCTGACCTGTTTTCCAGGGTGAAAAACGCTACTTGGTTTACCAAGCTTGACCTCAGGGGGGCGTATAACCTTATTCGCATTAAGCACGGGGATGAATGGAAGATGTCATTCAATACCCCTGAAGAGCATTTTGAGTACCTAGTGATGCCCTTTGGGCTCACTAATGCTCCTTCCGTCTTCCAGTCCTTCATGAATGACATTTTCAGGGATTTTGTGGATAAATTTCTGATTGTTTATTTGGATGATATCTTGATTTTTTCTAATGACTGGGACTCTCATGTGAAACATGTTCGAACTGTATTCCAGATTTTGAGAGAGAATGCTCTGTATGTGAAGGGATCAAAGTGTCTTTTTGGCGTACAGAGGATCTCATTTCTTGGATTCATTTTGTCCCCATCTGTTATTGAAATGGACCCGGTCAAGGTTCAGGCCATCTGTGATTGGGTCCAACCTACTTCATTAAAGGCTCTTCAGAGATTTTTGGGTTTTGCCAATTTTTATCGTAAATTTATTGGTAATTTCTCGGTTATTGTTAAACCATTAACTGATTTGACCAGAAAGGGTTCTGATGTGGTGAATTGGCCTCCTGAGGCAGTCTCTGCATTTCAGGAACTTAAGCAGAGATTCACTTCTGCTCCTGTTCTACGGCAGCCTGATGTTTCTCTGCCATTTCAGGTGGAGGTTGATGCCTCTGAAATTGGGGCAGGTGCCGTTTTGTCCCAAAAAGATCCAGAGACCTCTAAAAGTAACCCTTGTGCCTTTTTCTCTCGAAAATTTTCTCCTACTGAACGTAATTATGACGTGGGTAATCGGGAGTTGTTGGCCATGAAGTGGGCTTTTGAAGAGTGGAGACATTGGCTGGAGGGAGCCAAACATCAGGTGGTGGTCCTTACGGACCATAAGAATCTGGTCTATCTGGAATCTGCCAAGCAACTCAATCCTAGACAGGCCAGGTGGGCCTTGTTTTTCACACGTTTTAATTTTGTGGTTTCCTTTCTTCCTGGCACTAAGAATGTTAAGTACCCTTCCTGTCCTTTTCTATTTAGATAGTTTGGGCCCCAGCGTTTGCTCATTCTATTTTCTTTCTGTGTCAGTATTTCCTCTTGTCTAACCGCCATTACATGTTTGGGGGCTTTCTATTATCTTTGGGGTTCTGCTCCGGGGCAGATAGCTTTCCTGTTTCTGTCTTTAGGTGTAGTTAGTTTCTCAGGCTGTGACGAGGCGTCTAGGACCAACGTAGGAACGCTCCACGGCTGCCTCTAGTTGTGGTGGTTAGTCAGGGTACTGCAATCTCATAGATTCCAACTGCTCTGGTGTATTGCCTTTTTGCCTGCTCTCCTCAGCTACCGAAACATAACAGTTGCGGCTAAAGTTAGGGTTAGGGTTGGCGCTAAAGTTAGTATTAGGGTTATGGTTGGGATTAGGGATAGGGGTGTGTTAGGGTTAGGTTTGTGGTTAGGGTTGGGACTAGGGTTAGGGGTGTGTTGGGGTTAGGGTTGGAGTTAGAATTGGGGGTTTTCCGCTGTTTAGGCACATCAGGGACTGTCCAAACGTGACATGGCGTCCGATCTCAATTCCAGCCAATTCTGCGTTGAAAAAGTCAAACGGTGCTCCTTCCCTTCTGACCTCTGCCATGCGCCCAAACAGTAGTTTACTCCCACATGAGGTATCAGCGTACTCTGGACCCTAAGAGTTATTGTGCAATTTGTCCTATTTCTTCTGTTACCCTTGGGAAAATAAAAAACTGGGGGCAAAAGTATCATTTTTTTAAAAAAAAAATGATTTTTTTTGTTTTTACGGCTGTACGTTATAAACTTCTGTGAAGCACTTGGGGCTTCATAGCTCTCACCACACATCTAGATAAGTTCCTTATGGGGTCTATTTTCCAAAATGGGGTCACTTGTGGGGGGTTTCCACTGTTTAGGCGCATCAGGGGCTCTCCAAATGTGACATGACGCCCCCAGACCATTCCATCAAAGTCTACAATCCATAACGTCACTACTTCCCTTCCGAGCCCCAATGTGTACCCATACAGTAGTTTTCTCCCACATATTGGGTATCCGCGTACTCAGGACAAATTGGACAACAACTTTTGGGGTCCAATTTCTCCTGTTACCCTTGTGAAAATAAAATATTGGGGGCGAAAAAAATAATTTTTGTAAAAAAAAAATATTTTTTATTTTTACGGCTATACATTATAAACTTCTGTGAAGCACTTCGGGGTTCAAAGTGCTCACCACACATCTAGATAAGTTCCTTGTGGGGTCTATTTTCCAAAATGGGGTCATTTGTGGGGGGTTTCCACTGTTTAGGCGCATCAGGGGCTCTCCAAATGCGACATGACGCCCCCAGACCATTCCATCAAAGTCTACAATCCATAACGTCACTACTTCCCTTCCGAGCCCCAATGTGTACCCATACAGTAGTTTTCTCCCACATATTGGGTATCCGCGTACTCAGGACAAATTGGACAACAACTTTTGGGGTCCAATTTCTCCTGTTACCCTTGTGAAAATAAAATATTGGGGGCGAAAAAAATAATTTTTGTAAAAAAAAATTTTTTATTTTTACGGCTATACATTATAAACTTCTGTGAAGCACTTCGGGGTTCAAAGTGCTCACCACACATCTAGATAAGTTCCTTGTGCGGTCTATTTTCCAAAATGGGGTCACTTGTGGGGGGTTTCCACTGTTTAGGCGCATCAGGGGCTCTCCAAATGCGACATGACGCCCCCAGACCATTCCATCAAAGTCTACAATCCATAACGTCACTACTTCCCTTCCGAGCCCCAATGTGTACCCATACAGTAGTTTTCTCCCACATATTGGGTATCCGCGTACTCAGGACAAATTGGACAACAACTTTTGGGGTCCAATTTCTCCTGTTACCCTTGTGAAAATAAAATATTGGGGGCGAAAAAAATAATTTTTGTAAAAAAAAATATTTTTTATTTTTACGGCTATACATTATAAACTTCTGTGAAGCACTTGGGGGTTCAAAGTGCTCACCACACATCTAGATAAGTTCCTTGTGGGGTCTATTTTCCAAAATGGGGTCACTTGTGGGGGGTTTCCACTGTTTAGGTGCATCAGGGGATCTCCAAATGCGACATGACGCCCCCAGAGCATTCCATCAAAGTCTGCAATCCAAAACGTCACTACTTCCCTTCCGAGCCCCAACGTGCACCCATACAGTAGTTTTCTCCCACATATTGGGTATCAGCGTACTCAGGACAAATTGGACAACAAATTTTGGGGTCCAATTTCTCCTGTTACCCTTGTGAAAATAAAATATTGGGGACCAAAAAAATCATTTTTGTAAAAAAAAAAAAAATTATTTTACGGCTGTACGTTATAAACTTCTGTGAAGCACTTGGGGGTTCAAGGTGCTCACCACACATCTACATAAGTTCCTTGAGGAGTCTAGTTTCCAAAATTGTGTCATTTGTGGGGGGTTTCCACTGTTTAGGCAGATCAGGAGCTCTCCAAACACGACATGGCATCCAGCCAATTCTGCGTTGAAAAAGTCAAACGGCACTCCTTCCCTTCCAAACTCTGCCATGCACCCAAACAGTAGTTTACCCCCACATATGGGGTATCAGCGTACTCAGGACAAATTGCACAATAACTTTTGGAGTCTTGTTACCCTTGGGAAAATAAAAATTGGGATGAAAAGATCATTTTTGTGGAAAAAATATGATTTTTTAATTTTACGGCTCTACGTTATAAACTTGTGTGAAGCACTTGGGGTTTCAAATTGCTCACCAAAGATCTAGATAAGTTCCTTAAGGGGTCTAGTTTCCCAAATGGGGTCACTTGTGGGGGGTTTCCACTGTTTAGGCACATCAGGGACTCTCCAAATGCAACATGGCGTCCAATCTCAATTCCAGCCAATTTTGGTTGGAAAAAGTCAAATGGTGCTCCTTCCATTCCGAGCTCTGCCGTGCACCCAAACAGTGGTTCGCCCCACATATCGGGTATCAGCGTACTCAGGACAAATTGGACAACAACTTTTGTGGTCCAATTTCTCCTGTTACCCTTGGGAAAATAAAAAAAATAGTGACTAAAAATAATTTTTGTGGGAAAAAAATAGGATTTTTATTTTCATGCCCGGGCATTATAAACTTGTGTGAAGCACTTGGGGGTTCAAAGTGCTCACCAAAGCTCTAGATAAGTTCCTTAGGGGGTCTAGTTTCCAAAATGTGGTCACTTGGGGGTTTCTACTGTTTAGGCTCATCTGGGCACTGCAAACGGAACATGACCCCCATCAACGTCTGCATTCCAAAACGTTACTACTTCCTTTCCAAGCCCTGCCGTGCACCCAAACAGTTTCCCCCCCCCACATATTGGGTATCAGCGTACTCAGGACAAATTGGCCAACAACTTTTGGGGTCCAATTTCCTTGGGAAAAATCAAAAATTTGGGACTAAAAAATCATTTTTGTGGAAAATTGTTTCTTTTTTTTTCATACCCAGGCATTATAAACTTTTGTGAAACACTTGGGGGTTCAAAGTGCTCACAACAGATCTAGATAAGTTCCTTAGGGGTCTAGTTTCCAAAATGGTGTCACTTGTGGGGGGTTTCCACTGTTTAGGCGCATCAGGGGCTCTCCAAACGTGACATGGCATCCAATCTCAATTCCAGCCAATTTTAGTTTGAAAAAGTCAAACGGCGCTCCTTCCCTTACGAGCTCTGCTGTGCGCCCAGAGAGTGGTTTTCCCCCACTTATGGGGTATTGGCGTACTCAGGAGAAATTGCACAACAACTTTATCTGCCCATTTTCTCCTTTTACCCTTGTGAAAATAAAAAAAAAGTTTGTAAAAGATCATTTTTGTGGCTAAAAAGTTAAATATTCATTTTTTCCTTCCACGTTGCTTCAGCTCCTGTGAAGCACTTGAAGGGTTAATAAACTTCTTGAATGTGGTTTTGAGTACCTTGAGGGGTGCAGTTTTTAGAATAGTGTCACTTTTGGGTATTTTCTGCTATATAGACCCCTCAAAGTGACTTCAAATATGAGGTGGTCCCTAAAAAAAATGGCTTTGTAAATTTTGTTGTAAAAATGAGAAATCGCTGGTCAATTTTTAACCCTTATAATTTCCTAAGAAAAAAAAATTTGATTCCAAAATTGTGCTGATGTAAAGTAGACATGTGGGAAATGTTATTTCTTAACTATTTTATGTGACATATTTCTCTGTTTTAAGGGAATAAAAATTCAAAGTTTGAAAATTGCAAAATTTTCAAAATTTTCGCCATATTTGCATTTTTTTCAAAAATAAACGCAAGTTATATCGAAGAAATTTTACCACTAACGTGAAGTACAATATGTCACGAGAAAACAGTCTCAGAATCGCGCAGATCCGTTGAAGCGTTCCAGAGTTATAACCTCATAAAGAGACAGTGGTCAGAATTGTAAAAATTGGCCCGGTCATTAACGTGCAAACCACCCTTGGGGTGAAGGGGTTAATTCCCTAAACGCTTTCTTTTTGTCACTTATTGCGCCCCTTACAGCTCTATTTAGCCATAGTAGTTTCCTCCTATTTCTAGCATGTTTATTCCCATAGGGTATATACTGTGCACAGGTCCTATTCAGGATGCTAATAAACGTCTCCCATTTTCTTTGTGTATTTTTATGTCTCAAGATATCGTCCCAGTTTATTGCACCAAGATCATCTCTCATCCGTTGGAAATTTGCCTTCCTGAAGTTTAGTGTCCTTGTAACCCCTCGACTACACATCTTATTAAAGGATACATGAAAGCTTATTATTTTGTGATCACTATTACCCAAGTGACCCCCAACCCTTATATTTGATATGCGGTCTTGCCTGTTGGATAATATTAGGTCTAGCAGTGCCCCCCTCTTGTTGGGTCCTGAACTAGTTGTGAAAGGTAATTGTCTCTCATAGTTGCCAAAAACCTTTTACCTTTGCTGGAACTACAGGTTTCTGTTCCCCAATGTATTTCAGGGTAGTTGAAGTCCCCCATAATAATGACTTCTCCTTGAGTCGCTGCTTCATCTATTTGCTTTACGAGGATATTCTCTGTTGCTTCCATTATTTTAGGAGACTTATAACAAACCCCTATCAGTAATTTATTATTTTTCCCCCCTCCCCTAATCTCCACCCACAGGACTCTACATCTTCATTAGATTCACAGATATCACGCAGGATGGGTTTTAACCCCTTCACCCCCAAGGGTGGTTTGCACGTTAATGACCGGGCCAATTTTTACAATTCTGACCACTGTCTCTTTATGAGGTTAAAACTCTGGAACGCTTCACGGATCTTCGCGATTCTGAGATTGTTTTCTCGTGACATATTGTACTTCACGTTAGTGGTAAAATTTCTTCGATATACCTTGCGTTTATTTTTGAAAAAAACGCAAATATGGCGAAAATTTAGAAAATTTTGCAATTTTCAAACTTTGAATTTTTTTTCCCTTAAAACAGAGAAATATGTCACACAAAATAGTTAATAAATAACATTTCCCACATGTCTACTTTACATCAGCACAATTTTGGAAACAAAATTTTTTTTTGTTAGGAAATTATAAGGGTTAAAAGTTGACCAGTGATTTCTCATTTTTACAACAAAATTTACAAAGCCATTTTTTTTAGGGACCACCTCACATTTGAAGTCACTTTGACGGGTCTATATAGCAGAAAATACCCAAAAGTGACACCATTCTAAAAACTGCACCCCTCAAGGTACTCAAAACCACATTCAAGAAGTTTAATAACCCTTCAGGTGCTTCACAGGAGCTGAAGCAACGTGGAAGGAAAAAATTAATATTTAACTTTTTAGCCACAAAAATGATCTTTTGCAAACTTTTTTTTATTTTCACAAGGGTAAAAGGAGAAAATGGGCAGATAAAGTTGTTGTGCAATTTCTCCTGAGTACGCCAATACCCTATATGTGGGGAAAAACCACTGTTTGGGCACACGGCAGAGCTCGTAAGGGAAAGAGCGCCGTTTGACTTTTTCAAACTAAAATTGGCTGGAGTTGAGATTGGACGCCATGTCGTGTTTGGAGAGCCCCTGATGCGCCTAAACAGTGGAAATCCCCCACAAGTGACACCATTTTGGAAACTAGACCACCTAAGGAACTTATCTAGATCTGTTGTGAGCACTTTGAACCCCAAAGTGTTTCACAAAAGTTTATAATGCCTGGGTGTGAAAAAAATAAATAAAATTTTCCACAAAAATGATTTTTTAGTCCCAAATTTTTGATTTTTCCCAAGGAAATTGGACCCCAAAAGTTGTTGTCCAATTTGTCTTGAGTACGCTGATACCCCATATGTGGGGGGGGAAACTGTTTGGGCGCACGGTAGGGCTTGGAAAGGAAGCAGTAACGTTTTGGAATGCAAACATTTATGGGGTTATGTTCCGTTTGTAGTGCCCCAGATGATCCTTAACAGTGGAAACCCCACACAAGTGACCCCATTTTGGAAGCTAGACCCCCTAAGGAACGTATTTAGATCTTTGGTGAGCACTTTGAACCCCCAAGTGCTTCACACAAGTTTATAATGCCCGGGCATGAAAATAAAAAATCCTATTTTTTTCCCACAAAAATTATCTCTTAGTCACTAATTTTTTATTTTCCCATAGGTAACAGGAGAAATTGGACCTCAAAAGTTGTTGTCCAATTTGTCCTGAGTACGCTGATACCCCATATGTGGGGGGGAACCACTGTATGGGCGCATGTGTCACGCTGTATAGCAGATATATATATGAGATGTCTGTAATCTATATCAAAAAGGGCAACATACTATATAACATGCGCATAGATATATTATAACATGGATTTACCTGACAGAATGTCCACTGGGTCAAAACGGAATCCGTTATACGCTGTCTCCGGCTAGAGGGTGACCGGGGTCTAAGCTGACCTGAACTGGGGTCCTAACTAATCCCTCAACCTGGAGGTACTGTTAAAGGTACAGAGGTCCAGGCCACCAGCGTAAACCCTGTCTCCTATCAATCCCTGCCAACTGTATTCTAGTCCTAAGAAGGACCCTGAATACCACCAAAGGGAATGAACAGGTAACGGATAATGAACAGAAAGACATACAAGAAAGAGAAGGAATAAAGTAAATAAAGTCTTACATACAACACTCACACACAGTAGGAACACCTAAGGTCTCAGAGATTAACTATAAGCTATAAGAGTAAAAACACCTAATGAACTCTTAGCTTAAATATTCTCAGAACCGATCCAGTCTGCTGAACTACATGAATGCTTTCACCGGCGTCTAACACCCAGACTGGCAGAAATATAAAGGAAACTAATTAGAACATAATCAAAAGCAGCCGAGCGAGGCTGCACCTAGCCTTAGCAAAGAGCTAGGAAAAATTAACTCTCACATTACCAAAAAACAAAGAAACAGAAGCTCAGCTGTGAGAAGTCAGAATGTGCAATCGCGACGATCTTCGTGGCGATGCACCCATGACAGTACCCCCCCTTCTACGAGGGGCCTCCGGACCCTCATGACCAGGTCTGTCCGGGTGAGTTGTGTGAAAGGTCCGTCCACGTTATCATTGACCACCACTGAAGGAGGTAGAGGTGACGGTATGACTGGTGCCACATACTTTTTAAGTAATGACTTGTGAAACACATTATGAATTTTAAACATAGGAGGGAGGTCCAGACGAAATGCCACAGGATTAATTATGGAGCTGATCCTGTACGGCCCGATGAATCTGGGACCCAACCTCCAGGAGGGAACTTTAAGTTTAATATTCCTGGTAGACAACCACACCAGATCATTCACCTTAAGATCTCGACCAGAAACTCTCCCCCTATCAGCCATCCGTTTGTAACGGTTCTCCGTAACCTTCAGTCTTAACTGATCTGGAACTATCAGTCTCCCTGGAAGTCCCACAGGGGCGTCCCCCTGAGCCCCCAATACCTCCCCCTCAAGCTCAGAGCATACAGATGACACTACAACTCCCTCCTGAGGAATAGGAACCGGATCATCCATCCTCCCGGTCCCTGGGAAAGTACGAGATAAGGCATCAGGAAGCAACTTTATTGAGCAGTCATATGCGCGATGAGGAGGTAACTCTTTACACCCCTCCTCTGAGAACATCTCCCCAAAGTCCTCCAGAAAAGGAGGCAAAGTCCTAGGTACAACCGCACCGATGACCGTGCTCATGCAGTTATTCTTGCAAAATTCACCCCACTGGCTAATCTTTCTGGATTGCCAATCAATCACTGGGTTATGTTTAGCCAACCAAGGAAGTCCCAACACAATAGGAGTAGGTAGACCCTCCAACACATAACAAGACAATTGCTCTTTATGTATTGCCCCTACTCGAAGATCTATGTTATGAACAGCTTGAACCAAGCTACCTTGACCAAGAGGTCTAGAATCAATAGAGAGTATAGGGACCGGTTTGGCCAATACACTCAGTTGCATACCATGCACCTGGGCAAACCGAGCGTCCACAAGATTAGCCCCGGACCCACTATCAAGAAAAACAGAAATCCTCTCAGTTCTAGTACCAATCACCACCTCCGCAGGCACGATAAACTGAGAGGGATTTGGGGATGAAATACAGACTCCCAGGTTAACTCCTTGGGTCAAAGAGGTCCGGGATGGACAACCCCCAACAAAATGTCCCTCTCTCCCGCAAAAGAAACACCTTCTAGTCTTGCGGCGCACCGCCGATTCCCTCCTACAAAATGATGTCCCTCCCAACTGCATGGGTTCCTCAGAACAGACCAGGGGAACCTCAGTATAAGGGACTTTAGTAGTAGGTGGAGTCATCATGGGGTGCGGAGTTACCTCGCGTCTTCCCCGAAGTCGTCTATCAATGCGAATAGCGAGGGCCATAGCAGCCTCCAGTGATGGAGGAGAATCATACTGAGCCAACACATCTTTTAATTTGTCAGACAACCCTTGACAAAACTGGCTCCTAAGAGCTGGGTCATTCCACTGAGTATCTGTTGCCCATCTACGGAACTCAGAAGAATATTCCTCCGCTGGACGATTTCCTTGCCGTATTTTACGTAACTTAGTTTCAGCAAGGGAAACTCGATCCGGATCATCATATACCAGACCCAGGGCAGTAAAAAATCGATCCACTGACTGGAGATCTGGGGAGCCTGGAGGAATAGAGAACGCCCAAGATTGAGGGTCCCTTGTAAGAGCGAGATAACAATTCCCACCCTCTGCTCTTCACTCCCAGATGACCGAGGCCGCAGCCGAAAGTACAATTTACATGCCTCCCGGAAAGTAAAAAATTTGTCCCGCCCACCAGTGAACCTGTCCGGGAGAGCAACCTTAGGTTCAGATCTGGTTTGCTCTGGGAGGGACAAAACCTTGGACTTAATGTCTGCAAATTCCATGGACAACCCCTGCAACTGTCGGGCCAGCTGGGCTACTGGATCCATGACAGCTGGGGAGAATCTTTAGTTTTGGCCGGTGAAAAGCAGATATATATATGAGATGTCTGTAATCTATATCAAAAAGGGCAACATACTATATAACATGCGCATAGATATATTATAACATGGATTTACCTGACAGAATGTCCACTGGGTCAAAACGGAATCCGTTATACGCTGTCTCCGGCTAGAGGGTGACCGGGGTCTAAGCTGACCCTGAACTGGGGTCCTAACTAATCCCTCAACCTGGAGGTACTGTTAAAGGTACAGAGGTCCAGGCCACCAGCGTAAACCCTGTCTCCTATCAATCCCTGCCAACTGTATTCTAGTCCTAAGAAGGACCCTGAATACCACCAAAGGGAATGAACAGGTAACGGATAATGAACAGAAAAACATACAAGAAAGAGAAGGAATAAAGTAAATAAAGTCTTACATACAACACTCACACACAGTAGGAACACCTAAGGTCTCAGAGATTAACTATAAGCTATAAGAGTAAAAACACCTAATGAACTCTTAGCTTAAATATTCTCAGAACCGATCCAGTCTGCTGAACTACATGAATGCTTTCACCGGCGTCTAACACCCAGACTGGCAGAAATATAAAGGAAACTAATTAGAACATAATCAAAAGCAGCCGGGCGAGGCTGCACCTAGCCTTAGCAAAGAGCTAGGAAAAATTAACTCTCACATTACCAAAAAACAAAGAAACAGAAGCTCAGCTGTGAGAAGTCAGAATGTGCAATCGCGACGATCTTCGTGGCGATGCACCCATGACAGTATGGAAAAGCTCGGAATGGAAGGAGCACCATTTGACTTTTTCCAACCAAAATTGGCTGGAATTGAGATTGGACGCCATGTTGCATTTGGAGAGTCCCTGATGTGCCTAAACAGTGGAAACCCCCCACAAGTGACCCCATTTGGGAAACTAGACCCCTAAGGAACTTATCTAGATCTTTGGTGAGCAATTTGAACCCCCAAGTGCTTCACACAAGTTTATAACGTAGAGCCGTAAAATTAAAAAATCATATTTTTTCCACAAAATTGATCTTTTCACCCCAATTTTTATTTTCCCAAGGGTAACAAGACTCCAAAAGTTATTGTGCAATTTGTCCTGAGTACGCTGATACCCCATATGTGGGGGTAAACCACTGTGCATGGCAGAGTTTGGAAAGGAAGGAGCGCCGTTTGACTTTTTCAACGCAGAATTGGCTGGATGCCATGTCGTGTTTGGAGAGCTCCTAATCTGCCTAAACAGTGGAAACCCCCCACAAATGACACAATTTTGGAAACTAGACCCCTCAAGGAACTTATCTAGATGTGTGGTGAGCACTTTGAACCCCAAAGTGCTTCACAGAAGTTTATAACGTACAGCCGTAAAATAAAAAATCTTTTTTTTTTTTACAAAAATGATTTTTTCGCCCCCAATATTTTATTTTCACAAGGGTAACAGGAGAAATTGGACCCCAAAATTTGTTGTCCAATTTGTCCTGAGTATGGTGATACCCAATATGTGGGAGAAAACTACTGTATGGGTGTTAAGGTTCGAGTTCCCGCTGCTGCACAAGGGGAGTCTCGAACCCGTCCCGCGGTGATCTCCCATTCATCTCCAGCCGCAGTGGAGCCTGCTCAGCAGAGACATCAGTTCAGGCGTCTTGCCCACTCCTCTACTGTGCAGTGACTTGCTGCTGCCTTTCCTGGATCTGCTATTATAGCCAGTGCTGGAGCAGCCGTCTTTGAGACAAAGTCCTGCGTTTTCCCATCTGAGCATGCCCAGAGTGAGATCTCTCATTGGAGATCAGGGGTCACATGTTCAGGTGCTGCAGCGGCTCCTATTGGTCCGCCAGGAAGGTCATGTAGCTACGTGTGTTTGTAACAGCTTCTCATTGGTCCTTGTTCCTGGAAGGTCCTGTAGCTGTTGCTATAAAAGGGTAGCATGGCTGGGCCGCCATGCGCTAATATCAACCATTGTATGCTATGCGCCAGTGTGATCATGCGTATGTGTGGTTAGGGACCCGGCTGAAATAAGCCACTAGAATACCGACTTAATCGGTGAGGAGTTTGGTATGGTAGCTGGCCAGGGTCGGTGTCCTACATGCCCTAGATTACCGGCGTAACCGCTGAGGAGTTTTGATTGCCGTATTCAGGGTCTGGCGTTCAGACGCCATAGATTGCGGGTGACTCCCGCGAGGACATTAGCACATGATCACGCGTTATGTACGCTTAGCACTTAACTGTGTACCTGAGAGCCTGACAGGACACAGCACTTTTCCTCAGCGGCCCTGTGACGTAACAGGGTTTGCTTTCGACGCTAGACAGCGCCCTAGCGTTTTACTTTGCGGCTCACTGAAGCTAAGTGAGTTCGCACCTATCGCCATATAGCGCTGTGGCATTTCCGTTAGCGGCTCTGGGTATTAACAGAGTTCGCACTTACTGCCACAACGCGCTACGGCGTTTATTTTAGCGACTCTGCTTGATAATAGAGTTCGCTACTTTCGCCATTTTACTAGCAGCAGGTTCCGCCTGCACGGTGGACCCCGGGCTGCGAACGCACCTCTCTACCTCATATATTTGGTGCGTTCCTCAGACCCTAACATAATATTAGCGCCAGGGTCTGGCTGGTAAAATGGCGGATGACCAGCATCTACTACGGGACATCCAGCAGCTGGAGGGTAGGTTGGCGGCTCTTGAGTGCACAACCTCAGCTGTGGATGTTACCGCAGTCGCTGTTCAGGCTGCTAGCGTGGCTGCAGCCAGTGTGTCCACTGCCACCTCTGCCCCCACAACATCCCACCTCCCGCTTCCAGACAAGTTTGCTGGTGACAGCAAGCAATGTCGGGGATTCGTGAGTCAGTGCTCTATACAACTCGAGCTTCTGGCTGCACGTTTCCCCACGGATCGGGCACAAGTGGGCTTTATAATTTCGCTTCTGTCAGGCAGAGCGTTGGAGTGGGCCACCCCGCTGTGGGAGCGTGACGACCGTGTGGTGCGGAGTGCTCCTCGTTTTCTGGAGGCTCTAAAAAAGGTCTTTTTAGGACCTCAGGTCACCCACGATACGGCGCTACAACTGCTGGCATTGGCACAGGGTTCGTCTTTGGTCAGTCTGTTTTCCGTCCAGTTTCGGACTCTGGCCTCAGAGCTAGACTGGTCGGATAAAGTACTCATTCCAGTCTACTGGCGAGGACTGGCTGATCATGTTAAAGATGCTTTGGCTACCAGGGAGATTCCCGCCACACTGGAGAAGCTTATCGCCATATCTACCCGCATCGACCTCCGTTTTCACGAGCGGAGGTTGGAGCGGTCCCAGTGTAGGCAGAGGTTCCGGCTGGCTCCCACCTTCGCCAGACCTCTGGAATCTTCCAGCCAGGCGCCCGACTCCCATGAGGCCATGGAGGTTTCTCGAGCGGGACCTAAGTCCCGGGCCGCTCGAGTACCCGTGGTCTGTAACATCTGCCAGCAGTTAGGACACTATGCCAACAAATGTCGGGAAAACGGTCGCGTCTAGTGACCTTGGGAGGAGGTTCACTAGACACTGCGGCATTTTCCACCAAGTTGTCCTTTAAAAGGACAATTACAGTAGGTCCATCCACACTCTCCGCTGAGCTCTG
>JARQOD010000001.1:547896045-547923760 GCA_033576555.1 Oophaga sylvatica | reverse complement strand
AAAACAAATGAGGAATGAGTAGGTGGACACTGGAGTCAACGTCTGTGACCGAACTGTAAGAAACCTCCTAAAGGAAATGGGATTTGCATACAGAAAAGCTAAATGAAAGCCATCATTAACACCTAAACAGAAAAAAAAGGTTACAATTGGCTAAGGAAAATCAATCGTGGACTGTGGATGACTGGATGAAAGTAATATTCAGTGATGAATCGAGAATCTGCATTGGGCAAGGTGATGATGCTGGAACTTTTGTTTGGTGACGTTCCAATGAGATTTATAAAGATGACTGCCTGAAGAGAACATGCAAATTTCCACAGTCATTGATGATATGGGGCTGCATGTCAGGTAAAGGCACTGGGGAGATGGCTGCCATTACATCTTCAATAAATGCACAAGTTTATGTTGATATTTTGGACACTTTTGTTATCCCATCAATTGAAAGGATGTTTGGGGATGGTGAAATCATTTTTCAAAATGATAATGCATCCTGCCATAGAACAAAAGCTGTGAAAACATTGCTTGAAAGAAGACACATAAGGTCAATGTCATGGCATGCAAATAGTTTGGATCTCAATCCAACTAAAAATCTTTGGTGGAAGTTGAAGAAAATGGTCCATGACAAGGCTCCAACCTGAAAAGCTGATCTGGCAACAGCAATCAGAGAAAGTTGGAGCCAGATTGATGACGAGGACTGTGTGACACTCATCAAGTCCACGCCAGAGACTGCAAGCTGTTGTAAAAGCCAGAGGTGGTGCAACAAAATACTAGTGATGTGTTGGAGTGTTTTTTTGTTTGTTTGTTTTTCGTGATTACATAATTCTTTCCCTCAGAATTGAGCGATTCCATAATTTTTTCCCTATGCTTGGTAAAAAAAAATAAACATTACAGACTACCACATTATTTGTTCTTGATTTCTTTTAGTGTTTCTTAAAGCCAGAAAGTTGCCATTTGAAATGACTTCAGTTTTGTGCCACGTCTGTGATCTGCTTTTTTCAACAAAATAAAACAATTGAATGAATATCCTCCAAGGCCGGTGATTCCATAATTTTTGCCAGGGGTTGTAGTAACAGTGGAGTTAACACTAAAGGGTATGCCACACTAAACAATATCGCTAACGAGATCGCTAAAAAAAGTCACTATTTAGCGATCCCGTTAGCGATATTGTTCAGTGCGGCAGCTTCCAGCGACGAGCTTCCTGCTGTGATCTCGCTCGTCGCTGGAATCGTTCCGGACCCTATTTCATCGCTGGCGCTCCCGCTGGGTAAGTATCTTATCGCTGTGTGGCACCTTTTCTTAGCGATTTAGCGGTACTTTTGTACCGCTAAAGTCGTTAAGAAGATCGCTAACGGCGATAGCGTCGTTAACTATATCGCTAAATGTGGCCGCATTTAGCGATATAGAAACGATCCCGCTAGCGATCTCATTAGTATGCAACGCTAACGAGATCGCTAGCGGGATTGCTTAGTGTGGCAGTACCTTAAGACCATGTTCACACGTTCAGTATTTCGTCAGTGTTTGACATCAGTATTTGTAAGTAGTGTTGAGCGATACTGCTCGATATCTAAAAATATCGGATCGGAATGGTATCGCCGATATCACTAAATATCGGCGATATCCGATTCCGATACCGGAAGTCCCATGTAAGTCTATGGGAACAAAATATTGCAACTAAAAAAACACTTTCTTCCCTTGTAAACACAAAATATACACACTTAGAATATATATAATATATATATATATATATATATATATATATATAATATATACACGTCATTGTGACATATATATATACATATATTTATAGTTTATTCACTTCTACATAGTAAAATAGCCTCTGATTCAATTGCCGGGTAAAGCCGGCATTTGTGAAAAGACAGAAGCACCCGAGGGTCCAGTCGCCACAGAGATGTTGCATCGCACCCAGCGGTGTGACAACTTACTCTCAGGTAAGGCGGAAACACCCCATTGACTCCAACCACTGCATTCAACAGTACACTATGCCAGCTGAGTGTAGGCGGACCCAATGGGATGGTCTAGCTCAGGCTGGTTAGAACAGGGTGTAGCTAGTTGGATGGGAGGGGTTGAGGCAGCCTTATGCTGCATGTCTTTGTAGTAAGAATTGTTTCCTTTCCTGCTTTCTTACTACGTCGCATACTCCACTCTGCTACATCACTCTGCACCATTGCTCTATCTCACATCTATCTGCCCTGGAAGGATACCGTCTTACCTGTAGAAGACTTTTCACCTACCTGCACTACACCATCCCTACCAGAGGACCTGCACAGCAGCGCTGGTCACCCTGACCAGGTACTACAGGTGGCGTCACGACAAACTACACAAACATTCTATCATCCCCCGGAAATATCCCACATTCCAGTGAGCGACCAGGGCACGGACATAGCTGTGCTACCCGTCACATCCCCCATAGAAGTCGACGGGCTTGGTGCCGAGTACCCCCAAAACCTGTGGCTCTGTGCGACTCAACTTTGGCATCACGAACAGGATTCAGAAGCTCGCTATAAGCGAGTCCTGTGTGCCTTGATTGAACTGTTTTTTTGCTTGAGAATTGCAAAAATCATCATAGACTGTATTTGCCATTTTTCCGTCATATCTGCGCCACGAGGCACAGGTGAAGAATAAGGGCGTGCTCTCGTGGGCGTACACTCACTCCGTGGCGCGAAAACGATGTCCGCACACTCTAAATGTTACTGCAATGTAAGATCGTGCCCCACAGCTCTGGAGTTCCGCCTCCTCATCCTCCTCAGTGGGCGGAAACGAACGCGAAGGTCCCGCCTCCCTACAAAAGATGGCGCCTCTCCTGATGCTAATGACACATGTGACTTGGCAGAGATGGCGAACGGACGTGAGCAGAAGTGGGAAGGGATGGAGGAGTCAGAGCTCTCCCCCCACGGAAGCGACCCGATCGCCACGGAGCCACCGTTTGGCACCCGGCCTGGAAACCCTCCTACGCTGGAAGAAGCGGAGGATACCCTGAGAGACCTGGCCCGGCACCGGGAGGAGGTCGCCAGGATGGAAGCGAGCTGGCGGGCCCTAAAACTACAATTGGAGCGGCGCCAATCCCTCTTACCCCCTGAAGTGTCTGTACCGGAAGGTGAGGCACCCGTTCCAGTAGAGGAGGCCGTGCGGGCATCCCAGCCCTTGCAATCTGAACCGGTTGCCAGTATCTCAGTGGAGGCACCCGTTCCAGTACAGGAGGCCGTGCGGGCATCCCAGCCCTTGCAATCTGAACCGGTTGACAGTATCTCAGTGGAGGCACCCGTTCCAGTAGAGGAGGCCGTGCGGGCATCCCAGCCCTTGCAATCTGAACCGGTTGCCAGTATCACAGTGGAGGCACCCGTTCCTGCAGAAAACGCCGCACCAGCACCCCAGATCCCGCTGTCTGCCCCCGTCGCTGAGGCAGAAGAAGCGACACCCGTCCTCATGGAGGAGGCCGCGCAGGCACCAGAGCTCTACCTGCCTGTACCGGAGCCTCGACCGTCATCTGTTCCAGAGCCGGCTGCTTCCGCCACAGGTGAGCGCCGCCAGGACTGGCGGGCGCCAGGAGAGCTGCCGAAAACCGTACATCGTAAGCTGGCGTTTGATGGTGGAGACATGGAGCTGCTGGTGGAGGAGAATTACAACCGGCGTCAGGAGGAAGAGTGGAGACGTCGGGAGCGGGAAGCAGAGCGACAAAGGGAGCAGCGAGAATCCCAAAAGCTTCGGCAACGTCACCTGGAGAAGGACCTGGCAGAGAAGGCACGTATGAGAAAGGATAAAAGTACGGTGAGGGAGCCGCGGCGTAAGGGTGCAGTACGGAACTTTAAGTTAAAAGGTGGTTGGGACTTCATCCAGGAGCCGGGACTTTATTTAGAAGTTTTTGTAACCCGGCGGGACGTGGATGCTCAACTCCCAGAAGGACACCCGGGGAAGGACCTGTTGCCAGGAGACTTGGTGACTTACACCCGAAACTGGGGTTACAATGGATGGTACGCCCTAAATGTTACCAGGTGCGACCCCTACTCCCCAGAGTGTCAGGAAACTGACAGACCCTACGAGCCTTCAGCCTCCCCCAACCAGGCCTCTGCACAAGTGCCCACCCCACGCCGTAAATCTCCCCAGCCTCCCTCAGTGGTCTCCTCAGCAGCCCCAGCTATGGACATGATAATGATAGCTGGCCCGTACCCGGCGCCTGTTAGGCCCCCTGGGGTTCGTTCAGTCCGGGACATAGGGGTCCAGACCCGGAGGGAGACGAAAGAGGTGGCCACACAGACCCAGATAGCGGGTCACGACGTCACTGTACAGGCCACACGACGTCATCAGGTCTGGGTGGACCCTCCTGTCACGGATGTTTGGCAAGCTCCAGAACAGTACCAGGTGGTACCTGTAAGAGGCCAACCAAAGAAGTCTAAATAACCCGGACAGGGTCTCTGTATGTAAATAGTTAAATTATTGATGTACCCGGACGGGTGAATGTTCATAAAAAGAAGTTTATTGTTGCCTTAATATACCCAGGTTGGGTAATGGTTTGATGTACCCGGACGGGTGAATGTTCAGAAGAACAAGTTTATTGTTGCCTTAATATACCCAGGTTGGGTAATGGTGTTTCACTGTAATCAAAATGTTGAACTTTGAAGCCATGAACTGTACTGGCTCACAAACTTTTCTGTAAATAGTTGGCACTTCGGTGCTCCATCTTGGTTTTACAAAAAACTTTACTGTGCACTATTTTCAACTACCTCAGAAACTAAAAACCCGTTTGGTGTGGCCGAAAGTGAGGTCTGCTCAAGGAAAGTCTTGCAGCCCACCCAAGACCACAGTTGGAGGTTTGGAGCGGGTCCTCCACAAGCACAAGTAAAGGACACTGTGAAGTTACCCCGGTGGGGGTAGTCCTAAGAAGTCTCCGCGAACTTCGGCACTAATGCTATTTGCACTTTTGTAATGTTATTATTAAAAATTTTATTATGCAACGTTTACCTTGAAGTGTTTCCTGCTTTCTTACTACGTCGCATAGTCCAGTCTGCTACATCACTTTGCACCATTGCTCTATCTCACATCTATCTGCCCTGGAAGGATAGCGTGTTACCTGTAGAAGACTTTTCACCTACCTGCACTACACCATCCCTTCCAGAGGACCTGCACAGCAGCGCTGGACACCCTGACCAGGTACTACAGGTGGCGTCACGACAAACTACACGAACATTCTATCATCCCCTGGAAATATCCCACATTCCAGTGATCGCCCAGGTCACGGACCGAGCTGTGCTACTCGTGACATCCCCCATAGAAGTCGACGTGATCGGTGCTGAGTACCCCCAAAACCCCTGTCTCTGTGCGACTCAACTTCCCTCACTGTGCTGGCACTTTACATTTACAATGCCTCTGGGTTTTTTTTTTGGGGGGGTGGGGAACATTCAGACTTTTGCTATGGGGCCCCATGATTTATATGTACGCCCCTGCTGCTGAGGCATGGTATTTAAGGCTGTTAAGGAGCCAACATACATGGACCTTGCCAGCAGCGTCGGACTGGAGTACCTTGGGCCCACCAGAGAAAATATATTCTTGCGGCCCAATATCATACTTCCCAACCTTTGAATAAGGGAAAGAGGGACAAAGGCTGTGGCACGCTGTGCATGCTGCAGAAAATTTTAGTCCATGCCACGTTGCACCACAGACTGTCCAGGAGTTGGTGGATGCTTTAGTCCAGGTGTGGGAGGAGATCCCTCACGAGACCATCCGTCGCGCTCATCAGGAGCATGGCCAGAAGTTGTAGGGAGGTCATACAGCATACCTCCCAAATTTGGAAGACAGGAAAGAGGATTAAAGGCTGCGGCGGGTGTTGCGCGCCGCTGAAAATTTTAGGCAACGCCCCGACAACACCCATTTCACAGCTAATCACACCCATATCCTCGCCCCAAGCGTAACCATTTAGCACTGCTGATCACACTGACTGGTAATGAGGGCACAGTGGCTGGTACTGAGGAAAAGAAAGAAAGAGCAGCGAGAGAGAAAGAACAAACAGAGAAAGAAAGAGAGGAAAGAAAGAAAAGAGAGAAAGAAAGAACAGAGAGAAAAAAGAACAGAGAGCGAGAAGGAAAGAACAGAGAGCGAGAAAGAAAGACTAGAGAGAGAGCCATAGACGTAGCTAGGGTTTTGGTTTAGTGGGGGCAAAACTTCTGAGTGGGCCCATCATCAGAGAACCTCAGCAAATGACCGCGCTGTTGGCCAAAATAATCTATATATAAAAAGACCAATATTGATATTACCGCCATATGGTCTGTGTTAAATAATACCAGTCCTACAGAACATATAATAGATTACAGCACAGGTACAGATAATGACTTACCGCTGATGTTCTTTCTAATGGAATTGTTCACTTTTCATGTCTTTTCCATCTGGCCCACACCGACATGACGACTTCTCCAGCCAGGACTCGACTGCACCCCCATTAAAAAAAAAATCAAAAAAAAACTCACCTCCCGGCTCCTGTGCTGCTCACTGTTCTCCCTCTCAGCGTCTGACAGCGGGCGCTGGCAGGTGATGTTATTGCGCCCGCTGTCATACGCTGAGAGGGGGATTATGGGAGAGTAGGAGCGCTCGCTCCTTCTCTCTCCATGCGGTCAGCTTTATCGGCTGGATGCCGATACAGCTGACCCTCCGATGACGGGTGGGGGGCCCACTGCTGGCACCGGGCCCCCCCAACGCCTGTTCAGGCCCCATAGCTTCCGGGCGGCAGAGCAGGGAGAGCGATTCTCCCTGCTCTGCCGCAGAATGTAACTGTATCGTAGCTCCGGGTGGGCCCCCTCAGAGCGCGGGCCCCGGGGCCACCGCCTCCTCTGCCCCGTGACCTATCCTTTCAAATCAGGGCCCACCACGCAGGAGCTGGGGCCCACCGTAGGTTTCTCCGGTGTCCCGGTGCCTCAGTCCGACCCTGCTTGCCAGCCTGATAATACCAGGCCACAGCAGTCTGCATATCTTGGCTGGTTAACAAAAATAGGGGATCCCCTCAAAAAAAATTTGGCGTGGGGTCCCCCCTATTTTTGTTAACCAGCCAGATGAAGCAGACTGCTGAGGCCTGGTTTTTCAGGCTGGTAAGGATCCAATATCCATGGACCTTGCCAGCCTGATAATACCAGGCCACAGCAGTCTGCTTAGCTTGGCTGGTTAACAAAAATAGGGGATCCCCTCGAAAAAAAAAAACGGCGTAGGGGTCCCCCTATTTTTGTTAACCAGCTAAGTAAAATGCAGACTGCTGCGGCCTGGTATTAAAAGACTGTCAAGGCCCATGGATTTTGGCCCTCAACAGCCTGATAATACCAGGCTACAGCAGCCCCACATTTGGCGCATCAAAAGATGTGCCAATTGTGGCACTTTACCCGGCTCTTCCCACTTGCCCTGTAGCGGTGGCAAGCGGGGTAATAAGGGGTTAATGTCACCATTGATTGCACGGTGACAATAAGCCCGGTTAATAATGGAGAGGTGTCAGTAAGACACCGATCCATTATTAATCCCAAAGTTTTTAAATGTATAAAAAAAAAGACACAGCAAGAAAAAAGTATTTTAATGAAATAAAAGAGACAACACAGTTTTCATTAATTTTATTATACACTCATTCCTGCGACGCCATCGATCTCCTGTAAAAAAAGAAAAAAAACAAACCAACAGTATACCACCTGTCCGACGCAGTCCATAGTAACGACTGTCCCACGACGATCCAGCTCTGCTACATCGCAATGACAGGCAGAGCCTGTCATCTCGACGCAGCACAGCTGATTACCTGCTTCCCCGGCGGTGACGTCATCGGACTGACTGCTTTACGGCCGGGATTACCCAGCAGTCACTGCAGTTATCGCGAGAAACTGCATGTGACCGCCGGGAAAGATGATGGCGGCCATCAAGCAGTCCAGCCCGTGACCGCCGGAGATCTTCTGCCAGGTAAGTGCCGCTGACTCCTGACAGACCCGACCGACGGACACTGACAGTGACAGTGACAATTCCGATTCCGGTATCCGATAAGACGAAAATATCGGAACTAAGTATCGAAAGTCCGATAGAGCTAATATCGGCCGATACCCGATACTTGCGGTATCGTATCGCTCAACACTATTTGTTAGCCAAAACAAGGAGTGGTTGAAAAATGCAGAAGTTGTGCACGTGTGTCTATGACTACTATACTTTTTATATCTAGCCCTCCTCCTCCCTTGTAGCCGCTGGAGTTTTCTTTGTTAAAAGAAAGATAGAGGTCTCGTCCATGAGTCGATTTTTGAGAAATAAACTAAATTATGGTTTTGAATACATACCCATTTCCAGTCATCCCTGACCTACAGTATATGATCAGCTTATGTGACTAAGTGGTTTTGTAAACTGAATCTTGGGAGGCTTAAAATTTGATATGCATCCGGAATGTAATGAGTGGCAGACAGCGTATTTAACATCTGAGGGCCAATTTGAATATCTTGTCATGCCTTTTGGATTAACCAATGCGCCACCGATATTTCAAAATTTTATGAGCGATATCTTTTCTGATATTATTGGAAGGCTCATTGTGGTACACTTTGATGATATTCTGTTTTTTTGCCTGATCTGGATTCTCACCAAGAACATGTCCATTTATTTCATGAAAGCTTAGACAGAATTCTTTGTTTGGAAAAATTTACCTTTTCTGTTCAACAGACATCGTTCCTGGAGTTCATTGTTTCAGCTGAAGGTTTTAAGATGGATCCTGGAAAGGTGCAGGCCATAATTGATTGGGTTCAACCTCATGACCTTAAAGCGTTACAACATTTTTTACAATTTACCAATTACTATAGAAAATGTATTAAGGGTTATTCACTGAGGTTAAATCTCTCACTGATCTATCACGCAAGTGGACAGATCTTAAGTGTTGGTCGCCTGATGCTGTTGGTGCATTTGATAAAATGAAACAGTGTTTCATGTCTGCTCTAGTTTTAATTCAAGGGGGTAGGAGGCTGTATCATGTCAAGGTTCCAAAATTCTGACCAACTTGCGGCCATGTGCATTTTTTTCTTGCAAATTTTCATCTGCTGAAAGAATTATGATGTTGGAAATGGAGAGCTGCTCGCAGTTACAGTTGTGCTCAAAATTTTACATACCCCGTCAGAATTTTTGCTTTCATGGCCTTTTATCAAAGAATATGAATGATAACATCAAAACTTTTTCTCCTCTCATGGTTAGTGGTTGGGTGAAGCTATTTATTGTTTTCTCTTTTTAAATCATAATGACAACCCAAAACAACCAAATGACCCTGATGAAAAGTTCACATAACCTGATAACATGCACAGAAGTTGACACAAATGGGTTTTAATGGCTACTAAAGGTAACAGCCTCACCTGTGACCTGTTTGCTTGTAATCAGTGTGTGTGCATAAAAGTTGAGTGAGTTTCTGGGACAGACTCTTGCATCTTTCATCCAGCCACTGACATTTCTGGATTGTGAGTCATGGGGAAAGCAAAAGAATTGTCTATGAATCTACAGGAAAAGGTAGTTGAAGTGTATAAAACAGATTGTGGACTCATTCGTCCATGGATTTCATTACTGATTTGCCTTTGTCTGCAGGGAAGACTGTCATTTGGGTCGCAGATAACAGATTCAGTAAGCAATCTCACTTTGTTCTATTTTCAGTGGTTACCTAATGCTAAAAAACTTTCCAGATTGTTTATCAATCATGTGGTGAGATTGCATGATATTCCTCTGAACGTTGTATCTAATAGTGGGGTGTGTAGTGTGACTAATGGCCACATAATTAATGGGATGTATGTGTCACAGGGATGGCTGCTCCCTGTGATGCAACCTGGAGCATTTTTTCTTTAGTGCACGTAAGCCCTAAATGGTTGTTGTTCACAATTGGGTCTGGGTTACGGATAGCTCTGAGAGATGGGAGGGTCTGGTTACCCATATACCTCACACCGAGGTGAGGGTGCTCACTGTACCCCTTTTTCCCTGCTGAAGCCTGTGTGGTTGTGAGTTTGAGGATCTGCAGTGATGTCACGATCACGTGACCAGTCCATGTGATGTTACCTCACCTGTGGGTGTGGTTAGAGGCTACCTAATTCAGCCTGTGTGTTTTGCACATGTGGCAGTGCTGGCTAGTCTAAGCCAGAGGAAGGAGGTCTGTGAGATACCTCCCGAGTGGACGGTCTGACAACCGTGAGTGATACTGACCGGGGTCAGTGAGAAGTGTTTGTGGGATACCTCTTAGGATAAGTGGCATCCGGGAACCTGTGTGGCCGACACCAACAGGTAACGGACAGGAATCCGTGTTATGCTGACTGGGGTCAGTGAGAGACTGTGTTTCTTCTATGGAGGCGCTGTAAAACTGAATGTGTAACGGACATTGTACTGGCGGCTGCATGCTACTATGTTACTCAGGAGCGGTTGATGCTGTTTTCTAATAAACTGAATGGACTTTTAAACCTTGAGTGTCCCAGCGTATGTTTCAACGACCAGCAAAGTGGGTAATCCCTGTTCACAGATAGTGTGGGACGTTACAGGTGCAATTTGTCTCCAAATGCTGGAGAAGAAATAGAGGATTGATTTGTTATTCTCCTGTGCTTACCACACTGAAAACAGCGATCAGACAGAGGGCAAATCAATAATTGGATCATATTTTAAGATGTATCATTGTGGCTCAGGAAGAGGACTGGTCTTCATTTTTACCTCTTGCTGAGTTCGCGTTTAACAGTTAGGTCAGTCAGTCCACTGGAACCTCGCCTTTTTTTTAAATTATGATTGTCATCTCCAAAGTGGTGAATTCTCTAGGATGAGTTCTGGTGTGTCCCGGGTAGAGTTGCCAATACAGAAACTTGGGGATGTCTGGAGGGAAGTTGAAAGGAATATTTGAGTTGCTCAACATCATCAAAACTGAAAGATTGGAAATGTTTGGTGAGTCCCTTCTTCAAAGTAGAGGATAAGGTTTCGGCATCTTTTAAAATTTTCAAGCTGAAAGTACCATTGGTGAAGTTGCTTCCTAAATTTATTAGCCCGTATGAGATTCTGGAAGTAGTCAATCCAGTTGCCTTTAGATTAAAACTTCCTCAGTCTTTTTGTGTTCCTAATGTATTACACAGATCCCTATTAAAATAGTTTGCCCTTGTGGGTTGTCTGTCTCGCCCTCACCTCCTCCAGTTCTTGTCAATGGAGATTTAGAGTATGAAGTCCATTACCTTGCTCAATGAAGGGGATACAGACCTGAGGAGAGATTCTGTGTTTCGATTCGTTCTGTGAAAGCGGATCGTTTGGTCAGATGCTTCCGTGTCATGTTTCCTGGGAAAGATGGGAGTCCAGTGGCACCCCCTAGAAGTGGGGATACTGTCACGATTCCTCCCCTCAGTGTGGCGTGGACACAGTGAATGACAGCTCATTCATTCAATCAGGTGCAGGGGTGTGCTGAGCTGTCAGTGTGTTGATAACTCAGTCATCCAATCCAGTGCAGGGGTGTACTGAGTTGTCAGTATTTTGATTGAAAGCTCAGCCATCCAATCCAATACTGGAAGGTGCTGAGCATCTTGCAAGTGTTCCCTGTTTTGTAACAAAAACCTAGCTACTTATATGAGCTCTCAGCCCTAAATATCTGGCAATCATATAATTTACTTGGTGGTGCTGTTTGCCTGGTAATTCTGTGCTCTGCTTACTAATCTATTGCTGTGATCTGCTATTTTTCTAGAATTTTGATCTTGGACTGTGACCTGACTGTGCCTTTGTCTTTTCCCTTTCATTTACTACATGATCTCTAGGTATCTGCCTACCCTGCCTCACGGCTTGTCTGTAAGTGGTGACTAGCATTACATTAGAGTTACACATTTAAATTTGAGGGTATAACATGGAAAAATTTTGAAGCGTTCATGGCATATGAATACTTTTTCAAAGCACTGTATCTGATGTGTGCATACTTGTATATATTTTGCAGTGATTGTATTTGGTGCCATATCAGTTGCATGACTCCTATTTATATATTTCTTTTACTTATATAGTGCCATCATATTTCACGCTTTACAGACATTATCATTGCTGTCCTCATTGGAGCTCACAATCTAAATTCCCTAAGAATATGTCTTTGGAGTGCGGGAGGAAACCCACACAAACATGGGGAGAACATAAAAGCTCTTTGCAGATGTTGTCCTTAGTGGGATTTGAAGTTATGACCCCAGCGCTGCAAGGTAACATACACTTGGCATGTGTGCTGAAAGCATTGCCGATACATGCACCAAATCTGCTACAATTTGCACATCTAGTTACATTTTTATGAGAAATTATTAGATTGTAGAATATTAGAGTAATTTTTACCATCCACAGTGCAGAACATTATTTATATTATCCAATTTACCTTTGTATTGGTGCAGACAGTGTTAGCAGGGCATGGATTATTTAAACATTCGTCTATATCTTGACACATCTGAGAAAGAGAAAATAAATTATTACAATTTTAAGATCATCCATGCGTAGAAAACTGAAAAATTATAAATAATAGCTCCTTCCCTTCTCATATATCTCTGTAACACTTCTCTTAAGTTTTGACTATAGATCACAATGACATTATCAAATGTTATTTAATTATTTTTTTGTGATTTATGAAATATGCCAAAAATCTTGTAGATACTGTCTCACTAGAAAAGTAATTGTTTCAGGGTTCCTTCACACACACACACAAACACACACGCACGCACGCACAAATATACACACACACACTTTTTTCATTCATTTTAGACACATGGAAGTGCATTTGAGCAGCAGGGTGGTTTGCTGTTTAAAGGAGAAAAAAAATCTCTTTAAATCTTCTGCTTCAGCGAGTGTGACTGGTGCGCAAGTGCGAACGGTGGTAAGTGTGACTTGAGATTCAGTGAAGAAGTATTTGGAAAACCTTTAATCAAATACCTGTGTGAATTGGTGTGAGTGGCTGAATTGTGGATTCCTGACTGGTGACTGCCTTTCTACCTGTTCTATTTTTTGGGGGCTTTTGTAACCTATTTTTTCTCTCTAAAGGATTAATCTCTTATTTTACTATCTGTGTGTTTAAAGGTTAACTATATTGCATTTAAATCTTGGTGTAGCTATATTCACAAGGGGTTAATTAAGGGTGGGGTTTCATAATTAAGGGTTTATGAGGGCTAGCTGGTTGGGGCTCAAGTCTTTTTGGAAGTGCATTTGAGAAGCAGGGTGGTTTGCTGTTTAAAGGAGAAAAAAAAAATCTCTTTAAATCTTCTGCTTCAGCGAGTGTGAGCGAGCCTAGTGTGACCGGTGCGCAAGTGCGAACGGTGGTAAGTGTGACTTGAGATTCAGTGACTTTGGATTCAGGGAGTTGACAAGGGAGGATGTTGTGTTTTGGTAGCTGAGGAGAATAAGCAAAAACGGCAATACACCAGAGAGGCTGGAACCTATTGGATTGCAGTAACCTGAACTAACCACACAACTAGAGGTAGCCGTGGAGCCTTCCTACGTTGATCCTAGACGCCTCGTCACAGCCTGAGAGATAACTACACCTAAAGGCCGATAGATGAAAGCTATCTGCCCAGGAGCAGATCCCCAAAGAAAATAGGAAGCCCCCAAACATGTAATGGCGGTTAGACAAGAAGAAGCACGGACACAGACAGAAAATAGAATGAGCAAACGCTGGGGCCCAATCTGTCTAGACAGAAAAGTACAGGAAAGGATACTCACTGCAATCCAAAAAAAACCCTAAAAAATACCAACTCTTCTGATTGCAAAAACACCTGACATCACACGATCTCTACCACCTAAATCAGATCTCTGGTGTAACAAAACTAAGCCGCAGCCACTGAAAAAACAGGAAAAAGCAAATGAACAAATAACAGTGGCTTCAGATAAACTGAGAGGAGCACAAGCCCCCGGAGGGGACCTGGCTGACCTCCACAGAAGTGCAGGGAACAATGCAAAAAGCAAGCACAAAAATAAAAGCATTAAATATCTTATCTGATAGCAGAAGATGCAGGCAAGACTCAGCAAACTTCCAAATGAACCAGGAACCACAATTGAGACAAGAACAATTGATCACCGGCAACCATCATGGGAGGGAACCTCCCTTATATCAGACCAGTCAGTGATCCCAGATTGCCATTCCTCGCTGAAAGGTTCAGTACTGTCTGTAACCACCATAGGGAGCCTCTGCTCAGAAACTATCTCTAGCACATTCATAACAGGAGGAATTACTGAATTGCTGTTATATTTTATTAATACTTTTTTTTTTTTTACTTATCTTTGCTATCTGGTGAAATCCCCATTAGAAATGTGCTCCACTATTGCCAATGCCATCCAGTGTACATCTTGCCACATGTATACAGTCCTTGAACAGCCGGTCGAGGGTGCATACTGGTGTGCGAGATGTGCGCATGTTGTGCATTTGGAAGCCCAAATTCTGGATCTAAATGTGCATCTGGCAACACTGAGATCCATAGACAATATGGAAAGAAGTCTTCTGCTCACTGAGCAGACGCTCGATGGGATAGATGATGGGGGGATGCTAGGATGGAGCTGCAGGACACTGAAGTAGGAAGCTGGGTGACAGTTAGAAAGCGGGGTAGAGGGAAGAGTGCCAGGGAGGCTAGTCCTGATCTGGCACACCCCAATAAGTTTGCAAAGTTGGCAGATGAGGGAGTGTCAGTACAGGGTAGCACTGCAGCAACCAGGCATGTCCTCTGAAAGCCGGAGGAGTGTTTGCTCCAGTAAGGGGGGAATTAGGAGAGCAGGGCAGGCCAGACAGGTGCTGGTAGTGGGGGACTCAATTATTAGGGGAACAGATAGGGCAATCTGTCACAATGACAGGGATCGTCGAACAGTGTGCTGCCTACCTGGCACTTGAGTCAGACACTGTCACGGGTGTGTCGCCACGAAGATCGTCATGATTACACAGCCTGACTTCTCGCAGCTGAGTTTTTGATGCTTTGTATTTTTCGGCAGTGAAGGAGTTAATTCTCTCTCTCTGTGCTAGATGAGGCCCAGCCTTGCCCAGCTGCAGTCAATGCTGCAGAAGAGGGACTCCTTCAAATACCTGCCAGTCTGTTAGGGAAGTTGTCGGTGAAAGCATTCCTTGCAGACAAACAGAGCGGCTTGTGGTATTTTGGAGTTTGGAGTGAAGTGTACTTTGTGTGGTTTTTTCCCTTCCTCGCTTTATTATTTATCTCCTTACCCGTTGGTGTTCCCTCTGTTGTTGTGGTGCGAGTTTTTGTATGCAAGGTAGTTTTTTTGGTTTTTCCCCTTGTACTGTCTCGTTAGTCTAGTACTGTGTGTTGGTTTATATTATCCTGTCCCCTGTTGTTGTGATCGGGGTCCTTCTCAGGACTAGATTACTGAGGTTAAGGGATCCTCAGGAGATAGGGGTTACGCTGGCAGCCTGGACCTCTGTACCTTTAACAGTACCTCCAGGTAGAGGGATTAGTTAGGGCCCCAGCTTAGGGTCAGCTTAGGCCCCTGACCTCCTGTACGCAGAGACTGAGTGACAGACACATCGCTGATCGGGTTGACAGATTACTGGGAGGAGCTGGTGAGGACCCAGCGGTCATGGTGCACATTGGCACAAATGACAAAGTTAGAGGTAGGTGGAAGGTCCTTAAAGACGATTTCAGGGAATTAGGCTGCAAGCTTAAAGCAAGGACCTACAACGTGGTATTTTCTGAAATACTGCCTGCACCACGTGCCACACCAGAGAGGCAACGGGAGATTAGGGAGGTTAATAAGTGGCTCAAGAATTGGTGTAGGAAGGAGGGGTTTGGGTTCCTGGAGAACTGGGCCGACTTCTCAGTTGGCTACAGGTTCTATGCTAGGGACGGGCTGCACCTCAATGGGGAAGGTGCAGCTGTGCTGGGGGAGAAAATGGCTAGAAGGTTGGAGGAGTCTTTAAACTAGGGACTAGTGGGGAGGGTATTTATTTTATAGGAGGGGAAGGCAGTGCAGATAGAGACCTGGGCACAAATAATGAAATTGGGGGTGGGGCTGGCATGGGGGTGGGGTTAGAACAGTTATTAATTTAAGAAAGAATAGAGGTACAGAGAGATACATAAAGTGCATGTATACTAATGCTAGAAGCCTCACCAACAAAATGGTGGACTTAGAATTAATTTTGTTGGAACATAATTATGACATGTTGGGGATATCTGAGACTTGGCTGGATGAAAGCCACGACTGGGCGGTTAATTTACAGGGCTATAGTCTGTTTAGAAATGACCATAAAAATAAGCGAGGTGGGGGTGTTTATATATAAAATCATCCTTAACCCCTTTATTCCATCAGACGTACTATTCCGTCCATGTGACCCTGGACCTAATTCCCATGGACGGAATAGTACGTCATAAGCGATCGCGGGCCGGGTGTCAGCCGTTTATCACAGCTGACACCCAGCACTATGTGTCAGGAGCTGTCACGGACCGCTCCCGGCACATTAACTCCTGGCACACCACGATCAAACATGATCGCTGTGTACCGGAGGTACAGGGGAGGATCGCGCAGGGAGGGGGCTCCCTGCGCTTCCCTGAGACCCTCAGAGCAGCGCGATGTGTCGCGCTGTTCCGAGGGTCCGTCCTCCCACCAGGTCCCCGGATCCAAGATGGGGTCCTGCAGGGAGGCGGCTTTCTCAGTGCCTGCTGAGAGCCTGAGGAAGCCTGCAGCGATGCCAGAGCGATCGCTGGTGTGACAGAGTGCTGTGCACACTGTCACACCAGCGATCTAATAAAATACTGTGATGTCCCACCCTGGGACAAAGTAAAAAAGTGAAAAAAATAAAAATAGAAAAGTGGTAAAAAAAATCATTAAAAAAAAAAAATATTCCCCAATAAATTCATTTCTTCCTGTAAACAATAAAAACAAAACAATAAAAGTACACATATTTGGTACCGCCGCGTCCGTAACGACCCCCCCTATAAAACTGTCCCACTAGTTAACCCCTTTAGTGAACCCCTTAAAAAAAAAACTAAGCAAAAAATCAATGCTTTATCATCATACCGCCGAACAAAAAGTGGAATAACACGCGATCAAAAAGACCGATATAAATAAACATGGTACCGCTGAAAACGTCATCTTGTCCCGCAAAAAACGAACCATCATACAGCATCATCAACGAAAAAATAAAAAAGTTATAGCTCACAGAATAAAGCGATGCAAAATAATAATTTTTTATATAAAATTGTTTTATTGTATAAAAGCGCCAAAACATAAAAAAAATGATATAAATGAGGTATCACCGTAATCGTTCTGACCCGAAGAATAAAACTGCTTTATCAATTTTACCACACGCGAACGGTATAAACGCCTCCCCCAAAAGAAATTCATGAATTGCTGATTTTTGTTCATTCAAACCTCACAAATATCGAAATAAAAAGCGATCAAAAAATGTCACATGGTCATAAATGGTACCAATAAAAATGTCACCTCGTCCCGCAAAAAATAAGACCTCACATGACTCTGTGGGCCAAAATATGCAAAAATTATAGCTCTCAAAATGTGGTGATGCAAAAAACTACTTTTTGCAATAAAAAGCGTCTTTTAGCGTGACAGCTGCCAATCACAAAAACCCGCTATAAATAGTAAATCAAACCCCCCTTTATCACCCCCTTAGTTAGGGAAAAATAATAAAATTAAAAAAATGTATTTATTTCCATTTTCCCGTTAGGGTTAGGGTTGCGGCTAAAGTTAGGGTTAGGGTTGGCGCTAACGTTAGGATTAGGGTTAGGGTTGGGATTAGGGTTAGGGGTGTGTTAGGGTTAGGTTTGTGGTTAGGGTTGGGACTAGGGTTAGGGGTGTGTTGGGGTTAGGGTTGGAGTTAGAATTGGGGGGTTTCTGCTGTTTAGGCACATCAGGGGCTCTCCAAATGTGACATGGCGTCTGATCTCAATTCCAGCCAATTCTGCGTTGAAAAAGTCAAACGGTGCTCCTTCACTTCTGAGCTCTGCCATGCGCCCAAACAGTAGTTTACTCCCGCATACGGGGTATCAGCGTACTCTGGACCCTAAGAGTTATTGTGCAATTTGTCCTATTTCTTCTGTTACCCTTGGGAAAATAAAAAACTGGGGGCGACAAAATCATTTTTGTAAAAAAAAAAATGATTTTTTTTTTGTTTTTACGGCTGTATGTTATAAATTTTCTGTGAAGCACTTGGGGCTTCATAGCGCTCACCACACTTCTAGATAAGTTCCTTGTGGGGTCTATTTTCCAAAATGGGGTCACTTGTGGGGGTTTTCCACTGTTTAGGCACATCAGGGGCTCTCCAAATGCGACATGACGACCCCAGACCATTCCATCAAAGTCTGCAATCCAAAACGTCACTACTTCCCTTCCGAGCCCAGACGTGCACCCATTGTTAGGGTCTGCGGAACGCACCAAATATATGAGGTAGAGAGGTGCGTTCGCAGCCCGGGGTCCACCGTGCAGGCGGAACCTGCTGCTAGTAAAATGGTGAAAGTAGCAAACTCTGTTATCCCGCAGAGTCGCTAAAATAAACGCCGTAGCGCGTTGTGGCAGTAAGTGCGAACTCTGTTAATACCCAGAGCCGCTAACGGAAATGCCACAGCGCTATATGGCGATAGGTGCGAACTCACTTAGCTTCAGTGAGCCGCAAAGTAAAACGCTAGGGCGCTGTCTAGCGTCGAAAGCAAACCCTGTTACGTCACAGGGCCGCTGAGGAAAAGTGCTGTGTCCTGTCAGGCTCTCAGGCACACGGTTAAGTGCTAAGCGTACATAATGCGTGATCATGTGCTAATGTCCTCGCGGGAGTCACCCGCAATCTATGGCGTCTGAACACCAGACCCTGAATACGGCAATCAAAACTCTTCACCGGTTACGCCGGTAATCTAGGGCATCTAGGACACCGACCCTGACCAGCTAGCACACCAAACTCCTCACCGATTAAGTCGGTATTCTAGTGGCTTATTTCAGCCGGGTCCCTAACCACACATACGCATGATCTTTTTTTTTTTTTTTTTTTTTTTTTACCTCAGATGGGAAGTTCCACAGTCAGATAACCAAAACTATAAGGAACTCGACTCCCAAACAGTGTGTACACTTACATAATGCAGCAGCTGTTCCCATCATCATCGGAAAACCAACTTTATTTTCAGGCACAAAAAAAACACAAAACTAAGACACATTAACAAGGTGTTTCCACTTTTTAACTTTCCAAATTCCCTCTGCGTCCTCCTCCCCCCTCTTTCTCTTATCACACACAAAACAAAAATACAATTTTCCCAAAACAATTTTTAAACAATTTTTAACCTCAATCTCCTTCCTCTTAAACACATACACGTTCCTCACATCCCACAACACCTCTTTTATACATGCAAGCATCAACCACAACACTCTCTCCTTTTCTCCACACATACCCAATCCAAACATAAATAACTCAAACGTCAAAAAATTCACATCACACAACTCCTTACACAACGGGCCCAAACCTGAAATCACATTTCTAGCATACTGACAATTCCAAAACAAATGCACCACACTCTCTCTCCCACCACATCCCCTCCTCGGACACATCTCACTCCTCACTAAACCTCGGTTTCTCTGGAAGTCTCTCACCGGTAACACCTCATGCAATGACTGCCACACAATCTCGCTCTGTCTATTTGTCATACCATCCATACGTACCTTCTTCCATACCTTCTGCACATCACTTCCTCTCACCATATAGATACCACATTCCATCTCTCTACACTCAATCATCCTATATACCGCTTTCTTCTTCTCTAACAACCTCACATCCACATCACACAGTTCATACTTCACCAAAAATTTGTAAACTCACACATACCACACAGGCACCTCAAAAGCCACTGGGCACCTTAAATCCCTTTCCCGCCACTTCAAACGGAACAGAAAACTTCCAAACAAATACCTGCACATACATGCACACTTCCCATCCATCCTAATCACACCCAATACAAACATCATAATATTCACGCCAAAAAAAACATTCAAATTTGGGAATCCCAACCCCCCCTTATCCATTCTCTTCATCACAACCTCTCTCCTTGTACGCTCCATACTTGAACGCCAAAAAAATACAAACAAAACCCTATTTAATCTTCTAACACACATATAACCTGGTGGAAAAACCACCGCAACATGCAAAAAAATTGGTAACACCACACTCTTAATAACTAAAATTTTACCAAAAAACGTCAGATCTCTCATCTTCCAAAAATTTAACTTGCGCTCCACTCTCTCTCTCACATCCACCCAACTTTCCTCTCCATCCAACTTCTCTGAAAATTTCACACCCAGCACCCTTATCGGTCCACTCACCACATTCACCCCAATATCATTGCTCAGAGTCCTCCCACCAAAAATCTTACATTCAGTCTTCTCCCAATTCACTTTAAACGCAGACGCTCCACAAAAACGGATACCAACAACTTCACACGACGCACCGAACACTCTGAATCACACAAAACACACACATCATCCATGTAGCCATTCACCTTCCACTCCCTCCCCCCCGCCCCTGGCACTTGTACACCCCGAATCACCTTATCTTTCCTCAACATACACAACAATGGCTCAATCGCGCAAATGAACACGACAGGGGACAATGGGCACCCCTGCCGTACACCGGAAAACACATTCACTCTCCTCCCTACATTCCCATTCAACAAAACACAACTATAAATATTTTTATACAAACTTCTCACTCTCTCAACAAACTCAGCCGGAAAACCCATCTTCACCAACACTCTAAACAGAAAACCATGCGCCAACCTATCATACGCCTTCTCAAAATCCAAACTCAACACATACACCCCCTTCTTACGGTTCAAATAGTCCCACAAACAATCTCTCAGCATACACACACCCTCATGTAACCGCCTTCCAGGCACCGCACAACACTGCTCCTCACCCACCACACTCCCAACCACATCACGCATCCTATTTGCCAAAAGCTTTGCATAGATTTTATAATCACAATTAAGCAACGTGATCGGCCTCCAGTTTTTTAGATTTTTCAAATCACCTTTTTTTGGCAACAGCACAACCACTCCTGCACGCATACACATTCGCCACCTCTGCATTCGCCCACATATACTTACATACATCCACAAAATCCTTCCCAATCACATCCCACATCACACGATAAAATTCCACCGGGAGACCATCATCCCCCGGCGTTTTATTCAGCGCCATACTACACACCACCTTCCATATTTCTTCACTCGTCATCTCCCCCATCAAACTCTCCCTTTCTGTCCCATTCAATCTATTTTCCAAAACACTCAGCACATCACTCTCCAAACCTTCATCCCTCCATTTCACTGCATACAAATCATCATAAAACTTTGCCACTTCCTCATATAAGTCCGCACCACTCACTTCATTTCCATCCACTCCATTCAAAACACTCATGCTCTGTCTTTTTCCAAAAACTTTCTTGAAAAAAAACCGCAAACACTTCTCATTCTTTTCCAAGTTCTCTATTTTAGCCCTATACACAATACTCCTCTCTCTCTCTCTTCAAAAACTCGTTCACTTCTTTTTTCACTCTCAACAAATCTTCACTCACATCCATCCCTCCCTCTCTTAGCTTATATAACACACTCAATCTTGCATTCAAACCAGCAAACCTTTCTCTCTTAGCAGCTGCACACTTGTAACCAAGTTTTTTAAAAAAACCTTGGTTTTCCATTTAACCCAATCCCACCATTCACACACATTACTGAACTCACTTCTGCTCTCACACCACTCCTTATGTCTCTCATACTCCTCTCTCACCTCCACCCCCTCCAGTAAACTCACATTCAGCTTCCATATACCTTTCCCAGTTACCTCCTCAGTATGCACATCCACTTCACACTTCATACACACATGATCTGAAAACGGCACACTCTCCTGTGCATAACTAACAGCAATCAGGTTTTTTGAAACAAAAAAATAGTCCAGTCTAGACGCCACCCTCCCACTCTCAGAAAAAAATGTATTTAACAATGGAGTTACTTTACACTCCCTCTGCATATCCCTCAAACCAAAATCACTCACCATGTCCATTAACTCTTTCCTTGACACATCCACATTCACCTTTCCCACATCAACATTCATATCACCCACAATCACAACAGGCACTCTACCTGGAATAAAAAACTTAATTTTTTCAAATAAAACTTTCCGCTCCTGTTTTTGCACAGGAGCATACACATTAATAACACTAAAACGAATATTTCTAAACTCAAAATTTGCTAACACGCATCTCCCAAACTCAATCACCATATAGTCACACAAACTCACATTACTCCCCTTCACCAAAAAACCAACACCGTCATTTCTATTACATGCACTCCCTGACCACACAGACGCACCATGAGGCCATTCACTCCCCTTCACACCATCCACAATCCCACACTCCTGTAAACAAAAAATTTCTGCATTTTGCGCTG
This sequence comes from Oophaga sylvatica, assembly GCA_033576555.1. Taxonomy (NCBI): domain Eukaryota; kingdom Metazoa; phylum Chordata; class Amphibia; order Anura; family Dendrobatidae; genus Oophaga; species Oophaga sylvatica. Next base: position 547,901,378 of record JARQOD010000001.1, on the reverse strand, counting down.
CAAAAAACTCAAAAATGGCCGCACGCCGCAACTTATTTTTAAAAACCCTCACATTTTGAGATATAATTCTAACACCCATACTAAACACAAACCAAAAAGCTTAAAAAAAACACTTGTCCAAAGAAGCCAAAAAAGGAAAAAAATACAAAAACAACCTACAGATATAACTTGACACACATTACATAAAACACACAAAAAAACAGATAGCCCTTGCTTAAAGAGCAAAGCTATGTACACAAAAAAACCCTACCTGGCTACTGGAAAAGTAAAACGTACTTAACCAGTACCGCCAGTGTCCTCCTCCACCATTTGTGCCGAGCAGCCTTCTGAGCCGCTGGCCTCCATATACTCCTCCACCCGTGCCTTTTTATGCCCAGTCTTCCTCTGGGCCATTCCTTCTTCCACCACCTCAATGTCTCTGTTTTCCCCACCACCCTCCCTGTGACACTTTAACCCTCCTGAGTCCTCTTCCGAGGAGAAGGCACCAATATTTCTCGGATCAGACTCATGAACTAAAACCTCAGCCTCCTCCTCTGCCACAGATATATCGAAATTCATCAGGCATTCTGACCATGATTCAGCAACTGGGACTTCTTTTTTTACTTCTTTTTTAGGCCATGAACGCTCCTCTCGCCTTATGGCCTTCCAAAATTCCTTGTCCTCCTTTTCCTCCTGTTGCTTCTCCTTCCTTCTCAGCCTCCTTGTCCTCCTGCCGTTTCTCCCTCCGTCTCTCAGCAGGAGTGGGTGGCGCCTTCACAACGCTTTGCAGCGCGGCGACTTCGCTTTCCCTCCGCTTCTTCTCCTCCTCCCGCCTCTTAACCTCCTCCTCTCTCTTCCTTTCTTCCTCCCGCCTCCGCTCCTCCTCACGTCTCTTTCTTTCCTCATCCTCTCTAGTTGACCTCCTCGGCACACCAAACGGGCAGTCCTCTATACAGGTGCTCTGAACTGCCACACCTGTCACATTCACGAGGCATCGGACACCTAGCCGCCACATGACCCTCTTGCTTGCAATTACGGCAAACCAACTCCTTGCTACACATGTTTAGCAGGTGCCCGAACTGAAAGCACCTCCTGCAGTATAGTGGCTGCCCTGGGTATGACAGGAAGCCCCTATGACCCGCCACTGAAAAGTTCGCTGGTGGGTGGGTGAAACCTCCCAAACAACCTGGGTCCTTCTTCAATTTCACCCGAAACACATACTTGCAGTTGAAAATGCCCAAGACATTTTTCTGCTTCTCTACTCCCTTAACGTATTCACAGTACCGCTCCAGGAACTGCTCCAGTAGTGCTACTTCTGTATAGGGGTTGTACACAGTCACCGTCACCACTTTTTCCATGAGCCCAAACAGGGCTCCACCCGCACTCCCTCCAGGCATGGATCACCTTCATTACTTCTGAGCCATTCAAAGACGGTCAAACAGCATCCCTCATTCACAAAGGTTACATCGTATGTACCTTGACTCCGGAATTCATTGACGCTGTAGATATCCTGACGATGGGCTCCAGCCTTTCCCTCCAACAGGTCACGAACGACGTACACCAGGTTGTTTTTCTCACCACCTTCCACCACCACACGGATCGTATTCTTAATGAACATCCTCAGTCCAGACTGCCGATACGGATACCGCAGTAGAAAATCAGCAGCACGCTGCCAGCAAAGCCCCTGGATCACTCCAGGAAAACTCGCACCCTCTGACTGCGACACACGATCGCAGCCAAAAGGCCGAGATCACACTGGCGCATAGCATACAATGGTTGATATTAGCGCATGGCGGCCCAGCCATGCTACCCTTTTATAGCAACAGCTACAGGACCTTCCAGGAACAAGGACCAATGAGAAGCTGTTACAAACACACGTAGCTACATGACCTTCCTGGCGGACCAATAGGAGCCGCTGCAGCACCTGAACATGTGACCCCTGATCTCCAATGAGAGATCTCACTCTGGGCATGCTCAGATGGGAAAACGCAGGACTTTGTCTCAAAGACGGCTGCTCCAGCACTGGCTATAATAGCAGATCCAGGAAAGGCAGCAGCAAGTCACTGCACAGTAGAGGAGTGGGCAAGACGCCTGGACCGACATCTCTGCTGAGCAGGCTCCACTGCGGCCGGAGATGAATGGGAGACCACAGCGGGACGGGTTTCGAGACTCCCCTTGTGCAGCAGCGGGAACTCGAACCCTAACATTACCCCCCCTCCTAGGGCCCCCCCTTCTCTGGGCCTCGCTGTGTTCAAAGGCAGCGATGAGCTGCGGAGTGTGAACATGCTCGGCAGGCTCCCAGGACCTATCCTCAGGCCCATAACCCCTCCAATCCACCAAATAAAATTTTTTGCCTCGTACCACCTTGCACCCAACAATGGCATTCACCTCGTAGTCGTCCGAAGACGAACCCGACGTCCTGGCAGATGACTCAGGCAACCGGGAGATGACCACGGGTTTTAGGAGGGATACATGGAAGGTGTCGGAGATACCAAGGCGAGGCGGAAGGGCCAAACGGTAAACCACAGGGTTCACCTGCTCGAGAACCTTGAAGGGACCCAAATAGCGGGGTGCCAATTTAGTGGATTCCACCCGTAGCCTGATGTTTCGGGCGGAGAGCCACACTAGGTCGCCAGGAGAAAATGTCGGAGCGGGACGCCGATGAGCATCGGCAGAAGACCTCATCCTTTCCTTGGAAGCCTGAATGGCATCCTGGGTGCGGTCCCATATGTCCCGTGCTTCCACAGCCCAGTCTGCCACCCTGAAGTCAGCGGAAGCAACGGGCATGGGCACCGGTACCCGCGGATGCTGGCCGTAATTTAAGAGGAATGGGGTCTGTCCGGTGGAGTCAGCCACAGCATTGTTTAGCGCAAACTCCGCCCACGGAAGCAGAGATGCCCAGTCATCCTGCCTGGCAAAGACAAAATGTCGCAAGTAGGTGACCAAGGTCTGGTTGGCCCTCTCTACCAACCCATTCGTCTCGGGATGATATGCAGAGGAGAGATTTAATTCAATGCAGAGTAGATGACACAACTCTCTCCAGAACCGAGACGCAAATTGGGGACCTCGATCGCTGACAATCTTGTCTGGCATACCGTGTAGACGGAAGATGTGTCTAATAAATAATGCTGCCAAGGCCCGTGCGGAAGGTAACTGTGGTAGCGGCACTAAGTGCACCACTTTGGAGAAGTGGTCGGTGATCACCCAAATGATAGTGCAACCCCGAGACTTGGGTAAGCCCACCACAAAGTCCATCCCGACCATCTCCCAGGGCCTGTCTGCCACCGGCAAAGGAAAAAGTAACCCAGCTGGCCGTTGTCGAGGGGACTTGTTCCTGGCGCAGGAGACACACGCCTGAACATACTCCCTGACGTCACAGACCATATGTGGCCACCAGTATGTCCTCGCCAATAGCTCAGTTGTCCTCTTTGCCCCAAAGTGTCCACCACCCTGGACGAGTGTGCCCAGGAGAGTACCTCCGGTCGCAAATTAGTGGGCACAAAAGTCTTGCCCGGAGGCACAGACTCTAGCGAAACCGGGGCTACAGTTCTCAGGCTTTCTTCAGGGACAATAAGCCGAGGCTCCTCATCCTCCTCCTCTGATGACACTAAGGAGCGAGAGAGAGCGTCGGCCCGAACATTCTTCTCACCGGAGAGAAAATGGAGGGTGAAATGGAACCGAGAGAAGAATAGGGACCATCTGGCCTGGCGAGAATTTAGCCGCTGAGCCGTTTGCAAATATACCAAGTTCTTGTGGTCGGTGAAGACTTGGAAGGGAAAACGAGCTCCCTCCAGAAGATGTCTCCACTCTGAGAAGGCCAATTTCATAGCCAGCAACTCCCTGTCCCCGATGGAATAATTCCTCTCTGCTGGTGTAAAGGTCTTAGAAAAGAAGAAGCAGGGATGCTTCCGACCTTGAGCATCCTTTTGATATAGGACTGCTCCAGCACCAACAGAAGAGGCGTCCACCTCTAAAACAAACGGTTTATCAACATCAGGGCGATGTAATATGGGAGCACTGGCAAAATGCGACTTGATGGAAGAGAACGCCTTGGAGACCTCCTCAGACCACAACTTGGGATTTGCTCCCTTCTTGGTGAGGGCTACCAAGGGAGCTACCAAAGTCGAGAAATGGGGAATGAACTGGCGATAATAATTAATGAACCCCATAAAGCGCTGCACCACTTTAAGAGAATGGGTTCTTGCCAGTCCATTACAGCCTGTAGTTTGGCAGGATCCATAGCCAATCCCTGGGCAGAGATGATATAGCCCAGAAAAGGTAAGGACTCCTGCTCAAACACACATTTCTCCAGCTTGGCATAGAGGGAGTTTGCCCGTAAGAGGTCGAAGACTTTGTTGACATCCCTCCGGTGAGAGTCTATATCTGGTGAAAAGATGAGAATATCATCCAGATAGACTACCACAGAGGTGGAGAGCATATCCCGGAAGATATCATTGACAAAGTCTTGGAAAACAGCGGGAGCATTACAGAGCCCGAAGGGCATCACCAGGTATTCGTAATGCCCATCCCTGGTATTAAAAGCTGTCTTCCACTCGTCCCCCTCACGGATGCGAATTAGGTTATAGGCACCACGTAGATCAAGCTTGGTAAATACTCTTGCTCCTCGAAGCCTATCAAAGAGCTCAGAGATTAGGGGCAACGGGTACTTATTCTTGACGGTGATGGCGTTAAGACCCCTGTAGTCAATGCATGGATGTAATTCTCCGTTCTTCTTTTGCACAAAGAAGAACCCTGCCCCTGCTGGTGACACCGACTTCCTAATGAACCCTCTTGCCAGATTCTCCTGAATGTACTGGGACATGGCCTCCGTCTCAGGGAGCGAGAGGGGGTATACTCTCCCCCGAGGAGGTTCTGCTCCAGGCAAGAGATCAATAGGACAGTCGTAGGGGCGATGAGGTGGAAGAGTCTCCGCCGCCTTCTTGGAGAAAACGTCTGCATATGCCCAATAACACTGAGGAAGAGAAGTGAGATCTACGGGTATCTCTGTGGTGGTGACCTGAACGCACTCCCTGATACACCTGCCTCTACATGAATCACCCCAACCCAGTATCCTCCCAGAGGACCACTCAATATAGGGAGAGTGGTAACGGAGCCAAGGTACTCCCAGCAACACCTCGTCTATTCCCTCGGGCAGGACAAGAAAAGAAATACTCTCCTGATGGGACAGGGACATAGATAAAGTGAGAGGGATCGTCTGGTGGGTGATTTGGGAGGGCAGAGTTGATCCATTCACTACTCGAACAGTCACCGGTTGGGCGAGCATCACCAGAGGTATAGTGTGGCGGAGAGCAAATGCAGAGGACATGAAATTCCCCTCGGCTCCGGAATCCACA
>JARQOD010000001.1:547735786-547895945 GCA_033576555.1 Oophaga sylvatica | reverse complement strand
AGGACATGCTCAGAAGCCCTACCGTCAGTCTTACATTCTACTTCTTCATTCACATCATTATGGTCTCCAATATCTCCATTTATTCCAGCTTTCAAGTTCTCCCTGATAGCTGCATCTGTATACTCAGAACCCGCCGATTCTTCTCTTCCACCACGTTCTGCATCCCATCTGAGCTCCCGTGTGTCTGCAGCGGCAACGGAGTGACACACCGCTTTTCCCATTTGTTGGGACGTGGCTCCGATGAGACTCCATGAAAGTGCGCTTGAGCTCACCAATGCCAGCCTGCTGTCTCCAAATCTCATCTTGTGATTTATCCAGATCCTTGGTATCACTCGGGAACACTGCTGGGGCTCCGGGCGCCGAACTTCCAGCCTGAGCTTCACGAGTTGCAGCTACTGATCCGGACCGTAAACCGTCCACGCCGCTGTCTTCGGCAGAAACAGATTCCTGGACAGAGTCAGTCCCCATATCTTCAGTCTTGTTCCTCACAGCTTCACTTGAGACCTCAGCTTCTGATGAGGCATCTGGCTTGGTGACCACCACTTCCATGGCTTTTTCCACCTCTGCAGCATTACCTTCAGAGTCCTGGGCATGATGCAGCTCCATACCATACATTGATAACTTCTCATTTTCGACAACATCCACTTGTGCTGTGTTCAATTTCAGAGTCCTGCCTTTAAAGCTCAGCTCTTCTCCTTTCACCTTAGTCTTCGCCAGGGAATTGGCCAACTGTAAAACATCTTCACATGCCATCTTCTGTCCGGCTGTAAGGTCAGCATCAGCTTTCTTCTCAGGACTCTCAAACCCTCCTCTGCTACCATGCCTTCCTCATTTGCACTGGTTGCTTGATCGTCATCAGATGATTCACTATCACTATCCCTGTCTGACCCTTTTTTCTCAGCCACATCCGGCTCACCTTCAGGGTTATACAATTCATTCTCATTCTCATCCTGCTCACTTTCAGGGTATACAATTCATTCTCATTCACATCCTGATCTGGAACCTTAGTTAACATGTCATCCACAACATTAACTTCACCATCTGGTCCCTCAAGTATGTGACTATGTGACAACCCCAGCACTAAACTTCTATATAGCTCAGGTACTAGGAGCTGGCTCACGACCTCTCCCTGGACTTCAGTGTCCCTATACAACAGGTGAGTGTTTATGGCAACATGAGGTAACCTCTCCTCAGAGCCAGGCTCTTGGGAAACCTCATTTAGAACAATTATATTTTCCTGTGCCGTTTTAAGAGTGGGGTCTCGCCATTGTTCACTCTCAAAATTGTCACAGGACACAGGTAAGTCAGGGACACTCGGTTCCCGAGAACCACCATCCTCTCTCCCACCATCACCTGCAAAGGAATTTCATCACTATCACAGTTATCATTATTATCAATATCATTATCATGATTATGATCAGTATCATTATCATGGTCATCATCATTATCATGATCATCATCATCATCATCATCATCATCATATTATCAGCATCAGCATCATTATCATGGTCATCATCATTATCATGATCATCATCATCATCATCATCATCATCATCATTATCACATAAGTTTAAACGGCCCACTAGCATTGTGTTCCGCCCCTCGGGACTGCGCACCCTCAATAGGAGCTTCATCACACTGTCCATCAGAAACATTTTTCCCCCAGAGATCCTTAGATCGGGGAAAGTCATTACCCAATATGACGGGGTGCACCAGGTTCTTCACTACCCCCACTTCATATGAAACCTCCCCGAGTTTGGGGACCAAGTCCACGGCAGTCTCTGGGTAGACTTTGGTGTCTCCATGGATGCACACCATACTCAGGTGCTTATCAGGGATGAAGTCCCTATCAATCAGGCTGTCACATACGGAAGTCACTGGACTCTCTGAGTCCAAGAGGGCCTGTGCTGGGCAGTCATTTACAACCACCGGGGACACCTGTGGTCCAGTCTCTTCGGCTGAGGTGGACACACACACAGGTTCTGCGCAGAGAGAGAGGGATCTGCCAACATCACAATACATAGGCTCCCCCTCTATGGGACATTGGCTGCAATTTCACGACATCTCCAACCCTGTCCATCACACTTTTCCACCCACATGTCCCCTCGGGCCTGAACCCGCTTATCAGCATACCCCATGTCCCCAACAGCTGGAACGCTCTTACCGCGAGAGTTCAGCGTCCGGGAACTCTGAAGTGACGACCTCTCAGACGGCTGGTCACGGAGACAGTCTTTGCTGGCGAAGGCCTTCTCCATCAGGCTGACCAGACGATTGGCGTCCTGGTGGTCTCCTTGTCCGACCTCTGGCTGTACCTCAGGAGGACATGCTCGGGTGTAGCGGTTCACTATCACCTTTCCAACTCCATAATCAGGTTTGCTGACTGCAGACTCCCAACTGCATCTCCAGTCATGAACTCCCCTGGCACGGGCTGTCACCGTAACACCCAGCCGGGTAAGAATCTCCGCTTTCAGCTTGGCATAGTCTTGGCTGTCCTGCTCGCTCAGGTCAGCATAGGCCCTTTGGGGCTCTCCAATCAGATAGGGTGCGACCATCATGGCCCATTCAGATAGGGGCAGATTCTCCTTCTCTGCCAATCTCTCAAACCTAGTGAGATATACCTCCACATCATCACGAGGTGTCATCTTTTTCAGGGACCGTCTTACCGCCTTCTTTACAGCGGACAAGGCAGGTGCCTTCACAACATTACTCTGGGACGAGGTGCTGAGAGCTGCAATCTGCTCCAACAACCGGTTATTCTCCTGCTGCTGCTGCTGGCACTGCAGTTGCATGCTCTGCTGGGCCTGTACCAGGTACTCAATGAGCTCCTCCATACTGCCGGACTTATCTGTCTCAACCACGGCAGTCTTATGTTGCACATTAACTTGCGCCATTTGTTCAAACAGCGCCTCCATGCTGTCATCCATGCTGTCAGACTTCTCTGTCTTAACAACGGCAGTCTTCACACAAGACATACACACTCCACAGTCTTTTCCACAGAAAATTCAGATCTGCTGTGCAGACACCTCTTTTTTTTTTTTTTTTCTGCAAACTCTATTAGGGCCACTGTCTCTTTAAGACTGCTCCAATAGACGTTTCCTTTGCTGCTGCACACTCCACAGTCTTTTCCACAACAAGTTCAGCTTTGCTGTGCAGACACACTTTTTTTTTTTTTTCTTTTGCAAACTCTATTAGGGCTACTGTCTCTTTAAGACTGCTCAAATAGACGTTTCTCTTGACACACTTTTTTTTTTCTCTGCTGCTGCTTAACAGACTTCACCTTTATTGCTGTCTCTCGCCACTGTGCTGCACGTACATTCCAGCACCAATTGTATCAGCCACTGTGCTGCCCCAGCATTCTCTGCCAATTGTAAGCTTTTCAGGGGATATAGCTCTGGGATCGCCGTCCGGGTAGACAGAGTGGCACGGAAACAGTTCATTCAGACAGCAGTTCTGGTGAAAACTGGCCGCAACCAGCTTTATTAAAGTCCACAGCAAACAGATATAAAACAAATCATAAACAGAAGACCTAGGCTTGTCTAGCCACTAATTACACTTAGATAGATTTCCCTATCTATCCGGGTCCCGACTCTACCAGCCGGGGCCAAAACAACACATATGTTCAGCATTTACCAGCATTTACCAGCATTGAGGTTCACAGAGTCTCCTCCTTGTGTCTGAAGGCACCTTCAACGTCCAGACTTGAGAGAGCTCCCCTCCTATTCAGCTGCTATCCGCATGGATTCTCACAGAGACTACTCCTGTGTCCGGGGTACATCGAGCACCCAGACTGAGATAGCTCAAACTCCTGGAGACACCTTCTGTGCCTGGACCCTCCTGTGTCCAGACTAAGCGTGCTCTCTGACTGTGTTCGCAGACACCTACTTCTGGTCTCCTAATTAACAGCTGAATGGTTTCAGGCCTGAGCTGCAAGTGTGTACTGAATGTAGGGTGTAGTGACCTTTCTCTACCACTAGGTTTACAAAGCCACACATTTCCCTTATACCATACAGCACAGTACCTAGGTGAAATGTACACCCCATTCGACACATATTCCTTCACTGTCTCACAATATATTTATAGTTCATACACTTCTACATAGTATAATAGCCGCTAATTCAATTGCCGGCTTTTGTGAAATTACAGACCCGACATGAAATGACACATGGTTTACATACAGTTAACCATGTCATTTCATGTAGTTTGATATATGGCTTTCTCTAACAATTACATGAGTGTATGTGTGCAAAATTTCATACCTGTAGGGGTTAATTAAAGGTGTAAATTAATTGAACAAAAATTTGTGGGCTCCCACGCTATGTTCTCCACCAGACAGGCAAAGCCAGCGAGTGGGGGCAGATAATATTAGCCTAGGGAGGGTGCATTTATTTTGTGCCCCCCCGGCTACTAATATCTGCCCCCCAGCCACTGCAGAAAAGGCAAATCTATAATTAGATGCGCCCTTTCTGGCACTTATCCCGTCTATTCCCATTGCCCTGTAGCGGTGGCGAATGGGTTAATAATGGGTTAAAGCCACCTCGCTATTGGAAGGTGACTTTAAGCCAGGTTAATAATTGAGAGTTGTCAATTAGACAACTCTCAATTATTAATCCTATTGTATGAAATGGTTAAAAAATACACACACACATTAATCAAAAATCAATTTAATGAAATAAATGCACAGTTTTTGACCATCTTTTATTGTACAAGTAATCCTCGATTCCCTTGTTCTCCTGTAATAAAAAATAAAATAATAAAGCAAGCTTTTTCTTACCTATCCTGTGCACAGTCAGGTCCCATGCTGTAATCCATTGGAAAGGGTTAACAGGTTTACCGCAAGCAGCGCAGCTAATGCTGGCAGCTCAGCTGTAAACCCCTGAAGGAATGAGCTAATCTCCCGGCTGGCAGGAGAGGAAGTGATTAGTGTGGGAAGCTTAATTGATTGCTTCCCACGGTAATCGTTCACTTCAGGTCAGCCGGGGACACCGCACAGCATCAGTGACGTCACAGGGAGTTCCCGGCTGACCTGAAGTTAACTGATTAGCCTGGGAAGCAATCAATTAAGCTTCCCAGCTAATCACTTCCTCTCCTGTCAGCTGGGAGAGGAGCTCATTCATTTGGGGGTTTATTGCGAGGCTGGCAGCATTAGCTGCGGTCCCTGCAGTAAACGTTAATCCTTTCAGAAGGATTACATCGGGGGACCTGACAGAGCGCCGGATAGGTAAGAATAATGTTGGTTTATTTTTTTATTTTTATTACAGGAGAACAAGGGAATCGAGGATTACCTGTACAATAAAAGATGGTCAAAAACTGTGTATTTATTTCATTAAATTGATTTTTAATTAATGTGTGTGTGTATTTTTTAACCATTTCATACAATAGGATTAATAATTGAGAGTTGTCTAATTGACAACTCTCAATTATTAACCTGGCTTAAAGTCACCTTCCAATAGCAAGGTGGCTTTAACTCATTATTAACCTATTCGCCACCGCTACAGGGAAATGGGAATAGACGGGATAAGTGCCAGAAATGGTGCATCTAATTATAGATTTGCCTTTTCTGGGGTGGCTGGGGGCAGATGTTAGTAGCCAAGGGGGGCACAAATAAATGCACCCTCCCTATGTAGAAGTGTATGAACAATAAATTATGTATATATATATATATATATATATATATAATTATATGTCTCAATGACATGTATATATATATATATCCCCTTCATGACCTTGCCATTTTTTGCAATTCTGACCAGTGTCCCTTTATGAGGTAATAACTCAGGAACGCTTCAACGGATCTTAGCGATTCTGAGATTGTTTTTTCGTGACATATTGGGCTTCATGTTAGTGGTAAACTTAGGTCGATAATTTTTGCATTTATTTGTGGAAAAAATGGAAATTTGGCAAAAATTTTGAAAATTTGCAATTTTCAAATTTTTAATTTTTATTCTGCTAAACCAGAGAGTTATGTGACACAAAATAGTTAATAAATAACATTTCCCACATGTCTACTTTACATCAGCATAATTTTGGAAACAAAAATTTTTTTTGTTAGGAAGTTATAAGGGTTAAAAGTTGACCAGCGATTTCTCATTTTTACAGCAAAATTTACAAAACCATTTTTTTAAGGACCACCTCACATTTGAAGTCACTTTGAGGGGTCTATATGGTAGAAAATACCCAAAAGTGTCACCATTATAAAAACTGTAAAAAATATAGCGTGGCACTGCTGTGTGTGGTGCACAAGTAGGAGCCCAACCACAAATGAATGAAGAAATAAACTTGGCACTCAACTTATAGGCAACTTACTCCTCACCACTTCTGGTAAGAAAGCACCTTGGGCACCGCACACCATAGCGGTCATAACGAATATGGGACCACACCTTATTTGAATATTTCATTGTTACCACAGTGTTTGCTCACCTCAAGGACTATACCACAATTGTCTGAGTAAGTGCACTACATTTTGTCACCACCACTTGATAACGTTTTACTGTGATGGACTTTCATTTATATACTTACAATTTACTACTGCAGTGTGTATAAATTGCGTCCTTAATGAATCTACTGCATTTCTTCAGTAAGTGCACTTTAGTTATACTATTCCAATTTTTCACTAGTGCACTTTTCATGTTTTGTCTGGACATTGTCTCACAAGTCTAGGTTTCCTTCACCACAGTATATAACTGTTATCACCAAAGATAGTCCACATTTTCTGTGTAAGTACACCATAACACTTTTTGCTTTGGATTATTTTCATTAGCAGCACTCTGTAATAGTGCACAATGTTGAACTATATAATTAACAATGAACAGCAGAATAGCTCAGATGGTAGAGCTGCTGGCCGGTGGACAAGAGGTACTGGGTTTGAGTCCTGACACTCTGGCTCCACGAAAAGCACTGCACAGATCTGCATGTCTATCTATATTCCCTAGTTTCAACGGTTGACACGGAGTGTCAATTTGGCTATTATAAATAGACATTATCTATCATTATTCTGTCTAATACATATGCTTCACTCAATAGGTAGAAATTTTCACTAAATACAATATATATACTCCCAGGTGTCATCCCATTACTATAAGGTATGTTATCCTTATTAAATTCAGGTTATAGTACCTCATATACCAACCCACCATATTCTTATTTATTTTCTGGTTTCATTTGGTGCAGTAAAACGTCTCTACAGGACATCTCTATAGCTCCCATATGACTCTAGTGTCATCTATTTTTGAGAGTATCCTCAAAGCAGTCGGGTAGGATTTTTCCCTTTCTTTTCCTTTATTATATTCTTTATTTTCATTCTTTATTTTGCAACTTTTTCACCAGCCTCATTTATTGGGCTTTTTCATTTGTTTATACTCATATGATGTAATTTACTCATTTATGCATTTACACTCATAGTATATCGATTATATGATGTATGTATCTCTGTATATTCATTGCAGTGCTTTGAAAAAGGTCCGTTGATGACCGAAACGTTTTATGACTGCAATAAATTTCTTCTCATTTGCCTATAAGTTGAGTACCATTATAAAAACTGCACCCCTCAAGCTACTCAAAAGTACATTCAAGAAGATTATTAACCCTTCAGGTGCTTCACAGGAACTTAAGCAACGTGGAAGGAAAAAATGTACATTTTAATTTTTCCAACAAAAATTTTATTTTAGCATCAATTTTTCATTTTTGCATGGGCAACGGGATAAAATGGATCCTAAAATTTGTTGGGCAATTTCTCCTGAGTACACAGATACCTCATATGTGGTCATAAACCACTGTTTGGGCACACGGCAGGGCTCAGAAGGAAGGAGCGCCATTTGACTTTTTGAATGGAAAATATGCTGGAATATTTAGCGGTTGCCATGTCGCATTTGGAGAGTCTCTGTGTGCCTAAACATTGGAGCTCCCCCACAAGTGACACCATTTTGGAAACTAGACCCCCCAAGGAACTTATCTAAATGCATAGTGAGCACTTTGAACCCCCAGGTGCTTCACAGAAGTTTATAACGCAGAGCAGTGAAAATAAAAAAAAAAATTTTTTCCTCAAAAATTATTTTTTTAGCCCGCTATTTTTTATTTTCACAAGGGTAACAGGAGAAATTGGACCATAAAAATTGTTATGCAATTTGTCCTGAGTACACCAATACCCCATACGTGGGGGGAACCACTGTTTTGGCGCATGGGAGAGCTCAGAAGGAAAGGAGCGCCATTTTGGAATGCAGACTTGATGGAATGTTCTGCGGGCGTCATGTTGCGTTTGCAGAGCCCCTGATGTGCCTAAACAGTAGAAACCCCCCACAAGTGACCCCATTTTGTAAACTAGACCCCCCAAGGAGCTTATCTAGATGTGTAGTGAGCACTTGAACCCCCAAGTGCTTCACAGAAGTTTATAAACGCAGAGCAGTGAAAATAAAAAAATCATTTTTGTTTCTGAAAATTCATTTTTTAGCCCGCTATATTTTATTTTCCCAAGGGTAACAGGATAAAATGGACGCCAAAAGTTGTTGTCCAATTTTTCCTGAGTACGCTGGTGCCCCATATGTGGCGGGAACCACTGTTTGGGCGCACGGCAGGGCTCAGAAGGGAAGGAGCGCCATTTGACTTTAATGGAAAATTAGCTCCAATCGTTAGCGGACACCATGTCGTGTTTGGAGATCCCCTGTGTGCCTAAACTTTGGAGTTCCCCCACAAATGACCCCATTTTGGAAACAAGACCCCCTAAGGAATTTATCTAGATGCACAGTGAGCACTTTGAACCCCCAGGTGCTATACAGAAGTTTATAACGCAGAGCCCTGAAAATAAAAAATCATTTTTTTTTCTCAAAAAATTATTTTTTAGCCCCCTATTTTTTATTTTCACAATGGTTACAGGAGAAATTGGACCCCAAAAGTTGCTGTCCAGTTTGTCCTGAGTACGCTGGTACCCCATATGTGGGGGGTAACCACTGTTTGGGCACACGTCAGTGCTCGGAAGGGATGTAGTGACGCTTTGAAATGCCGACTTGATGGAATGGTCTGCGGGCATCTTGTTACGTTTGCAGAGCCTCTGATGTGCCTAAACAGTAGAAACCCCCCCATAAGTGACCCCATTTTGTAAACTAGACCCCCCAAGGAACTTATCCAGATGTGTGGTGAGCACCTTGAACCCCCACGTGCTTCACAGAAGTTTATAATGTAGAACCGTAAAAATAAAAAATCATTTTTTTTCCTCAAAAACTGATTTTTTAACCCGCAATTTTTTATTTTCACAATGGTTACAGGAGAAATTGGACCCCAAAAGTTGTTGTCCAGTTTGTCCTGAGTATGCTGGCACCCCATATGTGGGGGGTAACCACTGTTTGGGCACACGTCAGTGCTTGGAAGGGATGTAGTGACGCTTTGAAATGCAGACTTTGATGGAATGGTCTGCGGGCGTCATGTTACGTTTGCAGAGCCCATGATGTGCCTAAACAGTAGAAACCCCCTGTCACGCTGTCTAATGATTTGAATACAATGTCTGTAAACTATTTATACAGGAACCACACTCTATACAACATATAGTTTAGCAACATTAGAATGTAAGTATAAAATAGATTTACCTGACACAATCTCTGCAGAACTTAGGGTTAATCTTGAGGACTAGATGTGCAGAAACGATATAGTTGAACTCAGGGTTAATCTTGAGGACTTGATGAGCTGTAACTGGAAAGAGGAGGACCGGGGTCTAACCTGACTCTGCACTGGGGTCCTAACTAATCCCTTACCTTGGAGGTACTGATAATGGTTCAGAGGTCCAAGTCTCCAGCCTAACCCTGTCTCCTGTCAGACCCTGAACCCTGTAATCAGTCCTAAGAAGGATCCTGATTACCACCAAAGGGATATGGGCTGATCTCAGCTAAATACATAGATTAGACATATAAGACAGACAGGATAGCACTCACTTGCATACACACTCAAACACCGAAGGAACATAAATGGTCTGGGAAATAAACTATAAGCAAGTTGAGCTAAAAACAGCTAAGGAGCTCTCAACAGATTCATTCCTATCTGTGGTCTGAATGAAGGATTTCACTGGCAACTCCCAAAGCAGACAACCAGGAATTTAAAGGAAACCAATCAACAAATAATCAATTGCAGCCGGGAGAAACTGCACCCAGTCCCAGCACCGAGCACAGACAGAATTAACTCCCTAGCTGCCAAACACAAAGAAACAGCAACTCAGCTGTGAGAAGTCAACATGTGCAACCGCGACGATCTTCGTGGTAATGCACACATGACAGTACCCCCCCTTCTACGAGGGGCCTCCGGACCCTCAGGGCCAGGCCTGCCCGGTGAGTTCTGTGGAAGGTCCGAACCAAACGATCTGCGTTAACATCAGACGCAGGGACCCACGTCCTCTCCTCCGGACCATACCCCTTCCAATGCACCAAGTACTGAAGGGAACGGCGATTCAGACGAGAGTCAATGATTTTTGATACTTGAAATTCCAAATTACCATTGACCAACACTGGAGGAGGAGGTAGAGGTGACGGTATGACTGGTGCCACATACCTTTTAAGTAATGACTTGTGGAACACATTATGAATTTTAAACGTAGAAGGGAGTTCCAGACGAAATGCCACAGGATTAATTATGGAACTGATCCTGTACGGCCCGATGAATCTGGGACCCAGTTTCCAGGAGGGCACTTTAAGTTTTATATCCTGGTAGACAACCATACCAAATCGTTCACATTCAGATCTGGACCAGAAACTCTCCTCCTATCAGCCATACGTTTGTAACGGTTCCCCATAGTACTCAAATTATTCAATACACCTCGCCACACAGAAGCAAGTGATGACGAGAAACGCTCCTCCTCAGGAACCCCAGAAGGACCCCCCCCATTGAAAGTACAAAACTGGGGATGAAAACCATATGCCCCAAAAAACGGGGACTTACCAGTGGACTCGCTCCGCCTGTTGTTAAGAGCGAACTCTGCCAGAGGCAAGAAAGAAGACCAGTCCTCCTGGTTCTCCGATACAAAACACCGGAGATATGTCTCTAAACTCTGATTCAGACGCTCTGTCTGACCATTGGTCTGTGGATGAAAAGCCGAGGAAAACGACAATTGCATCCCCCGACGTAAACAAAATGCCCTCCAAAATTTGACACAAACTGAGACCCCCTATCTGACACCACATCAGAAGGCAACCCATGAAGTCTCACGATCTCCCTAATGAACACCTGCGCCAGAGTTTTAGCATTAGGGAGTGCAGGAAGAGCAACGAAATGTGCCATCTTACTGAACTTGTCAACAACCACCAGTATGACAGTATTCCCAGACGACGGAGGAAGGTCCGTAATGAAGTCCATAGATAAATGAGTCCATGGACGCTCCGGAAGTTTCAAGGGTAAAAGGGTCCCAGACGGACGGGTATGAGGAGTTTTAGAGCGAGCACAAACCCCACAGGACGCGACAAAAGTTATAACATCTTTATTAGCGTTAGGCCACCAAAATCGGCGGGAAAGGAGATCTAAAGTAGCCTTACTCCCTGGATGTCCTGCTAAAGCAGAATTATGATGTGCCTCAATAACTTTTTGTCTCAACTGATTCGGGACAAACAGTCTCCCTGGAGGTCCTGCAGGGGCGTCCCCCTGAGCCTCTAACACCTCCTCCTCAAGCTCAGAACATACAGCCGACACTACCACCCCCTCCTGAAGGATAGGAATCGGGTCGTCCGTTTTCCCGGCCCCTGGGAAACTGCGAGACAAGGCATCAGCCTTTACATTCTTAGACCCCGGACGATAAGTGACGACAAAATTAAACCTGGTAAAAAACAACGACCATCGAGCTTGTCTGGAATTCAGACGCTTAGCGGATTCTAAATACAGCAGGTTCTTGTGATCAGTAATAACGGTGACCGGGTGGACTGCCCCCTCCAAAAAGTGACGCCATTCTTCAAAAGCCAATTTAATGGCCAAAAGTTCCCTATTGCCGATATCATAATTCCTTTCGGCGGACGACAATTTCTTAGAAAAGAAAGCGCACGGATGCCATTTACCAGGGGACGGACCCTGGGACAATATAGCACCCACTCCTACGTCAGACGCGTCCACCTCCACAATGAACGGCTGAGATACATCTGGTTGGATGAGAACGGGTGCCGAAGCAAAACATCTTTTAAAGAGGAAAAGGCTTGGCAAGCTTTGTCCGACCACTTAGAAAAATCCGTCCCTTTTCTCGTCATGTCAGTGAGAGGTTTGACGACAGACGAGAAATTACAAATAAATTTCCGGTAGTAATTAGCAAACCCCAAAAAACGCTGCAGAGCCTTAAGATCCCCTGGCTGATCCCATTCAAGCACTGCTCTCACCTTTTCAGGGTCCATCCGGAAACCGGAGGCTGACACCAAAAAACCCAAAAAACTGAAGTTCCTGTACGGCAAAAACACACTTCTCCAGTTTGGCGTATAGTTTATTGTCTCGCAAGATCTGCAACACCTGTCTCACATGCTCCTGCTGAGACACAAGATCTGGCGAGTAAATTAAAATGTCATCCAAATATACGACCACAAACACCCCCACAAGGTGACGAAAAATGTCATTAACAAAATGTTGGAATACTGCTGGAGCAGTAGTCAGACCAAAAGGCATGACCAGGTTTTCATAATGTCCCTCCGGCGTGTTAAACGCCGTTTTCCACTCATCCCCCTCTTTTATCCTAATCAGATTATACGCCCCCCTGAGATCCAATTTAGAGAACCATTTGGCGCCAACAATTTGATTGAAGAGATCAGGAATAAGAGGAAGTGGATACGGATCTCGAACAGTAATCCGATTAAGTTCTCGGAAATCCAAGCAAGGGCGTAGGCCTCCATCTTTTTTCTTCACAAAGAAGAACCCCGCGGCCACAGGGGAAGATGAAGGTCAAATATGCCCTTTGGCCAGACTTTCAGAAATATGATCTTTCATAGCCTGTCTTTCAGGACCAGAAAGATTATACAACCTAGATTTAGGCAACTTAGCATCAGGAAGTAGATTAATAGAGCAGTCATACACGCGATGAGGAGGCAACTCC
Organism: Oophaga sylvatica; assembly: GCA_033576555.1. Taxonomy (NCBI): domain Eukaryota; kingdom Metazoa; phylum Chordata; class Amphibia; order Anura; family Dendrobatidae; genus Oophaga; species Oophaga sylvatica. The sequence continues at coordinate 547,882,915 of JARQOD010000001.1, read as the reverse complement.
CGACACCCCTCCTCAGAGAAAACATCCCCAAAATCCTCCAAAAAAGGAGGCAATGTACTAGGCACGACCGCACTGATGACTGTGTTCATGCAGTTGCTTTTGCAAAACTCACCCCATTGGCTTATCTCTCTGGACTGCCAATTAATCACAGGGTTATGTTTAACCAGCCAAGGAAGTCCCAACACAATGGGAGTAGGTAGACCCTCCAACACATAACAAGATAATTGTTCCCTATGTATTGCCCCTATCCGAAGGTCAATGTTATGAACCTCATGAACAAAGCTACCTTGGCCGAGAGGCCTGGCGTCAATGGAGAAAATAGGGATCGGTTTGACCAATACACTCAGATGCATACCTTGAGCCTGAGCAAACTGAGCATCAACCAGATTAGCCCCAGAACCACTATCCAGAAGAACAGACAATCTCTTCACTCTAGTACCAACCACCACCTCCACTGGTACAAGGAACTGAGAAGAACCGGCGGATGAAATACATACTCCCAGGTTGTCATCCACCACACAACCTGGGATTAGCAGTTTTCCGGCGACTTTTTACTTAACAAGACACGGGATGGACAATCTCCAACAAAATATCCCTCTTTCCCGCAGAAAAAACACCTTCTAGTCCTGCGGCGTGCCGCCAATCCCCTACTACGAAAAGATGTCCCTCCCAACTGCATAGGCTCATCCGAACAGACAAGGGGAACCTCAACATAAGGGACTTTAGTAGTAGGTGGAGAAACAACAGGGAGTGGAGTTACCTCACCCTCTCCCGAAGCCGTCTATCAGTACGGATAGCTAGAGCCATAGCAGCCTCCAGAGAAGGAGGAACTCATACTGAGCCAAAACGTCTTTTAATTTGTCAGAAAGCCCATGACAAAACTGGCTCCTAAGAGCTGGGTCATTCCACTGAGTATCCGTGGCCCATCTACGAAACTCAGAAGCAAATTCCTCCGCCGGACGATCTCCCTGCTGTAACTTACGTAATTTGGTCTCAGCAAGAGAGACCCGATCTGGGTCATCATATACCAATCCCAGAGCAGTAAAAAATTGATCTACAGACTGTAGAGCCGGGGATCCCGGAGGAAGGGAAAATGCCCAGGATTGGGGGTCCCCTTGAAGAAGTGAGATAACAATTCCCACTCTCTGCTCATCACTCCCTGATGATCGCGGCCGAAGCCGAAAATACAATTTACATGCCTCCCGGAAGGTAAAAAATTTGTCTCGCCCACCAGTGAACCTATCTGGAAGAGCAACTTTAGGTTCAACTCTGGTTTGCTCCAGGGGAGACAAAACTTTGGACTTAATGTCCGTCAGCTCCATAGACAATCCCTGCAACTGCAGAGCCAGCTGGGCTACTGGATCCATGGTAACTAGAGATAATTTTTTAGGGCCAGTGAAAATGTCACGCTGTCTAATGATTTGAATACAATGTCTGTAAACTATTTATACAGGAACCACACTCTATACAACATATAGTTTAGCAACATTAGATTGTAAGTATAAAATAGATTTACCTGACACAATCTCTGCAGAACTTAGGGTTAATCTTGAGGACTAGATGTGCAGAAACGATATAGTTGAACTCAGGGTTAATCTTGAGGACTTGATGAGCTGTAACTGGAAAGAGGAGGACCGGGGTCTAACCTGACCCTGCACTGGGGTCCTAACTAATCCCTTACCTTGGAGGTACTGATAATGGTTCAGAGGTCCAAGTCTCCAGCCTAACCCTGTCTCCTGTCAGACCCTGAACCCTGTAATCAGTCCTAAGAAGGATCCTGATTACCACCAAAGGGATATGGGCTGATCTCAGCTAAATACATAGATTAGACATATAAGACAGACAGGATAGCACTCACTTGCATACACACTCAAACACCGAAGGAACATAAATGGTCTGGGAAATAAACTATAAGCAAGTTGAGCTAAAAACAGCTAAGGAGCTCTCAACAGATTCATTCCTATCTGTGGTCTGAATGAAGGATTTCACTGGCAACTCCCAAAGCAGACAACCAGGAATTTAAAGGAAACCAATCAACAAATAATCAATTGCAGCCGGGAGAAACTGCACCCAGTCCCAGCACCGAGCAAAGACAGAATTAACTCCCTAGCTGCCAAACACAAAGAAACAGCAACTCAGCTGTGAGAAGTCAACATGTGCAACCGCGACGATCTTCGTGGTAATGCACACATGACACCCCCCCAAGTGACCCCATTTTGGAAACTAGATCCCCCAAGGAACTCCTCTAGATGTGTGGTGAGCACTTTGAATCTCCAAGTTCTTCACAGAAGTTTATAACGCAGAGCTGTGAAAATAAAAAATCTTTTTTTTTTCCACAAAAATAATTTTTTTAGTCCACAATTTTTTTTTCCAAGGGTAACAGGAGAAATTAGTCCCCAAAGTTGTTGTGCAATTTTTCCTGAGTACGCTGATACCCCATACGTGGGGGTAAACCACTGTTTGGGCACACGTCGGGGCTCGGAATAAAGGGAGCACTGTTTCACTTTTAACAGCCAATCAGAGCGATCGTAGCCACGTGGGGGTTAAGCCAACCCCCCTGTGGTGAAGCACAAAGGGTCTTGTGCCTGCGGGTCGGGTAACCTTTCAGTGACCCCGGTCACCCGACCCGCAGGAACGCGATCCTTTCATGACACATACGCTGTGTCACAGGTCAGGAAGGGGTTAAATATATTTATTCTATGTGTATATTTCTATTCATTCTATTCTTTATTAACCCTGTCAGTGTGATTTTACAGTATAGCTGGGGATGAATTGCCGGCTTTTCTAAAGGACACCGGTGCCTATTTCTCGCAAGTCACACGTCTGGTCCGTGTGTAATCCTTTGTTTTCTCGTACCCATAGACTTTCATTGGCGTACAACGGGCGTAATACGTGTTCAATCGCAGCATGCTGCGAGTGTCTCGCACCGTAAGATACGGCCGAGAAAAATACGCATGATCAGAGCTACCCCATAGAGAAGTATTGGTCCGTGTGTAATGCGTGGTCTTCACGCCTCTCACTCGTCTGTATTCCTACTTAGTGTGACGCCGGCCTTACTCTTACTAAACACATCAGAAAAATCAGTCAAATAGTCAGGGACATCTTGAGACTGGGGAGAGGCAGAAAAAACAGGAGTGTCAGTACGAACACATTGGCAGCCCCAACTTGTCACAGACACAGATTTCCAATCCAAAATAGGATTAGGAGTCTGTAACCAAGGAAAACCCAGTACAATAATGTCATGTAAAATATGTAACACCAAAAATTTGCAATTCTCTTGGTGGTCCGGTCAACCCGCATTATCACCTGGGTCGAAAACTGGGGTTTATTCTCCGCCAAAGGGGTATCATGGGAAAACCACAACGTTTGGCAAAATCAAAATCCATCTGGTTTATAGCTGCTCCTGAATCAACAAAAGCCTGAGCGAAAAATGTGGACATGGAGCAAATCAAGGTAACAGTCAACAGAAATTTAGTCTGAACACTACCCAAAACAACTGAGCGCGTAAAACGTCTTCCCTGCTTGGGGCAGATGGAAATAGTATGAGAAGCTCACCACAGTAGAACACACCTATTACGCTTTCGAAACTCATGATGCTGTGCCCCAGAAGTCACTCCATCACACTGCATGGGCTCAGGGGCTGGCTCGCAAGGCAACACAATCTCACGCATACTTCTGTGCTCACGCAAACGTCTGTCAATTTGAATAGCTAATGACATAGAGTCATTGAGACCAGAGGGAACAGGAAATCCCACCATAACGTCTTTTACAGTCTCTGCCAGACCCTTCCAAAAAAGAGCTGGCAGAGCATCATCATTCCATTTAGTAAGGACTGCCCACTTTCGGAATTTCTGACAATACAGCTCAGCGGCTTCATGACCCTGATTCAATGCCAACAAGGTTCTTTCAGCTTGATCAGTAACATTAGGTTCATCGTACAATAACCCCAGAGCCTGAAAAAACACATCAACATCATTCAAAACAGGATCCCCAGGTGTCAGGGAAAAGGCCCAATCCTGAGGGTCACCGCGCAGCAGGGAGATGACAATTTGAACCTGCTGTGCCGCGTTCCCTGAGGACTTAGGCTTCAAGCCAAAAACAACTTACAGTTATTTTTAAAATTTAAAAATTTCGACCGATCCCGTAAAAATAAATCTGGCATATGGATCCTAGGTTCCACAACAGGCAACCCAGCAAGATAGGTAACAATACTCCGAACTTCATAAGGAAGCTGCTCCACACGATCGGACAAATGATTGACTTGCATTGGGCAAAAAATTCCTCCTCAGCCCCCTGGGAAAAAAAGAGGGAAAAAATGTAACAAACAGAAAAAAAAAATATATATATTTCTGACAACTCTGAAACTTTTTTTTTTTTGCTTTACTATTTTTTCCCTTCTGTTGAGTACCATATAATTTTCAGTATGGCCGGTGATTCTGTTATGTTTTGGTAGCTGAGGAGGCCAGGAGCAAAAAAAACGCAAAGGCAACCAAACACCAGAGAGGTTGGTATCTAATAGGTTGCAGACCCCTAAACTAACCGCACAACTAGAAGCAGCCGTGGGACTTTCCTACGGTGCTCTAGATGCCTCATCACAGCCGGAGAGATTAGCTACCCCTGTAGACGAAAGAGGAAAGCTAACTTCCCCAGAGTAGAGCCCCAAAGTAATAGGAAGCCCCCAAACATATAATGACGGTTAGACAAGCGAAAACACGAACACAGACATAAAATAGAATGAGCAAACGCTGGGGCCCAAAACTGTCCAGATAGGACAGTACAGGAGAGAATACTGTCTGCAATCCAAAAAAAACCTAGGAAAAATTCCAACACTTCTAATTCCAAAAATGCTGAGACCACACAGTCTCGACCACCTATATCAGATCTCTGGTGTGAAAAGGCAGCTACCCAGCAGTAAACTATCACAGGTACTGAGCACAAATGCAAATATAAAAAGAGAACAGAGACCAGCACAAGCCACCCAAAGGGGACCCGGCTAAACTCAAAAGCAAGGCAGCAAAAGCAAGGGAAATCAAACCACAGAAAAAAAAACACAAAGTAACTTATCTGAATGATAGCAGGAGACAGCAGAAAAGCAAGCTGAATTCCAACCTAGACCAGGAAGTAACAATTGATCACCGTCGAGGAACATGGGAGGCCAGCTCACTTATATTAGGCCAGTCCGTCCCCCCCGATAACCATTCATCCATTGCAGGTGGAGAACTCTTGTTGTTCAACATAGGTTCAATACTCTCAGCAACCACCAGAGGGAGCCTCAGCTCCGAAGTCGTCTCCAACACGTTCACAACAGGCGTCGTCTGCGCTTACCAGCCGTGTGCATTCCTCAAAACACTGAAGCACTTTACAGAGGTCTTTCAGCTTTGACCACTGCACACTCGACAACTCGATGTCTGCCCTCAAACTGCCTGCCCGTGTATCCTCCCACAAATGCATTACAGCCTGCCTCTGTTCGCACATCCTCTCAACCATGTGCATGGTGGAGTTCCACCTTGTTGCAACGTCTATGATTAGGCAGTTCTTGGGGAGGTTGAGCGATCACTGCAGCCTCTGCATACGACTTGAATCTACGGATGTGCGAGCACAGTCTTCGCACCTTACGGAGCAGGGCTGGTAACTCTGGATAATTATTTATGAAGCACTGCACTGCCAGGTACAAGGTGTGAGCCAGGCAAGGTATGTGTCTGAGTTTTGCCAGGGCCATGGTGGCCACAAAATTATGGCCGTTATTACTGACTACCTTGCCTGGCTCAAGATGTAGACTGCCTAGCCATGACTCAGTTTCTCGTTGCAAGTAGTCGGCCAGTACATCCGCGGCATGTCTGTTGTCGCCCAAAGACATCATCTTTAAAACAGCCTGCTGATGCTTACCACTAGCTGTTCGATAGTGTGACACCTTGTGTGCAACACTGGCTGCTGCGGATGGAGTGCTCGTGCGACTGCACTCTGTCGACAAGCTTTCGCTTCTGGAGGAGGAGAAGGAGGGTCGAACTCCTACAGCCAACTGTTGCCTATACCGTGGGCTAGGCAGCACTGTCCCACCGCTGCTGTCCCCTGTGGACCCTGCATCCACCACATTAACCCAGTGCGCAGTGATGGACACGTAAAGGCCCTGGCCATGCCTACTGGCCCATGCATCTGTTGTGAGGTGCACCTTTCCACTCAGTGATTGTTTGAGTGCATGGACAAAGCGGTCTTTCACATGCAGGTGGAGGGCAGGGATGGCTTTTGTAGCAAAGAAGTGCCGACTGGGTAGGTCATTGCGTGGGACAGCATAGGCCATGAGGTCTCTGAATGCTGCGCTTTCAACCAAACAGAAGGGCATTATCTCTAATGAGATCAGTTTGCAATGTAGGCATTCAAAGCCAGTGTACGCGGATGAGAGGATGAGTACTTTCTTGTCCTACTCAGAGTCTCTGCTATGGTGAGCTGGACTTGAGAGCTGCATATGGTGGAACTAGCGGTGGACATGGCGGACTGAGAGGGGGTTGGTGATGGTGGTGGTGATGGACTAGATGCAGTCTTTCGTTGGAAAACCATTGGGATTCCATGACTGCTTTGGCCTTGCGACGACACCTCAACATTTCTTGCTGGTGGTGTGCTAACCGGTGGGTTTACAGTGGGGGAAGCGATGTAGTGTTGCTGGCTACTTCAGTCGGAGCAGGTGAATTTGTGCTACCTGAGGTTTTGTTGTCCGTCCACGCTTGCAAGTGCATGGTGTTTACATGTCTAAGCATGCAACTGGTATTCAAATTTCAGAGATTTTTCCCTCGGCTAAAGGTCCTTCCCACTTCTTACAGATAACCTTTGTCTCATCAATAGGATTTTGGTCAAAAAAGTGCCACACTGCACTCTTCCTACTATGGTAAAACTTTTCAGGGCTTGGACGCTGTGCTAATTTGACCGTCTGGCCAAGCTGTCTTGCAACTCTTTTTGTTTTTATAACATGTTTTTGGACTGCTATGGGCCTGCAAGATAACCACAGCTGTGATGTCGATGCCTGCTGCGGATCCTTCTCCTCCTCTGAGCTATTGCCAGTGGCACCCTCTTCCCCCAAAGGATGCCAATCCGGGTCAACAACTTGGTCATCCATCACCTCCTCTTCAATTTCATCTGCACCTTCCTCTGTGTCACCGTGTAAGGTGGTATAGTATGCGGGAAGGGGCACCTGAGTTTCATCAGGGTCAGATTCTGGCTCAGAAGACTGCGAGGGCAATGTAGTGCTCTGGGTGAATGTACCAGCAGAATCATATAGCAGTGGCTGTGCATCAGTGCACTCCATGTCTTATTCATCTTGGACTGGGGAATTCAGGATTTGACTTGATAAATTAGGCATGGTATGTGAAAAGAGCTCCAAGGAGTAATCTGAAGTGTGGCCTGCCACATCCTTCACTTTTGTTGGGGGTGAAGGACACAAGGAAAGGTGTTGTTTAGACCAGGAGCCTGCACTGACGACTCAGTGCTTGCAGTTTTTGAAATTTCAGAAGAGGAGGCGATAGAGCTGGAGGCTGTTTCGGCAATGTAAGCCAAAACCTGTTCCTGATGCTCCGACTTTAAAAGCTATTTACCTACTCCCAGAAAAGGGAGCCTTCCAGGCCTTCTGGAGCCAGACGATGATGCAGGCTCAACACCTCCTGCCTTAGGTGCTATTGTGCTTTTGGCACTACCAGCAGATGCACCACCACCACCATCAGTACCAGCTGACCCCCCCCGCCCACGTCCGTGGGATCTTCCACCAAACTTTCTCATGTTTGGGAAAATGTATAAAAAATAACCGGAAGATATATGGTACTTTATGAGGTGCGTACAGCTGTATACGCTGTAGGGGAAAATTTAAATCTCCGTATATATTTCCGGAGTCACACACAGACGCTCTCTCAGTATGGATTTGACCTTAATACAAACAGCAGAAATACGGTACTGTATCAGAAGCGTACAGCTGTAATGGTGTAGGGAAAATTTAAATCTCCGTATATATTTCCGGATTCACACACAGACGCTCACTCAGTATGGATTTGACCGTAATACAAAAAGCATAAAAACGGTACTGTATCAGAAGCGTACAGCTGTATACGGTGTAGGGGAAAATTTAAATTTCCATATATATTTCCGGAGTCACACACAGATGCTCACTCAGTATGGATTTGACCGTAATACAAACAGCAGAAAAACGGTACTGTATCAGAAGCGTACAGCTGTATAAGTTGTAGGGGAAAATTTCAATCTCCGTATATATTTCCGGAGTCACACACAGAGGGTCTCTCAGCATGGATTTGACCTTTATGCAAACAGCAGAAATACTGTACTGTATCAGAAGCGTACAGCTGTATACGGTGTAGGGGAAAATTTAAATCTCCGTATATATTTCCGGAGTCACATACAGACGCTCACTCAGTATGGATTTGACCGTAATACAAACAGCCGAAATAAGGTACTGTATCAGAGTCGTACAGCTGTATAGGGTGTAGGGGAAAATTTCAATCTCCGTATATATTTCCGGAGTCACACACAGATAGTCAGCATGTATTTGTCCGTGATACCAGCCAGTACACGGTAGTGTGTGAGGAGCGTACAGCTCTATATGGTGTGGGAAAAAATGAACGGTCGGTAACTGTGCAGAAAAAAAGAATAAAAGTATTAGTGCTGTGTAAAAAGCAGTCTGCACAGCAGTGTACACTCAGCAATACAGCTATCAGGCAGCCTAATAACCAGCTCTGCTGCACACAAGAAAATCCTCCCCGTCACTGCACACTAACTGTACAGCACAATTGCTATCAGCACAAGCACATAAGAACTTCTCTTTCCAGCCCTAACTCTCTCCCTACTGATAAACAGTCAGCAACCTCTCCCTACTGTTAAGATCGGCAGAAGTAAAATGGAGGTCGGCGGTCAGGGCTTTTATAGACACTATGAGGCCCCCCAAAGCAAGCCAATCACTGCAATGCCCTTATCTAAGATGTGGTGTGGACGTTGCACATGTCATCTCGTTGCCCACAGTGTACGTCCTTGCTCATTGGCTGAAAAAAAGGCGCCTGCAAGCATTCTGGGAAATCCGACTTTGGCGATCGTTTTGCCGACCGCATGGCCGACTGCACGCTATGGTCGGGTTTCGATCGGCGAAACCCGACTTTGGCGAAAGTCGTCGACTTATGAATCTGACCGACCTGTTTCGCTCAACTCTAGTCACCACCTCACAAGCATGCTCAGTAGGGTGATTTCCAGACTTCGCCTCAGGAAAGTCTACTCGTCGCTGCCTATTGCTAGTTACTATGGTAGTAGCTGGAGAACCAGCAGTAACAAAGTGCACAGCACGAGTCTGAGCATGATGCTGTGACCCATGTGTTTGCTGTGCAGGCTCCACTGTGGTTGAAGAAGAATGGGAGACGCAGAGGGAGATAAGGCTTGGGATCTACCCTGTGCAGAGGGAGGATCCTGGTGCCTAACAATTAATATTTTCCAAATGCCAGAATAATGAGAGAGAATGTTGTATGTCATTTTTATGACTTACTGCAAAGTCAAAGGTTTACATACACTAAGATTACTATGTCTTTAAACAATTCAGGACTGCCCATATGATGATGTCATGTGTTTGGAAGATTCTGATGTTTTTTTTTGCAACATCTGAGTTAATTAGAGACACACCTGTGGAAGTATTTTAACCCCTTAAGGACCAAGCCACTTTGTAGGTTAATGACCAGGCCTTAATTTTGAAATCTGACCACTGTTACCTTATGTTGTTATATCTCTGGAATGCTTCAACGTATCCTGCTGATTCTGAGGTTTTTTTGTGACATATTGTATTTTATGATAGTGGTCAAATTTCTTCAAAAATTCTTGTGTTTATTTGTGAAAAAATGTAAATTTGGCCAAAAATTTTAAAATTTCACAATTTTCAAACTTTTAGTGTTTATGCCCCTAAATCAGAGCGTTATGTCACACAAAATACCGTATATATTCGTGTATAAGCCGAGATTTTCAGCACCTTTTTTTGTGCTGAAAATTCCCCCTCGGCCTATACACAAGTCATTGGGCAGAAACCAGCGGGGGAGGGGGTGCCGCGGCAGGAGACGATGGCTGGGACATCATACTCACCCTCCCCGTGCCATCGCTGAACGTAATACCGCTCATTAAGGTCATGTAATATGGACACGATGCCACTCCCATCGGCGTGGCATTCATATTCATGGCCTTAATGAGCGGTATTACGTCACCACTCAGCACAGAAGAGCTGCAGGAAGCCGGATACAACGGAGGATTGCCAGGACGTTCAGCGATGGCACGGGGAGGGTGAGTATGACGGGGGGAGAATGGAGGACAGGGGAAGCATGGAAGAGGACAATGAGCACGTAGCAGGACGGGGGGGAGGATGGAGGGCACAGAGGAGCACGGAGCAGGACGGGGGGAGGATGGAGGGCACAGAGGAGCACGGAGCAGGACGGGGGGAGGATGGAGGGCACAGAGGAGCACGGAGCAGGACGGGGGGAGGATGGAGGGCACAGAGGAGCACGGAGCAGGACGGGGAGGATGGAGGGCACAGAGGAGCATGGAGCAGGACGGGGGGAGGATGGAGAGCACAGAGGAGCACGGAGCAGGACGGGGGAGGATGGAGGGCACAGAGGAGCACGGAGCAGGACGGGAGGATGGAGAGCAAAGAGGAGCACGAAGCACAGGAGGACGGAGCAGGAAGGGGGGAGCTCAGCGGAGGACGGAGCAGGAGGGGGGGAGCACAGAGGAGAATGGGGAGCACAGAGCTGGATGGGGGAGCAAGGAACAGGACGGGGGCAGCACAGAGCAGGACGGCGGTTTATACACCTGGCTTATACGTGAGTTAATAAGTTTTCCCAGTTTTTTGTGGCAAAATTAGGGGGGTCAGCTTATACACGGGTCGGCTTATACATGAGTATATACAGTAGTTAATAAATAACATTTCCCACATGTCTATTCTCCATCAGCACAATCTTTGAAACATAATTTTTTTTTGTTAGGAAGTTTTAAGGGTTAAAACTTGACCAGTGATTTCTCATTTTTCCAACAAAATTTACAAAACTAAACCCCCTCAAGATGTTCAAAATCACATTCAAAAAGTGTATTAACCCTTTAGGTGCTTCACAAGAATTTTATTTTGTCAAGGGTATCAGGATAAAATGAACCACAATGTTTGTTGTGCAATTTCTCCTGAGTACACCAATGCCCCATGTGTGGAGGAAGACCACTCTTTAGGTGCACGGCAGGGCTCGGAAGGGAAGGAGCACCATTTAAGGTTTTGAATGTAAAATTGGCTGGAATCGAGAGCGGACGCCATGTTGCATTTGGAGAGTCCCTGATGTGCCTAAACAGTGGAAACCCCCCCATAAGTGACGCTATTTTGGAAACTAGACCCCCCCAAGGAACTTTTCTAGATATGTGGTGAGCACTTTGACCCCCAAGTGCTTCACAGAAGTTAATAACGTAGAGCCATGAAAATAAAAAATCATATTTTTTTCCACAAAAATGAAATTTTTGCCCCCAATTTCTTGTTTTCCAAAAGGTAACCGGAGAAATTGGACCCCAAAAGTTGTTGTGCAACTTGTCCTGAGTATGCTGATACCCCATATGTGGTGGTAAATCACTGTTTGTGTGCATGGCAGAGCTCGTAAGGGAAGAAGGAGCACCGTTTGACTTTTTCAACGCAAAATTGGCTGGAATCGAGAGTGGATGCCATGTTACTTTTGGAGGGCCCCTGATGTGCCTAAACAGTGGAAACCCCCACAAGTGATATCATTTTGGAAATTAGACCCCTCAAGGAACTTATCTAGATGTGTGGTAAGCATCTTGAACCACCAGGTGCTTTACAAAAGTTTATAACAGAGCTAAGAAACTTAAAAAAACACATTTTTCCTGCAAAATTTTTCTTTTAGCCCAAAACTTTTTATTTTCTCAAGGGTAACTGGAGAAAATGGACCCCAGAATTTGTTGTGCACTTTCTCCTGAGTGTGCCAATCCCCCATGTGTGGGTAAAAACTATTTTTGAGGCAAAGTGCAAAGCTCAAAATTGAAGGAGCGCCATATTATAGTGGAGATTTTACTATTATGGTTTTAGGGTGCCATGACTCACAGGGAGAGCCCCTGAGGTGCCAGAACAGTAGAACCCCCTATAATTGACCCCATTTTACAAACTACGCTTCTCAATGAATTGATTTAGGGGTGTAATTATCATATTGATACCAAGGGTGTGTCACAGAATTTTATACCATTAGGCAGTGAAGAAAAAATAATTACATTTTTACCACAAAAATTTGTTTTAGCCCCAGATTTAACATTCACACAAGAAGTAGGTAAAATTAGCACCAGAATGTGTCCCACAAATTCTGCAGAATATAGAAATTCACCATATGTGGCTATACAGTACTGCTTAGCCATACGGAGAGTCTCGGTAGGGATGGAGTGCTATTTGCCTCCTGGAGCTCTTATTTTCCTAGAATAGTTTGCGGACTCCATATACAGAGCCCCCTAAGTGCTACAGAGCAGAATCCTCCTTCCCCCCAGAGCCTTTATGTAGTAACGTGGAACCCTCCTATATTTCTGTTAACAGATGACAGACCTGAGTGGGGACTCTTTTGTGGATTGAGTTGAAGCTTTTATTGGGAACATTTTTCATAATGTTTGTGATCACATTTATCCGGCACTCGATGCTAAGCACATACTTTAGGGTTTCCATCTAAATCTCTGAGCTACGTGACAGAGGAAACCCCTGACGGATCCATTCACTATAATGTGGCAGCAGAGTTACTCTGGACTCCGTCTGGCCTCTGTTCAGTGTTGTCATCCTTTCAGAGGTGCACAAAACTATGGTGATGAATGAAATAAATCTGGCACTCGGATGAAATGAAACTAATAAGAATTTTATTGTACAATCCAATAATGTGAAGTTTCGGTCATATATCCTGACCTTCTTCAGACTAAGGATCACAAAAAGTATACAAAAAATAAAATTCAGTAATTACGTCCAAATTATGCTCATTTGTACTAATAATAATAACAAAAATGACGTATTTGCCATAGTATTTACACAATGCATGTAACAATGGTCACAAAGTGGTAATCACAAAATAAGGCGATTATTAAACTTGTTCAGGTATAAATAACAGAGTAACCCAAGAGACAAACAAGTGTCTAAATAACGATCCATAGGTATAATCAGATCCACTGTTCAATTGTGAGATCATATCACAAGCTATCACTCATAAGTGCCCGCAGTGAAAAAGAGAAAGTAAAAACCTTACCCGATTGTTGTGGTACAAAGAAAGAAATTCTGTGGAATAAACCGCATATATCAGAGAACGGTTCTTAAGAATGAAGAGGAAATCCACCTTTTCAAAATACAGCCAGGTGCTAGGTGCTTGGTGCATATACTCACACAGTCTTGCAGCGCTAACAGGAAATGCAATGTGCAGATTGCTTCAGGAAATGGCGCTGTGTGAGCTGTGTACATGTGGTATAGATATACTCCGGCGTTCTGAAGAACCGGAAGTGACATAAAATACCTGTGCCCGAATGGTGGAACGCAAGTGGAACGCATATTTCAGCGTCGGCAGGAAGTGAGTCATAGTAAGTTGTCATAGGGCGGTGCTTGCTAGGTGGAACGCTCTTGGAACACAAACAGGAAGTGCACAGTGCTCCATAGAGAAGAATAGAGGGATTTGCTGCGCTGGAACATTGCAAAGGTAAGTATCAGTGCGGACAGTTAATTATTCGCCTGAAAAGATACAATGATAATATTCAGTAAAACATAAAAATTGATAATAAATAAAGCTGGATAATGAAACAAAGGGGAATAATTATAGGTTAAACTTAATAATGAAAAAAAGGTGCGGAAAGCATACTGGATCAAATGATGGATTAAATAATGGAATAAAGGCATATAAGATCTGTGAATAACTTTATGAACAACTGACTATATATCAATATAAGCTAGAGACATCGTAGTCTCTATTCAGACCCCATGGTTCTAGGGTCCGTAAGGAGTGGATCCAGTATGCTTCCCTATAACGCAGTATTTTGATAAGGCTGCCACCCCTTCTATTCAATTGCACCTATTCTAACACCATGAAACGCAATTGAGCTATTGTGTGCCCTGATGTGTTAAAGTGAAAGGGAATGGGAAGATGATTTTTCTGGCATCTAATGTCGGATTTATGATGAGAAATCCTATCTCTAATGGCTTGTGTAGTTTCCCCTATGTATAATTTACCGCATGGACACTTGATGGCATAAATGACTGAAGACGAATCACAAGTAGTGTTGAGCGATACGATACTGCAAATATCGGGTATCGGCCGATATTAGCTGTATCGGCCTTTCGATTCCGAATACCGATATTTTCGTCATATCGAATACCGGAATCGGATTTGTCACTGTCACTGTGAGTGTCCGTCGGTCGGGTCTGTCAGGAGTCAGCGGCACTTACCTGGCAGAAGATCTCCGGCGGTCACGTCCTGGACTGCTTGATGGCCGCCATTATCTTCTCCCTGGCGGTCACATGCAGTTTTTCGCGATAACTGCAGTGACTGCAGGGTAATCCCGGCCGTAAACCAGTCCGATGACGTCACCGCCGGGGAAGCAGGTAATCAGCTGTGCTGCGCCGGGATGACAGGCTCTGCCTGTCATTCTGATGTAGCAGAGCTGGATCGTCGTGGGACACTCGTTACTATGGACTGCGTCGGTCAGGTAGTATACTTTTTTTTTTTTCATTTTTTTACAGGAGATCGATGGCGTCGCAGGATGAGACTGTAATAAAAGTAATGAAAACTGTGTTTTTGTTTTTTTTTATTAAATTAAAAAACTTTTTTATGAACATTCACCCGTCCGGGTACATCAACAATTTAACTATTTACATACAGGGACCCTGTCCGGGTTATTTATAATTCTTTGGCAGGGGTGTTCCAGGTACCACCTGGTACTCTTCTGATGCTTGCCAAACATCCGAGGCACCAAGGACCACCAGGACCTGATGACGTCGTGTGGCCTGTACAGTCAAGTCGTGACCCGCTATCTGGGTCTGTGTGGCCACCTTTTTCATCTCCCTCCGGGTCTGGAACCCTATGTCCCGGACTGAACGAACCCCAGGGGGCCTAACAGGCGCCGGGTACGGGCCAGCTATACTTATCATGTCCATAGCTGGGGCTGCTGAGGAGACCACTGAGGGAGGCTGGGGAGATTTACGGCGTGGGGTGGGCACTTTTGCAGAGGCCTGGATGTGGGAGGCTGAAGGCTCCGAGGGTCTCACAGGTTCCTGACACTCTGGGGAGTAGGGGTCGCACCTGGTAACATTTAGGGCGTACCATCCATTGTAACTCCAGTGTCGGGTGTAAGTCACCAAGTCTCCTGGCAACAGGTCCCTCCCCGGGTGTCCTTCTGGGAGGTGAGCCTCCACGTCCCGCCGGTTCACAAAAACTTCTAAATAAAGTCCAGGCTCCTGGATGAAGCCCCAACCACCTTTCAATTTAAAGCTCCGTACTGCACCCTTACGCCGCGGCTCCCACAGGGTTCCTTTATCTTTTCTCATCCGGTCCTTATCTGCCCGGTCCTTCTCCAGCTGACGTTGGCGAAGCTTTTGGGTTTCTCGCTGCTCCCTTTGTCGCTCTGCTTCCCGCTCCCAACGTCTCCACTCTTCCTCCTGACGCCGGTTGAAATTCTCCTCCACCAGCAGCTCCATGTCTCCACCATCAAACTGCAGCTTACAGTGTCCGGTTTGCGGCAGCTCTCCTGGCGCCCCCCAGTCCTGGCGGCGCTCATCTGCTGAGGAAGCAGCCGGCTCTGGAACAGGTAGCACACTGTAGCGCTATAGCTTGCAAACACGAAACATGAAAAATATGAAAAATGAATTACATCACCACCTTAGAAATATGAAAAATTGAGAAGTCTTAGCGCATAAGATGGCCAAATTATGTGAGCCTGATAGCCACGTCAAGGCTCTTCTCGTATATCAGGTCCCTAACTAATGCCTATCCTCGCTTTAGAAAAGTCTGTCTGCATGGGAACCTATGAATCCTCTTTTCAGACCAAAATCTACATCTCTGTGGAGGGGTGATGAACCTGCTGTAATTAAAAGGCCTGTGACCACCAGGTGGAGTGCTCAGGCAGAAGGTAAATGAATACATATCAAAAAACTGACCGGCACATCCAAACTTAGATTCAGTGTGAACAGGTGCTAAACCTAGAGTCACCAACTCATATACATACAAGAAGAAGAGGTAGCACACTGTAGCACTATAGCTTGCAAACACGAAACATGAAAAATATGAAAAATGAATTACATCACCACCTTAGAAATATGAAAAATTGAGAAGTCTTAGCGCATAAGATGGCCAAATTATGTGAGCCTGATAGCCACGTCAAGGCTCTTCTCGTATATCAGGTCCCTAACTAATGCCTATCCTCGCTTTAGAAAAGTCTGTCTGCATGGGAACCTATGAATCCTCTTTTCAGACCAAAATCTACATCTCTGTGGAGGGGTGATGAACCTGCTGTAATTAAAAGGCCTGTGACCACCAGGTGGAGTGCTCAGGCAGAAGGTAAATGAATACATATCAAAAAACTGACCGGCACATCCAAACTTAGATTCAGTGTGAACAGGTGCTAAACCTAGAGTCACCAACTCATATACATACATAGTATGTATACTTTGACCTTGACGTGGCTATCAGGCTCGCAGTGCTACCTCTTCTTCTTGTATGTATATGAGTTGGTGACTCTAGGTTTAGCACCTGTTCACACTGAATCTAAGTTTGGATGTGCCGGTCAGTTTTTTGATATGTATTCATTTACCTTCTGCCTGAGCACTCCACCTGGTGGTCACAGGCCTTTTAATTACAGCAGGTTCATCACCCCTCCACAGAGATGTAGATTTTGGTCTGAAAAGAGGATTCATAGGTTCCCATGCAGACAGACTTTTCTAAAGCGAGGATAGGCATTAGTTAGGGACCTGATATACGAGAAGAGCCTTGATGTGGCTATCAGGCTCACATAATTTGGCCATCTTATGCGCTAAGACTTCTCAATTTTTCATATTTCTAAGGTGGTGATGTAATTCATTTTTCATATTTTTCATGTTTCGTGTTTGCAAGCTATAGCGCTACAGTGTGCTACCTCTTCTTCTTGTATGTATATGAGTTGGTGACTCTAGGTTTAGCACCTGTTCACACTGAATCTAAGTTTGGATGTGCCGGTCAGTTTTTTGCTATGTATTCATTTACCTTCTGCCTGAGCACTCCACCTGGTGGTCACAGGCCTTTTAATTACAGCAGGTTCATCACCCCTCCACAGAGATGTAGATTTTGGTCTGAAAAGAGGATTCATAGGTTCCCATGCAGACAGACTTTTCTAAAGCGAGGATAGGCATTAGTTAGGGACCTGATATACGAGAAGAGCCTTGACGTGGCTATCAGGCTCACATAATTTGGCCATCTTATGCGCTAAGACTTCTCAATTTTTCATATTTCTAAGGTGGTGATGTAATTCATTTTTCATATTTTTCATGTTTCGTGTTTGCAAGCTATAGCGCTACAGTGTGCTACCTCTTCTTCTTGTATGTATATGAGTTGGTGACTCTAGGTTTAGCACCTGTTCACACTGAATCTAAGTTTGGATGTGCCGGTCAGTTTTTTGATATGTATTCATTTACCTTCTGCCTGAGCACTCCACCTGGTGGTCACAGGCCTTTTAATTACAGCAGGTTCATCACCCCTCCACAGAGATGTAGATTTTGGTCTGAAAAGAGGATTCATAGGTTCCCATGCAGACAGACTTTTCTAAAGCGAGGATAGGCATTAGTTAGGGACCTGATATACGAGAAGAGCCTTGACGTGGCTATCAGGCTCACATAATTTGGCCATCTTATGCGCTAAGACTTCTCAATTTTTCATATTTCTAAGGTGGTGATGTAATTCATTTTTCATATTTTTCATGTTTCGTGTTTGCAAGCTATAGCGCTACAGTGTGCTACCTCTTCTTCTTGTATGTATATGAGTTGGTGACTCTAGGTTTAGCACCTGTTCACACTGAATCTAAGTTTGGATGTGCCGGTCAGTTTTTTGATAAGGCTCTGGAACAGATGACAGTCGGGGCTCCGGTACAGGCAGGTAGACCTCTGGTGCCTGCGCGGCCTCCTCCATGAGGACGGGTGTCGCTTCTTC
The DNA here is from genome assembly GCA_033576555.1 of Oophaga sylvatica. Lineage (NCBI taxonomy): Eukaryota > Metazoa > Chordata > Amphibia > Anura > Dendrobatidae > Oophaga > Oophaga sylvatica. Next base: position 547,864,727 of record JARQOD010000001.1, on the reverse strand, counting down.
TGTCTCAGCGACGGGGGCAGACAGCGGGATCTGGGGTGCTGCCGGTGCAGAGTTTTTTGCAGGAACGGGTGCCTCCACTGCGACAACGTCAACCGGATCACATTGCAAGGGCTCCTCTACTAGAACGGGTGCCTCACCTTCCGGTACAGACACTTCAGGTAAGAGGGATTGGCGCCGCTCCAAGTTTAGTTTTAGGGCACGCCAGCTGGCTTCCATCCTGGCGACCTCCTCCCGGTGCCGGGCCAGGCCTCTTAAGGTATCCTCCGCTTCTTGCAGCGTAGGAGGGTTTCCAGGCCGGGTGCCCAACGGTGGTTCCGTGGCGATCGGGTCGCTTCTGTGGGGGGAGAGCTCTGACTGCTCCATCCCTTCACACTTCTGCTCGTGTCCATTAGCCATCTCTGCCAAGTCACATGTGTCATTAGCATCTGGAGAGGGCCCCTCTTTTGTAGTGAGGCGGGACCTTTGTGTTAGTTTCCGCACACTGAGGAGGATGAGGAGGCGGAACTGAAGAGCTGTGGGGCACGATGTTACATTGCAGTACCATTTACAGTGGTCGGCCATTGTTTTCGCGCCACTGAGTGAGTGTACACCCACGAAGAGCACGCCCTTCTTCTTCACCAGTGCCTCGTCGTGACGCAGATATGGCTGAAAAATGGCAAATACATTCTCTGATGATTTTAGCAATTCTCAAGCACAAAACCAGTTCAATTCAGGCACACAGGACTCGCTTATAGCGAGCTACAGAATCCTGTTCGTGACGCCCAAGTTGAGTCGCACAGAGCCAGAGGTTTTGGGGGTACTCGGCACCGAGCCCGTCGACTTCTATGGGGTATGTCACGGCTTTACCCGGCAATTGAATCAGAGTCTATTTTACTATGTAGAAGTGTATAAACTATAAATATATGTATATATATATATATATATGTCACAATGACATGTATATATATATATGTATATATATATATATATGTATTCTATGTGTGTATATTTTGTGTTTACAACGAAAGAAAGGGTTTTTTTTGTTGCGATATTTTGTTCCCATAGACTTACATGGGACTTCCGGTATCAGAATCGGATATCGACGATATTTAGTGATATCGGCGATACCATTTCGATACGATATTTTTAGATATCGAGCAGTATCGCTCAACACTAATCACAAGTAAAGTAATTTCTGATGGGAATATTAATGCCAGTACATGGGTGCGCAAGATGTGGTCCTTTAAGAATGTTTGTGCACTGCGCACAGTGTAAGCAAGGAAAGGTACCCTTACGCTGTGTCCTAAGGAAAGTTTGTCGTGGGACAATCTGGATGGAGCCTATGTCTGCCCTCACAAGTTTGTTCCGAAGATTGCTAGGTTTTCTAAAACACGGTAAGAAAGGTACCTGGAATTCAGGGATTCCAGGAAAACTATCCCTAAGTACATGCCAATGTTTACGGATTTTGTGGTGTAGTCCATACATCAAGGGGTGGTACGTATGGACGAAAGGAATTATATTGGCCGTTCTGTTAGGGGATCGTACCAAATCTCTCTGAAATGACCGTGAATTCTGAAGCAATGATCGGGGATAGCTCCTATCAATAAATTTGCTCTCCATTTGGTTGAGGCGTTGTGTTTGTAGTGATGGGTCACTCACAATCCTCCGGACTCTATCAAATTGAGAGATGGGGATAGAACGCTTAACAGCCTTAGGATGGCAACTCTGAAATAAGAGTAGACTGTTCTTATCTGTGGATTTGACATATAAGTCCAAAGTAAGACTCCCATTAGTATCCAGTAGGACATTGGTGTCCAAAAAATTAATCTCTTTATCACTATGATTAAGGGTAAATGTCAATTCGGTCCATACGGTGTTGATAGTGTTAAAGAATTCAGTTAGGCTACCCACAGACCCATGCCATAGACAGAACACGTCGTCAATATAGCGACGCCAAAGTATGCAATGTTTTTGGTATAAAGGATTGGGGTATATGTAATCTGATCCAAAACAAGCCATAAAACAATTAGCGTAAGGGGGCGCGACATTAGAACCCATCGCGGTACCTTGTCTTTGTAGATAGAATTGATCCTCAAAAATAAATTTTTTTTCGGTAAGTACTATCTCAAGTAATTCTATAAGAAATGCCGAGACAAGTCCTGTCATGGACGATCCTTCAAGAATTCTCTTTGTGGCTTCGATACCTTAGTATGTTTAATCGAGGTATACAAACTATTCACATCTAAAGTGACTAGAAGTGTGTTAGAAGGCAGCACACCCATCCCTTTGATGAGACTCACAAAGGAATCGGTGTCCAACAGAAAAGATGGAGTATTTTTGATGAGTGGTGTCAGTACTTTCTCCAGTATGATAGAGAGAGGAGAGAGGATAGAGTCCGTCGATGCGACGATAGGGCGTCCCGGAGGTTTATCCAGTCTCTTATGGACTTTGGGTAGTGTGTAAAAAACCGGAATCAAAGGATCCATTTTAGTGAGGTACTCTGCTGTTTTGGAGTCAATAATGTCATTTTCTAGCGCATTGGATAACACCCTGGAAATGAGTTCCCTCAATTGCAAAGTAGGGTTATGTGAGAGAGGTAAATAAACCTCCCGATTAGACAATTGTGAATGTATCTCCTCAGTGTAATACGAGCGATCCATCACTACAATGGCACCCCCTTTGTCCGCTGGCTTAATAATAATATCCTTGTCCTCCATAAGGGAACCCAAGGCTTGATTATCCTCTGGAGTAAGATTTGTGCGAAATACTAAGTCTCCTTTAAGGATCCTCTTAGTGTAATGGGCAACCTCTCTCTCAATACGGGAAATGAAAGTCTCAACCTGATGGTAGTTCTTAGGTGGTAGAAAGGTACTACGAGGTCTAATGCCTAAATCCCTAATGTTAATAGGTGTAGGTGAAAGAACAGGTCTAGGAATATCTTGTTTCTCATGGAAGTGTGCCTTTAATCTGAGGTTCCTGTAAAATCTCTGTAGATCGAGGTCTAATTGGAAGGTGTTGAATCGATAGGACGGACAAAATGAAAGACCCTTTTGCAATACATTCATTTGTATAGTATTCAGACATTTGGAAGAAATATTGTAAACTAGATTAGTGTTACCTGGGACCTGGTGAATGCCCCTAGACGACTGGAGTCTGTGGCACTGGCCCCCCCGCCTCGTCCTCTTCATTGTTGTAGTCTTCTGTTCTGGCCTAAAAAAGAAGTAGAAGCAGACATAGACGAACGATTGAGGTCTGTATGATCGCTGTCCGAGCCTGAAGACGTGCCCTCTGTGTTTCTGTAGTAACGCTGATATATGCGGGTGGAGGAGCCTTGCCATTTATAGACTTTTTTGTTAAGATAGTCCTGGGTATCACGAATGAATTTCTGACGTTTTCTTTTTTCCGTTTCTTTCCTGAAGGAGTCCAAGTTCTCCTTTGTATGGTTTTGAATGGTCTCAAATTCCTCCTTAGACAGAGAGTCCTTCAACTGTGTTTCTATATTGGAGACTTTCTCCTGACAGGTTTTAATTTCAGTGTTAAGACTATCAAGGGTCAAAGTCATAAGGTCCAGGGAGCACTTATTCAAAATTTGCTCAAATTTCTGGCAAAAGTCTGTATTGTCCTGAAAGAGAGTAGGTCTCAATGACACTCGTAGGCCCCTCGGGATCCTCTGTGTCTTAATATATTCGGCAATGGTGATACTATGTAGTTCCAAACCTATCAGGTGTCTGGATTCACGTTCTAAGTCACGCGATTTGAACTCGTTACCTGAGATCTGTAGAAATTCGCCTGGTGTTGTGACTTGAGCAACAATTGCTGCTATTTGGGTTTCGCTATAGGAAAAACCCGTACTGGTCATCTCTTCATGCGTAATATGGATGATATAGACGGAATTAGTGGAGTGGGACTAATAAGGGTACCCGTGAAAAGGCTGTACAGTTAAGTAGAAAAACATGTCACTCCTTATAAGTAGCGGTGCTCAGATAAGGGATGCCAAGCCGAATTAAATGATGCATGAAATAAATCTGGCACTCGGATGAAATGAAACTAATGAGAATTTTATTGTACAATCCAATAATGTGAAGTTTCGGTCATATATCCTGACCTTCTTCAGACTAAGGATCACAAAAAGTATACAAAAAATAAAATTCAGTAATTACGTCCAAATTATGCTCATTTGTACTAATAATAATAACAAAAATGACGTATTTGCCATAGTATTTACACAATGCATGTAACAATGGTCACAAAGTGGTAATCACAAAATAAGGCGATTATTAAACTTGTTCAGGTATAAATAACAGAGTAACCCAAGAGACAAACAAGTGTCTAAATAACGATCCATAGGTATAATCAGATCCACTGTTCAATTGTGAGATCATATCACAAGCTATCACTCATAAGTGCCCGCAGTGAAAAAGAGAAAGTAACAAAACTATGGTGGACTGCTTTTTTATGCACGCCGAAAAAAGACGGACACCGCTGCATCACAGGTCCTATGGCATTCACAGTGCCTCTATCTGCCTGATTATAGGGAATCTTCCGCCGGTGGTTCTGTCTGAATCACATATTTCAGAGATTTACATGGAAACACGGATGCATTTTAGAGCGCAGGATAAATGTGAGCCAAGCCTTACTGCGATCTTTGGGAGGCAGAATGAAAAAATCCACAGCAGGTGAAGAATTGGCTTTGTAAGTGATTAGGCGAGTTTATTCTTCCAGTTGGTGCGATTACAGCAATACCAGATTTAAATCCTTTTTTATGTTTAGCTTCTGTCACACACTAAAAGATGCTTTTTTTGCAAGAAGAAGTTTTTGCATCTCCATATTTTGAAAACCTGATGTGAGTTCTTGTTTTTTGCGGGACGAGCTGACGTTTTTATTGGTACCATTTTCGGGTATATGACATTTTTTGATCGCTTTCTATTCCAATTTTTGTGGACGCAGAACGAACTAAAGCCAGCAATTCAGGAATTGTTTTTTTCTTCTCCGTTCTGTGTGTGTTGTAAAATTGATATGGCAGTTTTGTTCTTCGGGTCAGTACGATTAAAGCAATGCCTTATTTATATATTTTTTTTCTGTTTTGACGTTTTTACACAATAAAAAACGTTTACTGAAAAAATAATTATTTTTGCATTGCTTTATTCTGAGAGCTATAACTTTTTTATTTTTCCGCTGATGGAGCTGTATCATGGCTGTTTTTTTGCGGGACAAGATGGCGCTTTCATAGATACTTTTTTCTTACCATTTGTCTTTTTGATCACGTTTTATTCCACTTTTTCCAAGCGGTATGATTATAAAGTATAATTTGCTACTTTTTTTTCCTGTTTCTTTTTTATTGCATTCACTGAAGGGGTTAACTAGTGTGACACTTTTATAGATCGGATTGTTCCGGATGCGGCGATACCAAACGTGTACTTTTTTCTTTTTTTCTTTTTTTACATAAAAATGTGTATTTATTAGTGGATTTATTATTATTATTATTATTAATCATTATTTTGTAATATCTTTTTTTACATATTTTTAAAAAATGCTTTCTTTTTTACCTGGTCCCTTTATGGGACTTTCACTTTTTTTTTTTTTGCAATTATAATGCATTGCAATGCATATAAAGCTTCTGACACCATGGTTTCCTTCTTATGTCAATGTGGCTGCTGAAAAAAAGCAGAATATAATCTAGTATTAAGAGTCTAGTGTTAGGTTTAGTGGCTAGTGAATTGCAACATTTCTGAATTTTTGAATACAGATTCTAATATCAAAAATTAAAAAATACTGACAGTTTTAAAAAAAACATGATAAAAACCTGTCTTAAACAAAAGTTAATTGATAAATTGATTAAAATTATATAATATTCCAAAATACAAAATCACATTTTCAAAATGTACAATGAACATATAATCAGTCAAAATAAAATACATAAAAGAGGATTGACATTATTTTCACATATTAATACATGCACTGTGTATGTTGGATGTTTAGGTATGGAGCAGGCTTAGGAGCTGAGAATGTACCAAACATGGCAGTTACCAGCTGTGTTGTACAGCCAAGATCTGCATCTAACAAAAATGACTCAGGTTGTTTCTTTTTAACCATTTAAATGTTGTTCTTAATCTCTGACAAGTGTAGGTCATCCAGGGCAGGTCAATCAGTGTAGGTCATCCAGTGATCATCAGCAATCCTGTGACGTGATCATTGTCTACCGATGATTTAACATGGCAGCTGGGGCCTACTGCAAGCCCCATAACTGCCAACCTTTCTACTCCTACGAAGCCCAGCAAATGGAAGTTATCAGTCATTGCACCCAAGAAATGCAAAAAAAGCGCTCAAAACTTCATGTACCCCAAAATGCTGCCAACAAAAAAGTATGCTCACCTTGCAAAAAACAAGCCCTCGCACAGCTCCATCAATGGAAAAATAAAAACAAAAAGTTAAGGATCTCAAATGTTGAGTTAAGGATTTTCTTTTACTGGTAAAACATAAAAAACCTATACAAATTTGATGACTTTTAGCAACAAAAGACAAAGCTCTAAGTTGGCTATAATGGTGGAATACTAAAAAAAATATTGCTCTTGGAAAAGGAAAGAAAAAAGTACAGAAAATAAAATTGTCCTCAGATGCAAAGGGTTAAATCATTCACCTTTGATTTAAACTACCGCATATACTCATGTATAATCCGACCCGTGTATAAGCCGACCCCCCTAATTTTGCCACAAAAAACTGGGAAAACTTATTGACTCGTGTATAAGCCTAGGGTGAAAAATGATTATGCCCCCATATGTCTCACAGATTATGCCCCAATATCTGCACAGATTATGCCAATAGCCAGATTATGCCCCCATATGCTCCAGATTATGCCCAATATGCTCCACAGATTATGCCCCCATATGCTCCAGATTATGCCCAATATGCTTCAGAGATTATGCCCCCATATGCTCCAGATTATGCCCAATATGCTTCAGAGATTATGCCCCCATATGCTCCATATTATGCCCCATATATTCCACAGATTATGCCCCCGTATGATCCACAGATTATGCCCCATATGTTCCACAGATTATGCCCCCATATGTTCCACAGATTATGCCCCCATATGCTCCCATATGCTCCAGATTATGCCCCATATGTTCCACAGATTATGCCCCCATATGCTCCAGATTATGCCACATATGTTCCACAGATTATGCCCCCATATGCTCCAATTATGCCCCCATTCCAATGCCCCAGATTAAGCCCCATATTTCCACATTTTATGCCCCCATATGCTCCATATTATGCCCCCATATGTTCCACAGATTATGCCCCCATATGCTCCATATTATGCCCCCATATGTTCCACAGATTATGCCCCCATATGCTCCAGATTATGCCCCATATGTTCCACAGCTTATGCCCCCATATATTTGCCCCATATTATTTATGCCCCCATATGTTCCACAGATTATTCCCCCATATGCTCCAGATTATGCCCCACATGTTCCACAGATTATGCCCCCATATGCTCCATATTATGCCCCATATGCTCCATATTATGCCCCCATATGCTCCATATTATGCCCCCATATGTTCCACAATTATGCCCCATATGCTCCATAGTATAGGCCTAATATGCTGCTGCTGCTAAAAAAAAAAAAGACATACTCACCTCTCGTCGCTGGGGGTCAGGTGCCGGTGTCACCGCTCGCTCAGGACCCCGGCACCTGAGATATTTACCTGTCCCGTTCCACCGCTGCACGCTGCGTCCTCGTCCGACTCCTCTGGCTGTGAATGATCTGGCAGGGGGCGGGCGCGCACTAACGATGTCATCGCGCCCTCTGCCTGATCATTCACAGCCAGAGGAGTCAGACGAGGACACAGCGCGCAGCGGTGGAACGGGACAGTTAAATATCGGTATACTCACCCCTCCGCTGGCGCGGTCTCTGCAGCCTCTCCTCTTCTCCCGGCACTCTCCGCAGCTCTTCCTTCCTACAGCGGTCACATGGTACCGCTTATTAAAGTCATGAAAATGTGCATATTCATGACTTTAATGAGCGGTGCCATGTGACCGCTGCAGGAAGGAGCCGGGGATCGTGGGAGAAGCAGTGGGGCTGCAGAGACCGCACCGGCGGAGGGGTGAGTATGATCCGACACCCCCGCTCCCCCTCCCCCGCCGACCCCCGTATATGACCCACGTATAAGCCGAGAGGGGGACTTTCAGCCCTAAAAAATGGGCTGAAAATCTCGTTTTATACACGAGTATATACGGTACATATTTTTTAGATTTGATACAAGTATTGTAGTATTTATGAATAGCATTAACTTTTTGTATTATGTCTCTCTTAATAAATATAGTACCTACAGACAATGGTAAAAAAGTTGTCTTAATAATAATTGTCTAGATAATTTTCTTAGATAATTTAAAGGGTAGAGGTAGGAGAGCACTAAAATGTGAGGATCCTCGTTACTCAAACTAAGCAAGTTCTAATGCTTGTTTAGAGTAATGAGTATAATGGGAATCAATGAGAAATGCAAACATTTTTCCAGCAGACTCTATAAGGAGATTATTATTATTTATTTATATAGCGCCATTAATTCCATGGTGCTGTACATGAGAAGGGGTTACATACCAAGTTATAGATATCGTTTACAGTAAACAAATTTACAATGACAGACTGGTACAGAGGGGAGAGGACCCTGTCCTTGCGGACTTACATTCTACGGGATAATGGGGAAGAAACAGAAGGTCGTGGGTGCGGCAGCTCTGGTGGTGGTGGCGGTGAGGCGGCAGCTCTGGTGGTGGCGGTGTGGCGGCAGTTCTGGTGGTGGTGGCAGCTCTGGTGGTGGCGCGGCGGGGTGGCAGCTAGGGTGGTGGCGGCGAGGCGGCAGCTCGGGTGGTGGCGGCGAGGCGGTAGCTCGGGTGGTGGCTGCGAGGCGGAATGGTTATTGCAGGCTGTAGGCTTTCCTGAAGAGATGGGTTTTCAGGTTCAGTCAGAAGGATCCAAGGGTGTTGGATAATCGTACATGTTGAGGCGTGGAATTCCAGAGGATGGGGGATATTTGGGAGAAATCTTGGAGGCGGTTGTGTGAGGAATAGGGTTGAGCATTCCGATACTTCCGATACTTCCGATACCTGAAATCCAATGTAAGTCTATGGGAACAAAATATCGGAAGTAAGTATCGGAAGTACTTCCGATATTTTGTTCCCATAGACTTACATTGGATTTCAGGTATCGGAAGTATCGGAATGCTCAACCCTAGTGAGGAACGAATAAGTGTGGAGGATAGTAGGAGGTCTTGGGAGGATCGAAGATTACGTGAAGGAAGATATTGGGAGATTAGTTCAGAGATATAGGGAGGGGACAGGTTGTGGACTGCTTTGTAGGTCAGTGTTAGTAGTTTGAACTGGATTCGTTGGGGAATTGGGAGCCAGTGGAGGGATTTGCTGTCACGGGTGTGTCGCCACGAAAATCGTCGCGATTACACAACCTGACTTCTCACAGCTGAGTTTTTGGTGCTTGGTGTTTGTCGGCAGTGAGGGAGTTAATTCTCCCTCTATCTGTGCTAGACGAGGCCCAGCCTCGCCCAGCTGCAGTTAATGCTGCACTAATGAGATTCCTTCAAATACCTGCCAGTCTGCTAGGGAAGTGTTGGTGAAAGCATTCATGCAGACCAGCAGAGCGGATCGTGGTATTGTGAAGTCTGAAGTGAAGAGTACCTGGTGTGGTTTTCTCCCCTCCTCGCTTTATTATTTATCTCCTTACCCGTTGGTGTTCCCTCTGTAGTTGTAGAGTGAGTTTTGTATGCAAGGTGGTCTTTTATTTTACCCCTTGTACTGTCTCGTTCGTCTTATACTGTGTGTAGGCATTTACCTTCCCGTTCCCTGTGGTGGTGATCAGGGTCCTTCTCAGGACTAGATTACAGAGGGTCAGGGATTCACAGGAGATAGGGTTACGCTGGTGGCCTGGACCTCTGTACCATCAACAGTACCTCCAGGTAGAGGGATTAGTCAGGGCCCCAGCTTAGGGTCAGCATAGACCCCGGACCTCCTGTATATAGTGACAGCGTGACATTTTCACCGACCATACTAAAGATTCTCTCCAGCCACCATGGATCCAGTAGCCAGTCTAGCTCGGCAGTTGCAGAGTTTGTCCATGGAGCTGGCGGACGTTAAGTCCAAGGTTTTGTACCCCCTGGAGCAAGCCGGACCTGAACCTAAAGTTGCTCTCCCTGACAGGTTCACTGGAGGGCGAGACAAATTTTTTGCTTTCCGGGAGGCATGTAAATTGTACTTTCGGCTGCGACCTCGGTCATCGGGGAGTGAAGATCAAAGGGTGGGAATTGTCATCTCGCTCCTACAAGGGGACCCCCAATCATGGGCGTTCTTGCTTCCCCCAGGCTCCCTGGCTCTCCAGTCAGTGGATAGGTTTTTCGCAGCTCTGGGTCTTGTATATGATGACCCGGATCGGGTCTCCCTTGCTGAATCTAAGTTACGTAAGATACAGCAGGGAGATCGTCCGGCGGAGGAATTATGTTCGGAGTTCCGTAGGTGGGCCACGGACACCCAGTGGAATGACCCGGCTCTTAGGAGCCAGTTTTGTCAAGGTTTATCTGACAAATTAAAGGATGTGTTGGCACAGTATGACCCTCCCACGTCACTGGAAGCCGCTATGGCCCTTGCTATTCGCCTTGACAGACGGCTTCGGGAGAGGTGCGGGGTAACTCCGCCCCCTGTGATGACTCCACCTTCTACTAGGGCCCCTTATATGGAGGTTCCCCTGGTCAGTCCAGAGGAGCCTATGCAGTTAGGAGGGACATCATTCCGAGGGAGGGGATCGGCAGTGCGCCGCAAGACAGGAAGGTGTTTCTTCTGCGGGAGAAAGGGACATTTTATTGGGGGGTGTCCATCCCGTCCTTTGCAGAGTGAGAAGTCGCCGGAAAACTATTGATCCCAGGTTGTGTGGTGGACGACAATCTGGGAGTATGTATTTCGTCCCCAGGTCCATCTCAATTTCTCGTACCGGCGGAGGTGGTGGTGGGTACGAGAACTGAGAGGATATCTGTTCTTCTGGATAGTGGGGCCGGGGCTAATCTGGTGGACGCTCGGTTTGCCCGGGTTCAAGGTATGCGACTGAGTGTATTGGCTAAACCCATCCCCATATTCTCGATCGACGCCAGGCCTCTCGGTCAAGGTAGTTTTTTGCAAACCGTGCATAACATAGATCTTCGAGTGGGGGCGATACATAAAGAACTGTTGTCGTGTTACGTATTGGAGGGTCTTCCCACTCCTATAGTGTTGGACCTTCCTTGGTTAACTAAGCATAACCCGGTTATTAATTGGCAATCCAGAGAGATAAGCCAGTGGAGTGAATTCTGTAATAAAAACTGCATGAACACGGTCATCGGTGCGGTCGTGCCTAAGGCCTTACCTCCATTTCTGGTGGACTTTGAGGATGTATTTTCGGAGAAAGGGTGTCAAGAAATACCTCCTCATCGCGCGTATGACTGTTCTGTAAAATTGCTCCCTGAAGCCAAGTTACCGAAATCTAGGTTGTATAACCTTTCTGGTCCTGAGAGGCAGACCATGAAGGATTATATTTCGGAGAGTCTGGCTAAGGGGCATATTAGACCTTCATCTTCCCCGGTGGCCGCGGGGTTCTTCTTTGTGAAGAAGAAAGATGGAGGCCTACGCCCTTGCCTGGATTTCCGTGAGCTTAATCGGATTACGGTCCGAGATCCGTATCCGCTCCCACTTATTCCCGATCTCTTCAATCAGATCGTGGGCGCCAAATGGTTCTCTAAGTTGGATCTCAGGGGGGCGTATAATCTGATTAGGATGAAGGAGGGGGATGAGTGGAAGACGGCGTTTAACACTCCGGAGGGGCATTATGAGAACCTTGTCATGCCATTTGGTCTAACTAATGCCCCGGCGGTGTTTCAACATTTTGTTAATGACATCTTTCGCCACCTAGTGGGACAGTTTGTTGTCATATATCTGGATGACATCTTAATTTACTCGCCGGATCTTGTGTCTCATCAGGAGCATGTTAGGCAGGTGTTGCAGATCTTGCGGGATAATAAACTGTACGCCAAATGGGAGAAGTGTGTGTTCGCCGTACAGGAACTTCAGTTTTTAGGATTCCTGGTGTCAGCATCCGGTTTTCGTATGGACCCTGGGAAAGTGCGGGCAGTTCTTGAGTGGGATCTGCCAGAGGATCTTAAGGCATTACAACGTTTCCTGGGGTTTGCTAACTACTACCGGAAATGTATTCGTAATTTCTCGTCCATAGTTAAACCTCTCACAGACATGACTAAAAAAGGACGGATTTTTCAAGGTGGTCTGACAAGGCTTGTCAAGCGTTTTCCTCCTTGAAAAAATGTTTTGCTTCGGCACCCATACTCATTCAACCTGATGCGTCACAGCCGTTCATTGTGGAGGTAGACGCTTCTGAGGTAGGGGTGGGAGCGGTATTATCTCAAGGTCCGTCCCCTGGTAAATGGCATCCGTGCGTCTTCTTCTCTAAAAAATTGTCGTCCGCTGAGAGGAATTATGATGTCGGCAATAGGGAACTCTTGGCCATTAAGTTAGCTTTTGAGGAGTGGCGTCATTTTTTGAAGGGGGCAGTACACCCGGTCACCGTCATTACCGATTACAAGAACCTGCTATATTTAGAGTCCGCAAAACGTCTGAATCCCAGACAAGCTAGGTGGTCGTTGTTTTTTACCAGGTTTAATTTTGTCGTCACATATCGTCCTGGGTCAAAAAATGTAAAGGCGGATGCCTTATCTCGCAGTGTCCCTGGGGCCGGGAAGACGGATGACCCGGTTCCTATCCTTCAGGAGGGGGTGGTGGTGTCGGCAGTATGCTCTGAGCTTGAGGAGGAGGTATTGGAGGCTCAGGGGGATGCCCCTGTTGGACCTCCAGGGAGACTGTTTGTTCCAGATCAGTTGAGACAAAAGGTAATCGAGGCACACCATAATTCAGCTTTGGCAGGACACCCAGGGAGTAAAGCAACTGTGGATCTCCTCTCGCGCCGGTTTTGGTGGCCTAACTTACATAGGGAGGTGGTAACTTTTGTCGCGTCCTGTGGGGTTTGTGCGTGCTCTAAGACCCCAGATACCCGTCCGTCTGGGGCCCTCTTACCTTTGAAGATCCCGGAGCGTCCGTGGACTCATCTGTCTATGGACTTTATTACGGACCTCCCGCCGTCTTCAGGTAAAACAGTCATACTCGTTGTAGTGGACAGGTTCAGCAAGATGGCACATCTTATCGCTCTTCCTGCTCTTCCTAATGCTAAAACTCTGGCGCAGGTGTTCATTGGGGAGATTGTGAGACTTCACAGGGTACCCTCCGATGTGGTGTCGGATCGGGGGTCTCAGTTTGTGTCCGAATTCTGGAAGGCATTTTGTACACGGCGGGGGATGCAGTTGTCATTTTCATCGGCTTTTCATCCGCAGACCAATGGTCAGACAGAGTCTGAACCAGAGCTTGGAGACATATCTCCGGTGTTTTGTGTCAGAGAACCAGGAGGACTGGGCTTCTTTCTTGCCTCTGGCGGAATTCGCTCTTAACAATAGGCGGAGCGAGTCCACTGGTAAGTCCCCGTTTTTTGGGGCATATGGTTTTCACCCCCAGTTTTGTACTTTCAATAGGGGGGGCTCTTCTGGGGTTCCTGAGGAGGAACGATTTTCGTCGTCACTTGCTTCAGTGTGGAGAGGAGTGCTGAATAATCTGAGTACTATGGGGAACCGATACAAACGTATGGCTGATAGGAGGAGAGTGTCTGGTCCGGACCTAAGTGTGAACGATCGGGTATGGTTGTCTACCAAGAATATAAAACTTAAGGTTCCCTCCTGGAAACTGGGTCCCAGGTTCATCGGGCCATACAGGATCAGTTCTATAATTAATCCGGTGGCATTCCGTCTTGACCTCCCCCCTACGTTTAAAATTCACAATGTGTTCCACAGATCGTTGCTTAAGAGGTATGTGGCGCCGGTGATACCATCACCTTTACCTCCTCCTCCTGTGGTGGTCAATGGTAACTTGGAGTTTCAGGTGTCGAAAATCATCGATTCACGTCTGAATCGCCGGTCCCTTCAGTACCTGGTTCATTGGAAGGGGTATAGTCCTGAGGAGAGGACGTGGGTTCCTGCGTCGGATATTAACGCAGACCGATTAATTCGGGCCTTCCACACAACTCACCCAGATAAACCTGGCCCTGAGGGTCCGGAGGCCCCTCGTAGAAGGGGGGGTACTGTCACGGGTGTGTCGCACGAAGATCGTCGCGATTACACAACCTGACTTCTCACAGCTGAGTTTTTGGTGCTCGGTGTTTGTCGGCAGTGAGGGAGTTAATTTTCCCTCTCTCTGTGCTAGATGAGGCCCAGCCTCGCCCAGCTGCAGTTAATGCTGCACTAATGAGATTCCTTCAAATACCTGCCAGTCTGCTAGGGAAGTGTCGGTGAAAGCATTCATGCAGACCAGCAGAGCGGATCATGGTATTGTGAAGTCTGAAGTGAAGAGTACCTGGTGTGGTTTTCTCCCCTCCTCGCTTTATTATTTATCTCCTTACCCGTTGGTGTTCCCTCTGTAGTTGTAGAGTGAGTTTTGTATGCAAGGTGGTCTTTTATTTTACCCCTTGTACTGTCTCGTTCGTCTTATACTGTGTGTAGGCATTTACCTTCCCGTTCCCTGTGGTGGTGATCAGGGTCCTTCTCAGGACTAGATTACAGAGGGTCAGGGATTCACAGGAGATAGGGTTACGCTGGCGGCCTGGACCTCTGTACCATCAACAGTACCTCCAGGTAGAGGGATTAGTCAGGGCCCCAGCTTAGGGTCAGCATAGACCCCGAACCTCCTGTATACAGTGACAGCGTGACATTTGCAGAGAGGAGAAGCAGGGGAGTAGCGAGGGGAGAGGTGGATTAGTCGGGCAGCAGAGTTGAGGACAGACTGGAGTGGTGCAAGAGAGTTGACTGGGAGGCCACAGAGGAGGGTGTTGCAGTAATCAAGGCGGGAGATGATTTGGGCATGCACAAGAGTTTTAGTAGATTGAGGGCTGAGGAAGGGATGGATTCTGGAAATGTTTTTAAGTTGGAGGTGACAGGAGGTGGCAAGAGTTTGGATGTGTGGTTTGAAGGACAGTGCAGAGTCGAGAGTTACTCCGAGGCAGCGGATTTCAGGTGCGGGAGAGATCGTGATGCCATTTACCATAATAGATAGATCGGGTAGGGAAGATACGTGAGATGGAGGAAAGATGATGAGTTAGGTTTTGTCTACATTGAGTTTTAGGAAGCGAGAGGTGAAGAAGGAGGATATGGCTGATAGACACTCCGGGATTCTGGACAGCAGAGCGGTGACATATGGGCCAGAGAGGTAGATCTGAGTGTCGTCCGCATACAGGTGGTACTGGAAGCCATGGGACTTTATGAGTTGTCCTAGGCCAAGGGTATAGATGAAAAATGTAGGGGCCCAAGGACAGAGCCTTGAGGGACTCCAACAGAGAGACGGCGGGATGAGGAGGTAGTGTGAGAGTGGGAGATGCTAAATGTGCGGTCGGAAAGGTAAGTGGCAATCCAGGACAGGGCAAGGTCTTTGATGCCATGGGAAGAAAGAATCTGTAGCAGTAGGCAGTGGTCGACTGTGTCAAAGGCAGAGGACAGGTCAAGGAGGAGGAGGATGGAGAACTGTCTGTTAGCTTTGGCTGTGAGTAAGTCATTAGTAATTTTGGTCAGGGCAGTTTCAGTGGAGTGGTGGGGGCAGAAGCCAGATTGGAGGTTGTCAAGGAGAAAGTAAGATGAGAGGTGGGAGGAAAGTTGAGCGTGGACATGCTGCTCAAGGAGTTTGGAAGCAAACGGGAGCAATGATATTGGGTGATAGCTGGGCATAGCAGTTGGGTCAAGGTTTGTTTTTTGAGGATGGATGTGATGGTGGCATGTTTGAAGGCAGAGGGAAAGGTACCAGAAGATAGCAATAGGTTGAAGAGATGGGTTAGGGCTGGGATGAGAGTGTTAGTGAGGTTGGGGAGCAGGTGGGAAGGGATGGGGTCAAATGCACAGGTGGTGAGGTGTGATTTGAAAAGGCGATGAGTAAGCTCTCCATCAGTGATGTTGGAGAGGGCGGTTAGTAGGGAAGGGCAGAGGTCTGGTATATGGAGTGGTTGGGGTGGTGGAACAGTAAAGGTTTGCCTTGTTTGGTCGATCTTATGTTTGAAGTAGGTGGCAAAGTCCTCGGCAGAGATGAGGGCAGTTGGAGGTGGCAGTGGTGGGCGGAGGAGAGAGTTGAATGTGCTGAACAGTTGTTTTGGGTTGTAGGATAATGAAGATACAAGGTTTGTGAAATAGGTCTGTTTAGCAGAGGTGAGGGCTATTTTGAAGGCAAGTGTAGCTTGTTTGAAAGCAGTGAAGTCGTCTGGCAGGCGTGTTTTCTTCCAACGCCGCTCTGTGACCCTGGATGATTGTCAAAGTTTTTTGGTGAGATTGTTGTGCCAGGGTTGCCTATTGATTCGTCGCACTTTGCTGTGCATGAGAGGGGCGACTGAGTCTATGGCAGATGTGAGGGTGGTGTCATAGAAACGGTGGCGCTGTCTGTGTCATGGAGTGAAGATATGGAGGACAGAGGTAGAAGAGAGTCTGACAGTCTATGAATGTCTAGGTGTGCGAGGTTTCTGCGAGGATGTGCCAGTGGCTGGACATAGGGGGCAGGTGAAGAGGACAGGGATGAGAAGGTGAGTAGGTGGTGGTCTGATAGGGGAAGGGGAGAGATTGTGAGATTAGATAGGGAACAGAGGCGGGTGAAGATGAGGTCTAATGTATGTCTGTCTGTGTGGGTGGCTGTGGAGGACCACTGAGTAAGTCCAAAGGATGAAGTAAGTGACAGGAGTTTGGAGGCTGCTGGCTGGCAGGTGTCAATAGGGATATTAAAGTCACCCATGATGATGGTGGGGATGTCAGCAGAGAGAAAGTGAAGAAGCCAGCTGGAGAATTGGTCAATGAAGGCAGTGGCTGAGCCCGGTGGTCAGTATATGACGGCCATTTGGAGATTAGAGGGAGAGTAGATAAGGACCGAGTGGACCTCTAAAGGAAGGGAGGATGAGGGAGGGTGGGGGTTGGATAGGGTTGAAGGAGCAGTTATTAGAAAGAAGGAAACCCACGCCTCCACCATGTCTGTTGCCTGAGCGAGGAGTGTGGGTGAAGTGGAGGCCACCGTAACTCAGTGCAGCAGGGGAGGCCGTGTCAGGGGGCGTCAGCCAGGTCTCAGTGAGGGCCAGGAAGGAGAAGTTGCGGGAAGTAAAGAGATCGTGGATCACGTGGAGCTTGTTGCAGATGGAGCGGGCGCTCCAGAGTGCTCCAGAGAGAGAAAGCTGGGGGTTAGGGGTCAGTGGCACAGGTTTTAAGTGTGAGGGATTGCGGTAGTTTCTCTTACTGTGAGTAGAATAGGGGTGAGGATTAGTGGGATGTATGAGCCAGGGGGGGCCAGGATTGGGGGATATGTCGCCAGCAGTGAGAAGAAGCAGAGAAAGGGAAAGCAGATGGGTGAAGGAGAATGAACGGCTTACGTTATATTTTAGTGGCAGAGGTCTGAGGTTAAGAAGCAGGTCTGCAGATGAGGCGATGTAGGGGGGTAAAAGAGAGAGGGGGAGATAGTTATTTGGTTCGAGCTTGCGGGGTTTGGGGATAGCGAAGGTGAGTGAAGATTAGTGGAGTAAAAACGGTGAGGGCAAATGTGAGCATGGTTAACCCCTCTCTGACATCAGACGTACTATCCCGTCCATAAAACCCGTGCCAATCTGCCCATGGACGGGATAGTAAGTCATAGGCGATCAGCTGCGCTCTCGGGGGAGCGCAGCTAATCGCCGCCGCTCCCGGAACATTAACCCCTGGCACACCGCGATCTGACATTTTACAGTAATGTCCCACCCTGGGACAAATAAAAAAAGTGAAAAAAATAAAAATAAACATGTTTTAAAAAAAAATTCCAAAATAAAGAAAAAAAAATATTCCCCAAAAAATTAATTTTTTCCTGTAAATAAAAAAAAACAAAACAATAAAAGTACACATATTTGGTATCGCCGCGTCCGTAACGATCACCCCCTATAAAACTGTCCCACTAGTTAACCCCTTTAGTGAACCCCTTAAAAAAAACAAAAAATCAAAGCAAAAAATCAATGCTTTATCATCATACTGCCGAACAAAAAGTGGAATAACACGCAATCAAAAAGACCGATATAAATAAACATGGTACCCATGAAAACGTCATCTTGTCCCGCAAAAAACGAGCCACCATACAGCATAATCAGCAAAAAAATAAAAAAGTTACAGCTCGCAGAATAAAGCGATTCAAAATAATAATTTTTTATATAAAATTGTTTTTATTCTATAAAAGCACCAAAACATAAAAAAAAGATATAAATGAGGTATCGCCGTAATCGTACTGACCCGAAGAATAAAACTGCTTTATCAATTTTACCACACGCAGAACGGTATAAACGCCTCCCCCAAAAGAAATTCATGAATTGCTGATTTTTGTTCATTCTAACCTCCCAAAAATCGAAATAAAAAGCGATAAAAAAGTCACGTGCTCAAAAATTATATCAATAAAAACGTCAACTCGTACCGCAAAAAATAAGACCTCACATGACTCTGTGGGCCAAAATAAGAAAAAATTATAGCTCTCAAAATGTGGTGATGCAAAAACTATTTTTTGCAATAAAAAGCGTCTTTTAGCGTGACAACTGCCAATCATAAAAACCCGCTATAAATAGTAAATCAAACCCCCCTTTATCACCCCTTAGTTAGGGAAAAATAATAAAATTAAAAAAATATATTTATTGCCATTTTCCCGTTAGGGTTAGGGTTGCGGCTAAAGTTAGGGTTAGGGTTGGCGCTTACGTTAGGATTAGGGTTAGGGTTGGGATTAGGGTTAGGGGTGTGTTAGGCTAGGTTTGTGGTTAGGGTTGGGACTAGGGTTAGGGGTGTGTTGGGGTTAGGGTTGGAGTTAGAATTTGGGGGTTTTCACTGTTTAGGCACATCAGGGGCTCTCCAAATGTGACATGGCGTCTGATCTCAATTCCTGTCATGTATAGTGTACAGTTCCTATAGCGTCTTGTGCTTGGGTGCGAGGAAAACACAGGAGACATAGGTTGATATGAAATGACTTGTATTACTTCATACAAGCATGCTGAAAAGTTCACACAGTTTGCAGGAACAGCGACAGGAGACACAGCAGGCCAGAGTAACTTCAAGCACTACAATAAATCTCCAAAGCAGGTTCAGGATCTCTTCTCTGTACCGTAATTCCTCTGCAAACATGGATTCACCAAACAGCAGGTTTCCAGAGTCCAAAAGTGTTCCAAGGTTCCTCAGTAGGGAATAGCTGGAGTACAAGTCCAAGGTTTCCAGAAGTCAGGTCACAGACTGACAAAGGCTTGATTCAGGAGCACTGATTGTTCAGCTGAGGCTGCTTAAGAAGCAAGAGGGAAGAATCAGGGCGGGAACATGAAAACTGGAAACTCCATATTAACTGAGGGCAAGAGCTGCAGAAAGACAAAAAGCAAAATGGCCGACGGAAAACTGAGTTTCAAGGAACATGTCAACAGAGACAAAGAACCTTACATTACTCCCCCTTAGGGACAACCTCCGGATGACCTCAGACCAGGCTTGTCAGGGTACCTCTGATGAAACTGGCGGAGCAGGCGAGGAGCATTTACATTATTGACTGGTTCCCATGAGTTGTCCTCCACTGGGTAGCCCTGCCATTTAATCAAATATTGCAACTGATTTCTGTACAACCTGGAATCTAGAATCCTTTCCACCATAAATTCTTCCTGACCATCGACCAGCACTGGGTCAGGGCAAGGAGAAGAACGTCCAGGAAACGTATTGGGTGTTGCAGCCTTTAGTAGGGATACATGAAAGACAGGGTGGATTCTCATAGTTCTGGGCAGTTGAAGACGACAAGCAACAGCACTTATAATCTTATTGATCTTATAAGGTCCAATGTACTTATGTCCCAATTTAGATGATGGAATCTTTAATTTAAGATTTCTGGTTGACAGCCAGACCAAATCTCCTACCTTGAAAGCTGGTGCAGGTTTACGAAATTTATCTGCTGCTTTCTTGTACCTTTCCTGAGCCAATTCTAGATTTTCCTTTAGAAGATCCATATTCTTTTGTAAAGAAGTGATTCTTTCAGCCACTGCCGGCAAGGGCGTATCTATGGGAAATCGAGGAAGAATGTTAGGATGATAACCTAGATTGGAGTAAAAAGGAGACTGCTTAGTGGAGGCGCTCTGAGAGTTGTTATAAGAGAACTCAGCCAGAGGAAGTAGATCCACCCAATCATCTTGTAGGTGGCAGATAAAACAGCGGAGATACTGCTCCAGGGTCTGATTGGTTCGTTCTGTCTGTCCATTAGTCTGGGGATGAAAAGCAGAAGAAAGGTTTACTTTAATGTCCAATGCTGCACAGAAATTTTGCCAAAACCTTGAAGTGAATTGCACCCCTCGATCCGAAATGACCTCATCCGGTACTCCATGTAAGCGAAACACATTCTTAATCATCAAGTCTGATGTCTGTTTTGCAGTGGGTAAGCCGACACAAGGGATAAAATGAGCTGCCTTTGTTAGACGGTCAACCACCACTAGAATGGTGTTCTTCCTTGAGAGGTTGGTAACTCCACAATGAAGTCCATAGAAATGGATCCCACGGGCGGGACGGGTGGGAAGAGGTTGCAACAGACCAGTTGGTGAGGAGCGAGGTGTTTTGCATCTTGCACAGACTTCACATGAAGTGACATAGTTTAAGACATCTTTCCTGTAAGTGGCCACCAAAAGAAACGAGAAAGAAATCTTGTGTCTTTAGAATTCCCCTATGCCCGGCTATCTTGAATCGTGGATGAGTTGCAATACTCTCAATCTGACTGTTTCAGGTATATACAGACGTTGTCCCTGAATCCACACACCATTCTTAAAGACAAGACTTACGTCCCTTGGGGGTTGAGCCAACAAAGAATCCGCATGGTATGCTTCCTTGATGTCCTTAAGTAGGTCTTGATTATGAATCACTCCCAGGAATCTAGAGTCAGGAAGAATAGTCTTAGGAGGAGTAAGTGGACGTGTCTCTGCTGAATGAATCCTAGAGAGTGCATCAGCCTTTCCATTGCGCGATCCTGGTCTATAAGAAATGACAAAATTAAATTGGTTTAGGAAAAGATTCCAGCGAGCCTGGCGAGGAGTCAGGCACTTAGCCGACCTGATAAATTCAAGTTACGATGGTCTGTCAGGACGACTATTTGCTGTGCAGCTCCTGAAGAAGGTGTCTCCATTCTTTGAAGGCGGCAATAATGGCCAACAACTCTCTATTGCCCACATCGTAGTTCCTCTCAGCGAAGACAACTGCTGGGAAAAGAAGGCACAGGGATGCAAGACATTCTTCTCACCTGTTCTCTGAGAGAGTATAGCTCCAACGGCACAGTCTGAAGCATCCACCTCTATTATGAAGGCAAGCTCGGGGTTGGATGTACTAAGATAGGTGCGGTGGTAAATTTATCCTTTAAACAGGAAAATGCTTCCTGAGCTTGCGGGGTCCAGGAGAACCTAGACTGTTTCCGGGTAAGTTGGGTGATAGGTGACACTACCTCAGAAAAATTTTTAATGAAACGTCTATAGAAGTTGGCAAACCCGATGAAGCGCTGCACCTCCTTCACATTTCTAGGAATTGGCCAATCCTTGATGGCGTTGGGTCTTGCTTCCATCCATACTAATCCCTTGCGTAGATAGTACATACCCCAGAAATTGAATTTCGGTCCTATGGAATTCACACTTTTCAAGTTTGATGTAGAGATGGTTTTGTCTTAGGCGTTCTAAGACCATTCTCACATGTCCATGATGTTCCTCTGTGGAGTTAGAAAAAATTAGAATATCATCCAGATAAATCACCACAAATGTATCTAGGAGATCCCTGAAGATATCATTCACGAAGTGTTGGAAAGTGGCTGGGGCGGTACTCAGACCAAAAGGCATAACTAGATATTCAAAGTGTCCATAGCGTGACCTGAAAGCAGTCTTCCATCATCCCCAGGTCTAATACGGACCAAGTTATAGGCCCCACGGAGATCCAGTTTAGAGAAAATTTTGGCATGCCGCACTCTCTCCAACAACTCAGGGATTAAAGGCAATGGATAACGGTTTCTAATAGTAACCTTATTGAGTTCCCTATAGTCTATGCAGGGTCTCAGAGATCCATCTTTCTTCTTCACAAAGAAGATGGGTGCACCTGTGGGAGATGAAGAGGGGCGTATGAAGCCCTTGGCTAAATTTTCGTCTATATAATCCTTCAAAGCTTTTAGCTCGGGCCCCGCTAGGGGGTAGATCTTACCAAAAGGTATCTCGGCTCCAGGCAATAATTCAATTGGACAATCATATGGACGGTGAGGAGGAAGCTGATCAGCGTTCTTCTTGTCACATAAATCCACATAGTCCTGGTATACAGCTGGTAGTTCAGGGACTGACATGGTTCCTTTAGGAACAGAGCAAGCTGAAACTCCTTGACTCATCTGTTTCTCCGGAAAGTGTAATTCCTTGGTCTCCCAGTTAATCGTAGGATTCTGCGCCTGCAGCCATGGTAGCCCTAGAATAATGGGAAAGTGGGGAGAAGAGATAAGCAAAAAATACATTTTCTCCTGATGATCTTTACCCATAAGGACCCTCAAAGGCTCTGTTTCTTGATCCACTGGTCCAGAAGTCAGTAGAGAGCCATCCACAGTCTCCATCTGTACTGGAGTAGCCTTCTTCACCGAACGTATCCCCTGTTTCAGAGCAAAGGAGATATCCATAAAATTTCCACTTGCTCCTGAGTCGATCATAGCAGAGCTAGACACCCAGACTGAGTCAACCCAGAGTTTGATGGAAAGGAAGCAATGAGAACTGTTTCTTTTATAACTCAGCTGGGACACCGCTGAGGAAACTTGAAAAATTGCAGCGTTTATACCGTCATCGTCCCCAGAACTAACAGAGTTTAAGTCCGAGAAATCAAGATCTCTTGCAGCAGATCTCTCTGGAGCCTGAGGCTCGGACATGACAGAGCTCCTCTCGCAACACTCACAGTGAATGACTGCTGCAGTAGTCTTACGAGAAAGACTGGGGCAGTTTATAATGAAGTGCCCTGACTTACCACAGTAGAAACATAGATTTTCCTTTATACATGTTCTTTGCGTGCATCACTAACCCGTCTTTGTAAAGAGTCCACCTGCATGGGTTCAGATTCTGGTTCCCTTGTGATCCTACTCAAAGGTTCCTTAGCTGAGGAGGGAGGTAGTAAAAGGTTAGTGCGATTATTTTCGAACCATCTCTCTGTCTGCGTTCAGTCAGACGAGCATCAATACGGATACAATAGTTAATAAAGTCACCTAACGCAGTGGGAGGGTCGGCACGAGCAAGTTCATCCTTAATCAGTGGAGACAACCCTTTACGAAAAATAGATTTTTTAGCGGAAGTGTCCCAAGTGGTATCAAGAGCCCATCTCCTGAAATCCAGGGCATATTCGGCTACTGAACGCTTACCTTGGCGCAAAGTTAACATGGCTGCTTCAGCTGTTGCACCTCGATTGGGGTCATCAAACACCTGCCCCATGGCTGAAATAAAAGCATCAAGGTGATTCAAACAATCATCCTCAGTCTCAATCAGAGGGTTTGCCCACATCAAAGCCTTATTGGTAAGCAACATGATTATAGTAAGCACTTTGGATCGTTCAGTGGGAAATTGTGAAGCATGTGCAGAGAAAAATAAATTGCATTGATTAATAAATCCCCTGAATTTCTCACGTTCACCGCCAAAACGAAAAGGAGGTAATTTGGGGATCCCAGAACTCGGGGTTATGGCAGGAGCCTGGGCTCGTTCCTCTAGAGCCTCAATCCTGGCTCGCAATTCCTGGGTAGTCTGTCCAAACACTTGCAAATTATGATTAGTGAGGTCCTGTAGGCTTGCAAAACGGGTTTTTAAAGTCTGTACATCTGAAAGGATTGTATCAGTCACTCCGCAAAGTTCCTTTATGCGGGCCTCCATCTTCCAGATCTTTTAAGGCAGAAGTGCTGGAAGGAGAAGAGGAAAAAAAACAAAAAAAACAATAGTGTTTACCTGTGGTAACACTCCAGAGTAAAATTTTAAGGGAATGCGCTCACCTGGAATGCTTGTGAGAAGTCACAACCACTGTCATCACATAAGGTATTAAACGGACATCTGATATCCACAGTCACAGCAGACACGGCTTTCCCAGACCCAGCAGACACTAAACATTGGCTCCTGAATCTTGTCATGTATAGTGTACAGTTCCTATAGCGTCTTGTGCTTGGGTGCGAGGAAAACACAGGAGACATAGGTTGATATGAAATGACTTGTATTACTTCATACAAGCATGCTGAAAAGTTCACACAGTTTGCAGGAACAGCGACAGGAGACACAGCAGGCCAGAGTAACTTCAAGCACTACAATAAATCTCCAAAGCAGGTTCAGGATCTCTTCTCTGTACCGTAATTCCTCTGCAAACATGGATTCACCAAACAGCAGGTTTCCAGAGTCAAAAGTGTTCCAAGGTTCCTCAGTAGGGAATAGCTGGAGTACAAGTCCAAGGTTTCCAGAAGTCAGGTCACAGACTGACAAGGCTTGATTCAGGAGCACTGATTGTTCAGCTGAGGCTGCTTAAGAAGCAAGAGGGAAGAATCAGGGCGGGAACATGAAAACTGGAAACTCCATATTAACTGAGGGCAAGAGCTGCAGAAAGACAGAAAGCAAAATGGCCGACGGAAAACTGAGTTTCAAGGAACATGTCAACAGAGACAAAGAACCTTACAATTCCAGCCAATTCTGTGTTGAGAAAGTCAAACGGTGCTCCTTCACTTCTGAGCTCTGCCATGCGCCCAAACAGTAATTTACCCCTACATATGGGGTATCAGCGTACTCTGGACCCCAAGAGTTATTGTGCAATGTGTCCTATTTCTTCTGTTACCCTTGGGAAAATAAAAAACTGTGGGCGAAAATATCATTTTTGTAAAAAAAAAATTTTTTTTTGTTTTTACGGCTGTATGTTGTAAACTTCTGTGAAGCACTTGGGGCTTCATAGCGCACACCACACATCTAGATAAGTTCCTTGTGGGGTCTATTTTCCCAAATGGGGTCAGTTGTGGGGGGTTTCCACTGTTTAGGCGCATCAGGGGCTCTCCAAATGCGACATGACGCCCCCAGACCATTCCATCAAACTCTGCAATCCAAAATGTCACTACTTCCCTTCTGAGCCCCAACGTGTACCCATACAGTAGTTTTCTCCCACATATTGGGTATAAGCATACTCAGGACAAATTGGACAACAACTTTTGGGTTCCAATTTCTCCTGTTACCCTTGTGAAAATAAAATATTGAGGGCGAAAAAATTATTTTTGTAAAAAAAAAAGGACTTTTTATTTTTACGGCTGTACGTTATAAACTTCTGTGAAGCACTTTGGGGTTCAAAGTGCTCACCACACATCTAGATAAGTTCCTTGTGGGGTCTATTTCCAAAATGGGGTCACTTGTGGGGGGTTTCCACTGTTTAGGTGCATCAGGGGCTCTCCAAATGCGACATGACGCCCGCAGACCATTCCATCAAACTCTGCAATCCAAAACGTTACTACTTCCCTTCCGAGCCCCAACGTGTGCCCATACAGTAGTTTTTTCCCACATATTGGGTATTAGCGTACTCAGGACAAATTGGACAACAACTTTTGGGGTCCAATTTCTCCTGTTACCCTTGTGAAAATAAAATATTGGGGCGAAAAAAATCATCTTTGTAAAAAAAAAAAAAGATTTTTTATTTTACGGCTGTACGTTATAAACTTCTGTGAAACACTTCGGGATTCAAAGTGCTCACCACACATCTAGATAAGTTCCTTGAGGGGTCTAGTTTCCAAAATGGTGTCATTTGTCGGGGGTTTCCACTGTTTAGGCAGATCAGGAGCTCTCCAAACACGACATGGCATCCAGCCAATTCTGCGTTGAAAAAGTCAAACGGCGCTCCTTCCCTTCTAAACTCTGCCATGCACCCAAACAGTGGTTTACCCCCACATATGGTGTATCAGCGTACTCAGGACAAATTGCACAATAACTTTTGTAGTCTTGTTACTCTTGGGAAAATAAAAATTGGGGTGAAAAGATCATTTTTGATAAAAATGATATATGATAGATATGTTCCTTAGGGGGTTTAGTTTCCCAAATGGGGTCACTTGTGGGGGTTTCCACTGTTTAGGCACATCAGGGGCTCTCCAAATGCAACATGGCGTCCAATCTCAATTCCAGCCAATTTTGGTTGGAAAAAGTCAAATGGTGCTCCTTCCATTCCGAGCTCTGCCGTGCGCCCAAACAGTGGTTCCCCCCCACATATGGGGTATCAGCGTACTCAGGACAAATTGGAAAACAACTTTTGTGGTCCAATTTCTCTTGTTTCCCTTGGGAAAATAAAAAATTAGTGACTAAAAGATAATTTTTGTGGGAAAAAAATAGGATTTTTTATTTTCATGCCCCGGCATTATAAACTTGTGTGAAGCACTTGGGGCTTCAAAGTGCTCACCAAAGATCTAGACAAGTTCCTTAGGGGGTCTAGTTTCCAAAATGGGGTCACTTGTGGGGGGTTTCCAATGTTTAGGCTCATCTGGGGCACTGCAAACGGAACATGACCCCCATCAACGTCTGCATTCCAAAACGTTACTACTTCCTTTCCAAGCCCTGCCGTGTGCCCAAACAGTTTCCTTTCCCCCACATATGGGGTATCAGCGTACTCAGGACAAATTGGACAACAACTTTTGGGGTCCAATTTCCTTGGGAAAATCAAAAATTTGGGACTAAAAAATCATTTTTGTGGAAAATTGCATTTTTTTTCCACACCCACGCATTATAAACTTTTGTGAAACACTTGGGGGTTCAAAGTGCTCACAATAGATCTAGATAAGTTCCTTAGGGGGTCTAGTTTCCAAAATGGTGTCACTTGTGGGGTTTCCACTGTTTAGGAGCATCAGGGGCTCTCCAAACGCGACATGGCGTCCAATCTCAATTCCAGCCAATTTTAGCTTGAAAAAGTCAAACGGCGCTCCTTCCCTTACGAGCTCTGCCGTGTGCCCAAATAGTGGTTTTCCCCCACATATGGGGTATTGGCATACTCAGGAGAAATTGCACAACAACTTTATCTGTCCATTTTCTCCTTTTACCCATGTGAAAATAAAAAAAGTTTGTAAAAGATCATTTTTGTGACTAAAAAGTTAAATATTCATTTTTTCCTTCCATGTTGCTTCAGCTCCTGTGAAGCACCTGAAGGGTTAATAAAATTTTGAATGTGGTTTTGAGTACCTTGAGGGTGCAGTTTTTAGAATGGTGTCACTTTTGGGTATTTTTAGCTATTAGACCTTCAAAGTGACTTCAAATATAAGGTGGTCCCTAAAAAAATGGCTTTGTTAATTTTGTTGTAAAAATGAGAAATCGCTGGTCAAATTTTAACCCTTTAATTTCTAACAAAAAAAATTGTCAAAATTGTGCTGATGTAAAGTAGACATGTGGGAAATGTTATTTCTTAACTATTTTGTGTGACATATTTCTCTGTTTTAAGGGAATACAAATTCAAAGTTTGAGAATTGCAAAATTTTCAAAATTTTCGCCATATTTGCGTTTTTTTCAAAAATAAACGCAAGTTATATCGAAGAAATTTTACCACTAACGTGAAGTACAATATGTCATGAGAAAACAATCTCAGAATCGCGAAGATCCGTTGAAGCCTTCCAGAGTTATAACCTCATAAAGAGACAGTGGTCAGAATTGTAAAAATTGTCCCGGTCATTAACGTGCAAACCACCCTTGGGGTGAAGAGGTTAAAGAGCAGGGTAAAAGAAAGGCAAGTAAAATTAGAAGACAGTGATTATTCTTACCTTCTGACCGAATTTCTGGACTGTTTCTGGATATATTTCTGATGTAATACTTCAAAGATGTCACACTTAAAATGATGTCACATCTGACCAAGGTCATATTGACCTGCTCCATTCAACTTATACCATTCAAATGTCCAAGAAATTAAGCCAGATGTGAGAGAGAGAGGGGAGGAGAAAGGAGCAGGAGGACAGTTCACAGCAGGGAGCAATTAACAGATTGCAGTTAATAGAACATTTGCCTAGTGTCAAGGCTGAAGAAACACAGATTAAGATGGATGGATAGGCCTAGGAGTGAGGATCACAGACATATCAATATGTATTCAGTAAATCTGGTATGCTACATAGAATTAAAATCAGGGAAAAAGCAGCAGCGTACCAGTTAAAACAGAAAAAGAGGAGTACATAGGATTCTGGGATGTAGTGGGTATTCTGGATAGAGAGATGGTTCAGACATACCAGTTAAAACAGAATAAGAGGAGTACATAGGATTCTGGGGTGTAGTGGGTATTCTGGAGAGAGAGATGGTTCAGACGTACCAGTTAAAACAGAAAAAGAGGAGTACATAGGATTCAGGGGTGCAGTGGGTATTCTGGATAGAGAGATGGTTCAGACGTACCAGTTAAAACAGAAAAAGAGGAGTACATAGGATTCTGGGTTGCAGTGGGTATTCTGGATAGAGAGATGGTTCAGACGTACCTGTGGATGAAAGTAGATGGATCAGGATATGACAGCATGAAGGGGAATATACCGTGCGCTATCATTCTGGATATATTTCTGATGTAACACTTCAAAGATGTCACATTTAAAATGATGTCACATCTGACCAAGGTCATATCTGACCTGCTCCATTCAACTTATACCATTCAAATGAGATCTTGGGTAAGCAGTGAAAATATTGAAATGGATAGAAAAAGTGCTGAATTGAAGGAGAAAAGCATGGGGAAGACCACTGGAAGTATCTTTTACTCCCAGATCGCTGCTGAGAACAATGGTATCACACATTTACTCCACTTTAAGGACTGACAAGAAAAGATTCAAATTTGATGATAAATTGGAGTTTAAAGGAAAAAAAAAATTCTGCATAATGACTTGGATATTATGCAAAATTTTAAAAGAATTTAAAAAATATATATAATTTAAGTAAACCAAAATATATTTTTTTATTAAAAAATGGAAATTCCAATGTAATTTATGAAGGAAGCAAGAGGTGGCAAAAATTAGGGACTCACATACATCCTGTATTAGACATAAAGGAGGGCCTCATGCATATTCTGTTCAAACTGTCATGTAGTTGTACTCTTAGACTCATAATGGCTATTCACTAAGTGCAAATCCTGCCAAAAATTACAAGCAGGGCCATCCATACACCCTTGAAGGCACAAACTGTAGTACCTCATTCAAATATTGTAAACAAAATGTAGTTATATTATTCCTACACTCATAAAAGCTCTGCACACAGTGCAAAGCCTGCCAATAATTACAATCTGGGTCATCCACACTCCCTTGAAGGCACAAACTGGAATGCCTCAATAAAGAATTAAGAAAGTGTAGTTGTGGTACTTTTACATTCAAAAGGCTATGAAGATCCAGTGTCATCCAATCATCCATAGACACTAGAAGGCAACAACTGGTGGGACTCTTTCAAATATTGACCATTAAAAACACTTTATGTGCTGCTGTCATCTGGTGGTATGGAAAAGTCGAGTCTAATCCAGTCCTGGTTCATTTTTATCAGAGTGAGCCTTTCAGCACTATCAGTTGACAGGCAAAGTCTGTCTCTTATGACCCCAATGGCAATAAGAACCCACTCAGATAAGATGCTAGCACAACACCTTAAAGGCATACAGGGAAAGCTCATACAAAGTGTCTAGCTCTGAGACCCAATAGCTGAAGGTCGCTGAGAAACTAGGGAGTGCACTGGTTTTGTTGGTCAGGTGTTGCTTGATCATCTTTAAAAATGTTTCCATCCTTGTTAAAAGAAACCTGGTCATCAGGCCCTAGACTCTGGCTTGGTGTTATGAAATTGGCCAAGGCCTTTCAAAGTGTATCCTTGCCTCTGCTGTGTGTCTCCATTGGCTCATTGGTTAAGCAAGGAAGCTTGCCCCTACTGCTAGTGTTGTCTGATGGGAATTTTTTCAACATATTTTCCACAATGGTCTTCTGGTATTGCACCAATTTAAAATACTTCTCCTCCTTAGGAAGAAGAGATGCAAAGTTCTCCATGTAGCGTGGGTTTATCAGGGTGACCAACCAGTAGTCTTTTTGGTCAATATGAATGTAATGCGAGGATCATGGGATAAGCAGCGGTACATAAAGTCTGACATATGTGCCAAGGTCCCTACAGACAACACTTTCCTGTCTCCACAGATGACTCTCTATCTCCTCCTCTCCTCATCATTCCCATCGTCAGACCATACACCTAGGAGAGACAGGATGAAGATTGTGTGGGTACTAGCCTCTTTTGCGCTTTCAGCCAGCTCCTCTTCCCCACCCTCCACCACCTCATTGTTACCCAATCTAAGTTGAGCAGATGAGATGAGGCTGGACTGAGTAGTATCTCTCTGTCTCATGTCTTCCTCCATCTCCAGCTGGTGCACATGCAAAGCTTCATCTTTAATTGTGAGTAGTGACTGCTTAAGCAATTACAGAAGCAGGATCATTGTGCTAACTATGGCGTCATTACCGCTCACCATCTTTGTGCAGTGCTCATAGTCTTGGAGAGCTGCACAGACATCTATGCCCACTCTTAAGGTGTTATGTGCGGAGGCTGACCAGAACACCAACGGGCGTGTTGGAGCTGGTACTCAACAACTGGCTTTTGCTGCTCACAAAACCTTGCCAGCATGTACAGGTGGAGTCCCAGTGTGTGGTCACGTCGTACACCTGTCGGTGAGCTGGCACTTTCATGCGCTGCTGTAGCACAGATAGAGCAGCAACAGCTGTGGCTGACTTGCGGAAATGGGAAAGCTCTTTAAAATCTTCTTATGTTGTCAGTAACTTTTGAACTACCAAGTTGAGCATGTGTGTCAAACATGATACATGTGTGAGCTTGTTAAGCTTCACAGCCCATTATCACACATGACCATGCCTGTCTGGAGGTTCAGCGGCAAAAGTCATACATGTGTCTGATATGTTAGTCTTTTAAGTAATTCTGCCTTGGTGTGTGGTTTGTCTCCTAGAAAAATTAGCTTCAGCAGAGCCTGTTGACGCTTCCGGTTGATGTGGAGGACGTGCTCTGAGATAACACATTGCACATGGAGGATGAGGAAGAGCAGGAAGGGATGCGGGAACTGATGATGACATGGAGGAAACCCTGATAGAAGAAGGGCCAGCAATCCTTAGCGTTGTTATCACGTGCCATGCCAGGGTAGAATTCAACTCTAGCCTCCACAATGTTTAGCCAGTGTGCCATCAGGGAAATGTAGCGTCCCTGGCCTTAAGCTCTTGTCCATTGTCAGTCATTAAGTGAACAATTCTAGTAAGTGCACTGCTAAAGGCACGTGTGATGTTCCTGGACACGTGATGGTACAAGGCGGGGATGCCATACCAGGAGAAAAAGTGGCGGCTGGGGACTGAGTATGGCTACCACCATGAGTCGGCAGAAATCCTCCATGTCAATAAGCCAAAATGGCAACATTCCTTGGTAAGCAGCCTGGAAATGTGCAAGCTTAGCCTTTTGGCCTGTGGGTGAGTGGCTGCCACCTTTCTCTTTTGTTCCAAGGCCTGGGGTAGGGACAGCTGAATGCTGCGCTGGGACAAGGATGTGGAAGTGCCTGATGATGGTGCTTCAGAATGTGCAAGGACAGGTGCAGTGTGGGAGGCATCTGCACCAGTGTCATGGACAGGTGACTGGGAAGAACAGGGGAAGAGGCAATGTTATCACTTGCTGGCAGTGATGGTACCAATCGTTGACCCAAGCGTTCGGCAACCGAGTCTGGTGCTTAGATGACATGTGCTTAGATGACATGCTGGTGGTAGTTAGGCTCTTAGTGGTCAGGCCCCCGCTGATCTTGGCATAGCACATGTTGCAAATTACCATTTTTTGTCTCAGAACTCTCTTTAAAAAAGTTCCAGACTGGGGAACACCTAACTGTTTGACGGAGAAATTTAGGAGTGACGTTGCTCTGCGGAACAGTTGCCCGCCCTCTGGTCACCCAACTGCCTCTTCATGCCTGTTTTGTTGCTGCCTATCACTCACCCTCAGTGCTGCTTGCCTCGCTCAGAATGCCACATTCCCAGGTTGGGTCAGTGACTTCTTCATCCACCATCTCATCTTCCACTGCCACACCGTGATCCTCCTGACTTCTTGACTTAACAACATGACTTATCGGCAACTATCTCTCATCATCATCTTCTTCCTTAGATAACATATACCGTTCCCCACCATCATTTTGTTGTGGACGTGTTTGCTTTAGGTTTTGTGCATCACTAAACAGAATTCCGTCTGTCCCTCTTGGAACATCCATGACGAGAGGCCACAATCAAAAAGTGATGTTGTAAAGTGCTCCTCAGAGTGTCCTAGCGTGGGATCACTAGTCTCCTGGAATTCAACATGGTGGAAGGAAGGATCAGGATGATGATTAAGTGATCCAGACTGTTGGCTGGTGAGACTGGACCATGTGAAAGACTGGAAGCATTTTCTGCTATCCAACCGATGACCTGTTCCCACTGCTCTGGCTTCAGAAGTGGTGTACCGTGCCTCCCTGCAAACTGGGACAGGAACCTATGTTTCATGGATGAGCATTTTTCTTGTGCTCCAGCAACAGGCGTAGTCACATCTGCCCCATGCCTTTGGCTGATGCGTGCATCATCATCAGCACTTCCATTTTCCTGTCCGCTAACTCACGCCTTCAGCAGTCAAAATGATTTTTGGAGGTTAATACCATCGTTATGTACCACAAATCACACCATCCTCTATGGATCCAGAAAAATTGTCAACCCTTTATTGGAGTGTTATGTGCCACCAAAATGTACCACAGACCACGTAATAGTATATGGATGAGTAATTGAATCCACAAAAATGTTTCAAAACTTTATTGGATTGCTATGTAAAACTGAAATGTACCACAGGCCACTTACTAATATATGGAATACAGAAAAATTGAATACAGAAAAATGTTTCAACGCCTTTTTGGACTGTTATGCAATATTGAAATGTATCACATACCTTGTTTTTGATTCTGTTAGATTTAATTTTGCAAATACCCTGGTAATCTACCCTAGAGCATATTTTTTTAATGAGCTTATTTTATTTTCAATTTTATCAGGACAATTGTGTGACCGTACCTAATTCTGGTCAGGAAGATGCTGATAGAGATGGAATTGGGGATGCTTGTGATGATGACTCTGATGGTGATGGTATTCCAAATGATCAGGTTTGCAAGATAACTGTATCACATGTTAAACATTGGACATATAAAAGAACTTTAATATACCTTTATATTTTTATATATGCTTCAAATTCTAAAGTGTATATCAATAAATGTGTTACATAAATCCAGGTGAGGAAATCTTCATATATTAGATTTATGAAATGATTTTAACATCTTACCCTACGTATATGGCTTAAAGGTTAGGAGCACCATTACAGATATCTTGACTGGATACATTTTTCATTAGTAGAAAAAAAGATATGTGTCAGTGATCTAAAGGAATAACACTATTCTCTAGCACAAAGTATGCTAACTCAATATTTAGTGACATGAAAGCATGAATTTCTGTCTCAAAAACAGCATATTATGTATACTGATGAATGAACATGGTTTCTTTTGTAGGATAACTGTGTTTATGTTCATAATGTGGATCAAAGAAATGGAGATCAAGACAAATTTGGTGATTCCTGTGATAACTGTCGCAACATCAAGAATGATGACCAAAAAGACACTGACCAGGATGGCAAGGGAGATGTCTGCGATGATGATATGGATGGAGACAGTATGTTTCAGTTGTTACTTTAATCATAGTACATACCAATGTGAAAATTGCATGGCCACAAGGAAAGAGAGAGGGTTTATTATATTGTTTTGTATTGGAATTGCAGATTAATTATTCTAGTTGTGTACCTGAATATACTATGTGCACAATTATTAGATTAATATTTTCATGAGATCATAATTTATATGTATATTTTCCAACTACAAACTTTATAAACTTGAATACTTATTGGATGAAGCTAATCAGGTGATGTGTATTTGTTAAATGGGGAGGTTGTGGCCTAAGGATATCATCCTCCTTTATTAAGGTGTGTAGAATTATTGAGTCACTTTCCCTTATGCAAACTTGGCAAAAAAAGAGATTTAAATGACTCTGAAATATGACAAATTGCTAAAACTCTTAAAGAGGGATGTAACACTCTTGAAATTGCTAAGATATTGTGGGGGGGTAACCACAGAAAAATTTTGTTGCAAATAGTCAACAGGGTTGCAAAAACATGTTGAGGAAAAAAGACTGCACGTTAACTGTCAAAGGTTTGAGAAGAATCAAACATGAAGCAACCAGAAACCCATTACCCTGCAGTGCTGTAATACTGAATATAGATATTTAAGAGGTTTAATAGACTGGTTAAATGAGAGCGACTCTTGACGGGCCAGATGGATCAGTAGTGGGCACAGACCTCAAGTTCAACTCAGAAAGGTGGATGTTGGGTGGATCAGTAAGCGGCTTTACCATCTGTAAAAAAAAACTTAATAAATTGACAATAATAATTGGCGAACCCTAAGAAGCGCTGGAGTCCCTTCAGATCCTAGGGTTGAACCCAGTCAGCAATAGCCTGCACCTTCTCAGGATCCATGCAAAACCCTTCACAGGACACAATCAGGCCCAAAAATGGCAGCTTCTGTATGAAAAACGAACATTTCTCCAACTTGGCGAACAATTGATTTTCCCTGAGTCTTTGGAGAACAGTTCGTAAATGTTGCAGATGAGTATAACTGTCCATGGAATACACCAAAATGTTATCAAGATAGATAACAACAAAACGGCCTATAAGGTCAGCAACCACTACATTAATGAAGTTCTGAAATATGGCAGGCGCATTAGTAAGACCCAATGGCATAACCAGGTTTTCAAAGAGTCACTCAGATGTGAGGAACGCCGTTTTTCACTCGTCCCCCTCCCGAACCCTTATCAGATTATAGGCTCCCCGAAGATTCAGTTTGGAGAACCATTTAGCCCCTGACAACTGGTTACAGAAATCTGGAATAAGGGGAAGAGGGTACGTCATTCTCACGGTTATTTTGTTTGGTTCCCGAAAGTCGAGGCAGGGACATAAACCACCATCTTTTTTTTTAACGAAAAAAACCCAGCAGCCACTGGAGAGACGGAAGGACGTATATGCCCTTTGTGGAGGCTTTCCCCAATATATTCCTTCATGGCTAAACGCTCAGGACCGGACAAATTGAAAAGACGGGCTTTAGGCAACTTAGCCCCAGGAACCAATTCAATGGCACAATCAAAGGGTCTATGTGGCGGTAAAAGCTCAGCCTCACTTTCAGAGAACACGTCTTCGAAGTCCTTCAGGTACTCCGGAATACCCTCCAGACTGACACACGACACAGAGACAGATCCGACAGGTTCAGACCATAATGCAGATTTACAACATTGATTGACACAGAGCCCCATTGAATAATTTCTCCAGTCTCCCAATTGATGACTGGGTTGTGGCGTTGCAACCAGGGCATTCCCAACACCAACCCAGCAGGCAGATTTTCCAAGACAAAACAACTTATTTTTTCAACATGATCTGAGCCCACCTTGAGTGAAAAGACCTCCGAAACATAGAGAATCCCTTCTTTTGTGAGTGGAGAGGAGTCAAGGGCCACCACTTTAATCGGAGTCTTAAGCCTAACTGTCCCTATTCTGCATTGAGACATCAAACGAGGGTTGACCAAGTTGATGGATGAACCGCAGTCAACAAAAGCTGTAGAAAAAAGACAACCGTCCACCAGTAGTTCCACTTGCAGCAAAACTTTAGAAAATGAGAAAAAGTGTACCTGAGGGTCTGAGTAGTCTCCTCGACAACTAACCAGACCTAGTGTTAGGGGTCGAGTTCCCGCTCCTGCACAAGGGGAATCTCGAGCTATCCCCGCTGCGGTCTCCCATCCGTCTCCGGCCGCAGTGGAACCTGCTCAGCAGAGACGTCAGTCCCAGCGTCTCGCTCAGTCTAGTGCTGTGCAGAGGATGACTGCTGTCACTCCATGTCCTGCCATTGTAACTAGTGCAGGTCAGCGGCAAGCTGACTCAGTTGGGACTAAGCCCTGTGCTTTCCTTTCTGAGCATGCCCAGGGTAAGATCTCTCATAGGAGATCAGGGGTCACATGCTCAGCTACTGCAGCGACTCCCATTAGTTTTCCTGGAAGGTCCTGAACCTGCTTGAGTTCTGGGGCAGGCTTCCATTGGTTCTTCCAGGAAGGTCTTGCAGTTGCTGCTGCTATAAAAGGGTTTCACAGCCGCACGGCCATGCGCTAGTGTCAATTGTGTTATGTGCTTTGCGCCAGTATGATCATGCACGCATGTGGTTAGGGCTCGGCTGAAATAAGCCCCTAGAATACCGGCTTCTCTGGTGAGGAGTTGCGTGTTTGCATTGCTGACTGCATGATCACGGACTGCTATTCGCACAGCAGTTATCTGTGAACCCCTGTGGTGTTAACAGGACACAGTCTCTATCTCTGCGTCATTACCTCAGCGACTCTGTGGTGTAACAGAGTTCGCTTATACCGCCATCTTACTAGCAGCAGGCTCTGCCTGCACGGTAGACCCCGGGCTGCGAACGCACCCTTTATTTATATTTATTTTGGTGCGTTCCGCAGACCCTAACACCTAGTGATTTCTCGACGCCTTGGCTGATGAAGGACAGGAGGGACAATCCTTCCTCCAGTGTCCAGATTCCCCACAATAAAAGCACAACTGCTTCTTGCGACGGCATCTCCTCTCTTGCTCCTTAAGGGTGACAGAGCCCACTTCCATGGCTTCAGATGTGGATTCGGCTTCCCTCCCACTGGGGAATAACGGGGTTTCCAATTGTATCACCCCTCTTGCCCGCAGCCTATGGTCCATGTGGACAGCCTGGGTCATGGCGTCCTCCAGAGAATCAGGTAGGGGTGAAGTGCCAAGGCATCTTTCAGACTCTCAGACAGGCCTCTGCGGATTAAGCCCCGGAGGGCGGAGTCACCCCTAGAAACTTCAGCGGCCCAGCGTCTGAACTCAGAACAAAACCACTCAGCCGAGTGCTTCCCCTGACAAACACTCATCACCATGTCCTCAGCCAGACGCACATGATCAGGTTCATCGTAGATATGCCCAAGGGCCTCAAAAAATGCATCCACCGACATTCTCTCAGGGGCCGTGGAAGGGAGAGGAAAAGTCCAAGCCTACGGGCTCCGCTTAACAGGGATATTATGACCCCCACACTCTGACTTTCATCCCCAGAAGAGCGGGGTCTTAACGAGAAAAAAAAGCTTACATCCCTCCTTGAAGGCTCTAAATTGTTCTTTGTCCCCCGAAAAGGTGTACAGCAGCTTAACTGGAGGTTCAGGAGGAATTAGAGTAACATCTCTAGGTCCTGCCACCTGAACCCCAGAAAACAAAGCCCCCTGCACCGCATCAGATACCTGCTGCTGAGACTGAGCAAGGGTTTGTTGCTCCATATTCAGTTTTTGCATCATCTGAGTCAGGTGCTTCACCTGTTCAGAGAGGGTGCGCATGAGATCCATACTGCCCCCAAGCGCCAGGAAAATGTTAAGGTCAGTTTTGATATCAGGAACACAGACTGATATCACTCCGGTCAAATCTTGTGTCCTGCTGGCTGCAAGACAAACAGAGCTCGCAGCTCACGGAGGGATGGCCGGGTCGGGGCACGACCGCCGGCATGCAGGACCTGCGGCACGTGACCGCCGAGGGATGGACTGGGGCGGAGCCAACCACTGCACTCCCGAAGGGGTAGCGGATAGCAGGGGGACCGGCAGGGCAGAAGAGAGGTCAGGAGAGCCAAGGTCAATACCGCAAGGACAGCGAGGTACAAGCGCAAGATGCAGAAGAGAAGTCAGGAACAAGCCAAGTGTCAGAAACCGTGGAGGGCGACAGAGGTACCAAGGGAAAAGGCTAAACAGGCAGTCAAAGTGGAACAGGAGTCAGAAACCAGGCAAACAAGCAGACAGTACCGAATCAACAGACAAATGCCAAACGGGAAGACAGACCTGGTCAGAAACAGGAGATAAAAAGAAAAGCATGCACAAGGCACAAGCACACAGGGTTCAACAAACTTAGCTGAGGGCAGAAGTATAACTGACAAGGAACGAAGCCCAATAGAGGCTATTTAAAGCCCTCCCATAGCCAGAGAGAGGCAAGCAGCAATAACCCCTGACGCACAAGCCAACAACTTTCACACAAACCATGACAACACCCCAATAACACTTGGAACAGAAGTCCTGGATGGCCACATGAAACCAAAGTTCCCATTTTTTTCATTTGGTACTGACATACTGTTAGCCTAGGCATTGAATGCAAGGCCTGCCCTGCATCAAAGAAACACGCACCCCAATAACACTTGGAACAGACGTCCTGGATGGCCACATGAAACCAAAGTTCTCATTTTTTTCATTTGGTACTGCCATACTGTTAGCCTATGCATTGAATGCAAGGCCTGCCCTGCACCAAAGTAACATGCACCCCATTAACACTTGGAACAGACTCCTGGATGAACTAAGTCCCCAGGGAGTTTCTATCATTGTGTTCCATTTGGACTGGATGGCCATAACTTGTTTGGCTTATGCCTATTGAATGCAAGGCCTGCCTGCACCAAAGAAATGCACCCCAATAACACTTGGAACAGAGTCCTGGATTGGCCACATGAAACCAAAGTTCCCACATTTTCCATTTGGTTCTGCCATACAGTTAGCCTAGATGGCCACATGAAACCAAAGTTCCCATTTTTTTCATTTGGTACTGTTTGCTTATGCATTGAATGCAAGGCCTGCCCTGCACCAAAGTAACACGCACCCAATAACACTTGCAACAGACAACCTGGATGGCCACATGAAACCAAAGTTCCCATTTTTTCTATTTGGTACTGCCATACTGTTAGCCTAGGCACTGAATGCAAGGCCTGCCCTGCAAAAAATTAACCCCCCCACCCAATAACACTTGGAGCAGACGTCCTGGATGGCCACATGAAACCAAAGTTCCCATTTTTTCATTTGGTACTGACATACTGTTTGCTTATACATTGAATGCAGGGCCTGCCCTGCACCAAAGTAATATGCACCCCAATAACACTTGGAACAGATGTCCTGGATGGCAACATGAAACTAAATCTTCCATTTTTTTTCATTTGGTACTGACATACTGTTAACCTAGGCATTGAATGCAAGGCCTGCCCTGCACCAAAGTAACATGAGTCGCCCTACAGAGCAGTGGGAACTCAGATCTGAGCCTATAGACTACTACGGGGAATGTCACGGCAACAAAGCTCAGTCCGTGGCTCTGGGGCTCACCTTTTAATGTAGGATATTTACAGTTGAATTGAATATTGAAATGGGGATTCGTGACGCCACCTGTGGTACCTGGTCAGGGTGACCAGCGCTGCTGTGCAGATCCACTGAAGGGTTAATATTGTGCAGCAAGATGTTATGCCTTCCACAGGTAAGGCTGAGTCCTTCAGGGCAGATAGATGAGTAGGGATGCAGGACAGACGGGGACCCGGCAGTTAGGGTAATAAGGTAGACACACACACGAGTCACTTTGGTAACTTTACTGAAGATGTTGCAGGCACTCCCGGAGCACTGTAGGGTGAAGGGTGCACATCCAGATTCCTCCACTGAGTAGGTGTCTGGCCTCCTGTTCTCTGCCTTTTTGTAATAAAGTCCTGGCCTGCGTGTAGCAGGGCCTAACTTGGTCTCCATCTTGTACCTGGCTGACCTTGTGATTGGACCTTCTCTCTGAAAGGACAGGGTATCAGCACTTTAGGTACTCCTGGGACTTGTAGTCCTCCAGGAACTCCAGGTGTTCTTCCTAATGGGTCGTGGAGATCCCTATAGGCTCGGACCCCGGCGTCCGGTCAATACTTGCTGAGATGAGCTAAGAAGGCTCCTCTGTCTCATTAACTTTCCACTCGCCTTCCGTCCTATTCGGGCCCTCACACGATCACACACTGGCAGTTGGTGGGCTGCCTCTTCACCGCTCTCTAAGCATCGGCACGCTTTCTCACTGAGCTGCACTCACTAGATTCAGCTCTGA
This sequence comes from Oophaga sylvatica, assembly GCA_033576555.1. NCBI lineage: Eukaryota > Metazoa > Chordata > Amphibia > Anura > Dendrobatidae > Oophaga > Oophaga sylvatica. The sequence continues at coordinate 547,824,604 of JARQOD010000001.1, read as the reverse complement.
CTAGGCTGGAGTGGTTCCCATTCCACTTTTACTAGCCTCCACTCTGTTTGAACTGAATTACTCCACAGTCTTTCTAATCCTAGCTCTGCACTTCACCTTTCTGCAGACTGACTGAGCCGTCTTTCTTGTGTTCACTCTTCTTTTGTATGTCTAAACAGCTCCCTCTGGTGGTCTTTGGAATGGGTGAAGGTGTATGAATGTATATATTGGACCTTTAGTGGTGGTTACCTTCAGTGCACCCTTCTGGGAGATATGGATCCAGTCGCAGCTGGGCTCCACATTCCCCCCTAGTAGAACTCAGCACTCCGGGGCTGAAATCAAAAACAGGGAACAATAAAACATTGTATAAATTAACTCTTCCCTTGCGGGAGGTGAGGATCTTAAACTGTTGCATAACAGATGAATGAATAACTATATACATTAGCACAATGAGGAAATGAGCAACCATAAAAGTCCCAGTCTTTTTGAAAAAAAGGATGCTCAAAAGGGGTAGAGGGAACAAGTAAAAATAATGTCCATTCCACTTGTTTCGGTATCAAAAAGGAAAACAGATAAATAAATAACGGTATGTTAAGGCATATTACAAGCAACAATATATACATTTATGTACAGTGATTCTAGACAATTATTTACATTTGCCAAGGGTCGAACTAATCTCTAAACCTAGCAGGGATGTGTCCTTTTGTGCTACGTTCTGACCTGCGTGGTGCAGTGACCTGTGAGGTAGCAGTTTCCCTGTTTGTTCTGTTTGTTCTGCGTGAGAGTGAATTATAGAATTGCCTTAACCTCTCTACAGGACTGGCAAGTACACTGTGAGCTGGGTGAACTGGCTCGACTTCTGCGGGGGATCCTTCTTCCTGAGATTCAGCTTCTTGGGATTCCGCGTCTTGGGATTCTGCTGGGGTTCTGCTGGAGCAGGTTCTTCTGGAACTGACTCTACTGCAACAACCGGTGCAACTGGATTAGAGGTTCTCCTTGTTGTTGATAGAATTGAAGTATGGGAATAATTACAGCTTCTCCAATGCGAGGCCAATCCGCGGGGAAATCTCCTAAGTCTGTATGTATGAATGCTTCATCACGCTCTTTCTGATTGACAACAGGTTCTTCTTCCTGAAGCTTTAACGGATCCGGACACAACTTTAGGTGATCTCTGGATACAGTTGTAGTCGTTCTTCCTCCATCTTTACTAATTATACACGTTTTCTTGTTGTCAAACCTTGAAATTCTGTACAACGTAGGGCTCTCTTTCCTATTGATCGTCGAGTTTGTGTATTCTCCTCTTTCTTTTCAGCACGACTTCACCAGGTGCGAAAGGTTCAGCTGGCGCACTTTTGTTGTAGTGATCTTCTTGTTTGTCCCTTACTCGATTGAGACTATCTTCAACGCAGGCCTGTACTTTTCTGTACTGTTCCTGTCTGTTTGTGTCCCAGTCTTCAGTAGTCACATCTGCTTCTGGTTCTACAACACCAAGCTCCAGATCCATGGGCAGATTTCCTGTTCTTGCCCGCATGAGGTAAGCTGGGGTGCAATTGGTGGAACTCACAGGTATGTGATTGTACAGATCTACCAGATCAGGTAGTAAGTCTGGCCACCGATTCCTCTCTTCGAGTGGTACAGTCTTCAACAGGTCAATGACGATGTGATTCATCTTTTCACAGAGACCATTAGTTTGGGGGTGGTATGGTGTGGTTCTTATCTTCTTACATCCGTACAAGTAACAGAACTCTTTGAACAATTTGGCCTCGAAGGCTGGGCCTTGGTCAGTTAGCACCTGCTCAGGGTATCCTGTGGTCTGCAGAAATACGCTTGGAACGTCTTTGCTGCTGTCTCTGCCGTCAGATCTTTGACAGGGGCGACCACCAGGAACCTGGAGTAGTGATCCACCATGGTCAGGGCATAGGAGTATCCTGACCGGCTGGGTGACAACTTGACATGGTCCAGGGCAACGATCTCTAAGGGACGAGTCATCTTGATGGGTTGCAGGGGTGCCTTCTGACTGCTGTAGTTTTTCTTCTAAGGCCACAGGGTCCACAGTTCTGGCACCACCTCTCAATGGAGCTGCGCATTCCCACCCAGTAGAAACGACACTTCAACAGGGTCTCCAGCTTCTTCCAGCCAAAGTGCCCCGCTTGATCGTGGTAGGCTTCCAACACCATCTGGATGTCTGCTCTGGGGACTACTATCTGCCATACCATCTCATGGGTCTTTGGATTGATGTACCTCCAGCACAGTTTCTCTCGATAGATAAACAGCCGGCTTCTCTCATTCCACAGCTGCTTTGCTTGCGGAGACGCATCCTTCTCCAAGGAGGAACCTTCCTGAGTTATCAGCTCCTTGATACGGCTGACAACTGGATCGCTGTTCTGAGTCTCCTTCCAGCTGTTGTGAGGTAAAGGATTTAACGTCTTACCACGCGGCCTCCTGCAGGCTTGATGCTCGTGGATCATCCTATTCCTGTGAAAGGCAGGTAGTTCAATCTCTTCCAGGTCATCCACCTCTTCTTCTGCATTCGATTCATGAGGCATCCTGGATAGGGCATCAGCGTTGGCATTCTTGCGGCCCGCTCGGTGCTTGATTGTGAATTGGTAGTTTGACAGCCGAGCCATCCAGCGTTGTTCCATGGCTCCTAGCTTAGCTGTTTCAAGATGCGTCAAGGGGTTATTATCAGTGTAGGCAGTGAACTTGCTGGAGGCTAGGTAGTGCTTAAACCTCTCCGTGATGGCCCAGACCAGTGCCAGGAACTCCAACTTGAAGCTGCTGTAGTTCTCTGGGTTCCTCTCAGTTGGGCGGAGCTTCCTGTTTGCATAGGCGATGACTTTCTCCAGGCCATTTTGCTTCTGACTGAGGACAGCTCCCAATCCTTCATTGCTGGCATCAGTATACAGCAGGAACGGTTGGCTGTAGTCAGGGTAGGCTAGGATCTCGTCACCTGTCAGGATCTCCTTCATTTCCTTGAATGCCTCAGCTTGTTCTTTACCCCAGTGGAATGGAGAATTCCTGCTCGTGAGGGACTGTCCCACCAGGAGGTCTTGCAAAGGTGCTGCTTTCTTGGTGTAGTCCTTTACAAACCTCCGGTAGTATCCTGTCAGTCCCAGGAACTGTCGCACCTCTTTGAGGTTCTTCGGCTCTGGCCATTTCTGGATGGCGGTGACCTTCTCGGGGTCTGGCGCTACTCTTTCTGAGCTGACAATATGTCCCAGATACTGTACCTTTTGTTTGAGCAGATGGCACTTTGAAGGCTTCAGTTTCATCCCATACTTGGACAGTGACTCGAATACCTCCGCCAGGTGCTTCAAGTGATCTTCATACGTCTTGGAGTACACAATTACGTCATCCAGGTACAGTAACACAGTTTCGAAGTTGAGATGTCCCAGGCAGCTCTCCATCACTCTCTGGAACGTTCCAGGGGCACTGCTGAGCCCAAACGGCATTCTGTCAAATTCACAGAGTCCCATCGGGGTGGTGAAAGCTGTCTTCTCCCGATCCTCCTCAGCCACAGCTACTTGCCAGTACCCACTAGTGAGGTCAAGTGTGGAAAAGTAATTAGCAGTCTTTAAAGCAGCTAAGGATTCCTCAGTGCGTGGTAAAGGGTATGCATCTTTATGTGTAATGCGATTTACTTGTCTGTAATCTACACACATTCTCATGCTTCCATCCTTTTTCCTGACTAGGACTAGAGGTGCTGCCCAGGGACTACAACTATCCCTTATCACCCCTGCTTCCTTCATGTCACGCAACATCTCCTTGGCTTTCTGGTAGTGTGCTGGTGGTATAGGCCTGTACCGTTCTTTAATAGGAGGATGATTGCCTGTGGGGATGTGATGTTGGACCCCTTTAATTTTCCCAAAGTCGAGTGGGTGTTTGCTGAATACCTGTGCATACACCTGAACTACTCGATGTACTCCTTGTTTCTGGTGGGCTGGAGTGGTGTCCGTCCCGACATGGAGCTGTTGACACCAATCCTCCACCTTGGTGGTCGGACCGTTATCCTCCACTAGTTGTGGGGAGGTTAAGGGCTCCGTCGGGTGAATGGAATTATTATCCACAGCATGTAACTTAGCAACAGTGGCATAACGTGGTAATTTGACTTCATCCTCTCCCCAGTTGAGAAGACGCACTGGCACCCTCCCATTACGTACCTCCACTACCCCTCTGGCAGTCAAGAGTGTAGGTCTGTGTTCTGAACAATGGAGCTCTACTACTGCTTGGTAGTTCTGTCCTCTCAGACCTATTGCTGCTCTACACCAAATAAGCATTTCACTCATTGGGGGTATCAAATGGTGTTCGGGTGTGTTACCCGTACATTACCAATCTCACCACCGGTCAGTTTCACTTGCTGCTGGCACATCAGGGTCTGGATCTCCTTCCGGATCACTCCCTTTTGCCTTGGTCTAGCAACATCGGTGAGCTGTTGGAGTAAAAACACAACCTCCTCCAAACAGTTACTAATAATGTTAGTGCCTAAAACCACATTCAACCCATTTTCCTCATTAACAGTCTTCACTACAAGAAGTCCCTGATCCTTTAGCTCCACTCTCCCCACTTTTACGTCTACATTTTTAGCCCCCAATAAGTCAAGAGGGAGGCCATTAGAGGCGTATACGGCAAAGTCAGGGTTTGGGGGTTGGAGACCGTCCATGGACCAGTTTCTATTGTATAGAACATCAGGTATGATGGTTACCTGGGATCCAGTATCCAGCAGGGCAGGGATTGCGATCCCGTCCAGTATGATGGACAGGTATGGTCTTCCTCCCACAAACCTGCGGTTCCAGTCTGAGGGGCCTGAAGAGTCTATTCCTGGGTGTTGGCCCTCGGACCCAGGATTTGCTCGTTTAAAGGACACCGACGTGCTGGGTGACCTTCTCTGTGGCAGCGGTAGCAGACGATCTCTCGGCGAGGATGATGCTGGTCGCGGGTCCTTCCAGGGGGTGGCATTGTCCTCCTCCGGTGGGGCGACGTCCTCCTTCTCCTCCGGTTCATCCAAGGGACATCCTCTGGGCAGTCAGCTAGCAGGATCTTTCCTTCTTCCTCCGTCGGTAGTTGCAGGGCACTCATTACAGTGGCCAGGTTTTTGGTCAGCTGGCGCCACTCTGAGCGCAGACAGTCCAGCTAGTAGGGGGCGCCACCTGCGTTTTGGCTTCCGCAACCAGTGGGGAAAAGGTGGATGCTGCTGGCTTTAGAGTGGCTTCACCCGGGTGACACTGGGTTGCCATCTCGGGTGTTTCCAGGGGTCACAGTCCTTTTATAGCCATATCCTTAAGGGCATCAAAGGTAGCGTCAGGATGATCCAAGGACCACCAATGCACAGTTCTGCTTTCAGCTTGAGACCTCAGTCCCCGTACAAATTGTTCTTTTAACATTTTATTTTCATTGGTGACACTTATGGGGTTAACCTGTTTGAGAGCTCGCAGGGCCCCTTGTAGTCGGCAGGCGTAGTCCCTAATGCTATCATCTGGTTTCTGGGAGCATTGGTAAAACCTCATCCGGAGATCTGTTTCAGTGCGATCCTCAAAGATAGTCTGTAGCTTTAAGAAAATTGCAAGCACTGACTCCTGATCTGCAGCTGACCATGTCTCTATTTCTCTCTCTGCAGCACCAGTCAATTGTCCCACTACCACTGCAGCTCTCTGCTTTTCTGACATAGGGTACATGTCCATTATACTGCATATTTTTCGCTTGAACCCTGACAGGGTTTCTGGCTTACCGCTGTACTGAGGGAGCCACTTCGCTCCAGGCATGTATGGCAGCGTCAGCGGTACTATCGGGGCCACAGGACCAAGTGAGGGGCCAGCGTTTCCATCCTGCGCTGCAGCGCCGATGGGTAAGTCATTGGGGCGGTCAGCCTGGGCCGCGCTGTCAGCTTGCTGCTGCGACATCTCTGCACCCCCTAGTTAAGCGTGGCCTACCTTCTCCTGTAGGCCGCAGCTTCCTCTGGTCACAGTTGTGAGAAGGACCTGCGTCGCCGGCGCTCTGACGTCAGAGCATTCAATGAAGCTCTCCACAGGACCTGCCGCTGCGTCAGCATTGGGGGCGTGTCCAGGACTCAGCGCGCTTTTGCAGGTACGCCCACTAGTTTTTCGCGCCGTGGCGCTGTAAATGGCGGGCAATGGCGGGAAATCTTCACTACTATATGCGACAGTCTTTTAGTGAGGCACACAGTACCCGGTGGCAACGGGCACAGTCACTCTGTTGCTGCAGGGCACGAAATCCTGTTCGTGACACCAAGGTTAAAGATGAGTCGCCATACAGAGCAGTGGGAACTCGGATCTGAGCCTATAGACTACTACGGGGAATGTCACGGCAACACAGCTCAGTCCGTGGCTCTGGGGCTCACCTTTTAATGTGGGATATTTACAGGTGAATTGAATAATTGTGACCTGTGGTACCTGGTCAGGGTGACCAGCACTGCTGTGCAGATCCACTGAAGGGTTAATATTGTGCAGCTAGATGTTAAGCCTTCCACAGGTAAGGCTGAGTCCTTCAGGGCAGATAGATGAGTAGGGATGCAGGACAGACGGGGACCCGGCAGTTAGGGGTAATAAGGTAGACACACACACAAGTCACTTTGGTACCTTTACTGAAGATGTTGCAGGCACTCCCCGGAGCACTGTAGGGTGAAGGGAGCACATCCAGATTCCTCCACTGAGTAGGTGTGTGGCCTCCTGTTCTCTGCCTTTTTGTAATAAAGTCCTGGCCTGCGTGTAGCAGGGCCTAACTTGGTCTCCGTCTTGTACCTGGCTGACCTTGTGATTGGACCTTCTCTCTGAAAGGACAGTGTCTTTTATGGCGGATCCTGCCAGACTCCGTCCTCCTGATCCTGCTACGTATCAGCACTTTAGGTACTCCTGGGACTTGTAGTCCTCCAGGAACTCCGGTGTTCTCCTAATGGGTCGTGGAGATCCCTATAGGCTCGGACCCCGGCGTCCGGTCAATACTTGCTGAGATGAGCTAAGAAGGCTCCTCTGTCTCATTAACTTTCCACTCGCCTTCCGTCCTATTCGGGCCCTCACACGATCACACACTGGCAGTTGGTGGGCTGCCTCTTCACCGCTCTCTAAGCGTCGGCACACTTTCTCACTGAGCTGCACTCACTAGATTCAGCTCTGACTAGGCTGGAGTGGTTTCCGTTCCACTTTTACTAGCCTCCACTCTGTTTGAACTGAATTACTCCGCAGTCTTTCTAATCCCAGCTCTGCACTTCACCTTACTGCAGACTGACTGAGCCGTCTTTCTTGTGTTCACTCTCCTTTTATATGTCTAAACAGCTCCCTCTGGTGGTCTTTGGAATGGGTGAAGGTGTGTGAATGTATATATTGGACCTCTAGTGGTGGTTACCTTCAGTGCACCCTTCTGGGAGATATGGATCCAGTCGCAGCTGGGCTCCACAAACACGCACCCCAATAAAACTTGGAACCAACGTCCTGGATGGCCACATGAAACCAAAGTTCCCATTTTTTCCATTAGGTTCTGCCATACATTTCACCTAGGCATTGAATGCAAGGCCTGCCCTGCACCAAAGTAACACGCACCGCAATGACACTTGCAACAGACGTCCTGGATGGCTACATGAAACCAAAGTTCTCATTTTTTTCATTTGGTACTGCCATACTGTTAGCCTATGCATTGAATGCAAGGCCTGCCCTGCACCAAAGTAACACGCACCCCATTAACACTTGGAACAGACGTCCTGGATGGCCACATGAACCTAGAGTTCCGTTTTTTCCATTTGGTACTGCCATACTGTTTGCTTATGCATTGAATGCAAGGCCTGTCCTGCACCAAAGGAACACGCACCCCAATAACACTTGGAACAGATGTCCTGGATGGCCACATGAAACCAAAGTTCCCACATTTTCCATTTGGTTCTGACATACAGTTAGCCTAGATGGCCACATGAAACCAAAGTTCCCATTTTTTTCATTTGGTACTATTTGCTTATGCATTGAATGCAAGGCCTGCCCTGCACCAAAGTAACACGCACCCAATAATACTTGCAATAGACAACCTGGATGGCCGCATGAAACCAAAGTTCCCATTTTTTCCATTTGATTCTGACATACATTTCACCTAGGCATTGAATGCAAGGCCTGCCCTGCACCAAAGTAACACGCACCGCAATGACACTTGGAACAGACGTCCTGGATGGCTACATGAAACCAAAGTTCTCATTTTTTTCATTTGGTACTGCCATACTGTTAGCCTAGGCACTGAATGCAAGGCCTGCCCTGCAAAAAATTAACACGCACCCCAATAACACTTGGAGCAGACGTCCTGGATGGTCACATGAAACCAAAGTTCCCATTTTTTTCATTTGGTACTGACATAATGTTAGCCTAGGCATTGAATGCAAGGCCTGCCCTGCACCAAAGTAACATGCACCCCAATAACCATTTGAACCTATGTACTGGAGGGCCACCTGAAAGCAATGTTCCTATTAATTTGTACTCCCATATTTTTTTGTCAAGCAGTGAATTGTTGAGCCTGAAGTCCCTGAGTGAACAATTGCAGTGTTGAGGCTAAAGACCCAGCGGTGGACAATTGCAGTGTTGAGACTAAAGACCCAGCAGTGGAGCATTGCAGTGTTGAGGCTGAAGAACCTTTATGGTAGCATTGCAGTGTTGAGGAAGGACACACAGCAGTGGAGCATTACAGTGTTGAGCCAAAAGAACCTGCTGTGGACAATTGCAGTGTTGAGCCTAAAGACCCAGCAGTGGAGCATTGCAATGTTGAGGCTGAAGTACCTTTATAGTAGCATTGCAGTTTTGAGGATGAACACCCAGCAGTGGAGCATTTCAGTGTTGAGCCTAAAGAACCAGCAGTGGAGAATTGCAGTATTGAGGCTAAAGACCCAGCTTTGTAGCATTGCAGTGTGCAGATGAACAACCAACAAAGTTCACATTATTAGGAAGTGGGTCTCCCATATGGTTTGCCTATGCAGTGTTAGGATTTGAACCTGTGAACCATGGCTTGCTGGTCTGTTCCCTTGCTGTGGAGCTACTTCGGAACTTGAATAACTTCAGCCTGAAACCATATGACCTTCGTATGGGATAGAGATCATCACCTGCCCTGCTGATTATTCCCTCCCTGATTGAGACTGATTGGATAGAGATCATCACCTGCCCTGCTGTTTGTTCTCGCCTGATTGGACCTGCTATATATACCTGGCCCTGTGCAGCTTCCTGTTGCTGAGTATATTGTGGTGCTCAGTATAAAGGGTATGCCACACTAAACAACATCGCTTACGGGATCGCTAAAAAACGTCACTATTTAGCGATCCTGTTAGCGATGTTGTTGTGTGCGGCATCTACCAGCGACGTGGCCCCTGCTGAGATCCTGCTGTGATCTGCTCGTCGTTCCGGACCCTATTTTTATCGTCGGCGTCCCACTGGTAAGTATATATCGTTGAGGGTAGCACCTTTTGTTAGCGATTTAGCAGGTACTTTTGTACCGCTAAAGTCGTTAAGGAGATCGCTAACCGCGATAGCGTCCTTAACGACATCGCTAAATTAGGCTGCTACTAGCGATATAGAAACAATCCCGCTAGCGATCGCATTAGTATGCGTCGTTATCGTGATCGCTAGCGGGATTGTTTAGTGTGGCAGTACCTTAACTGAGTGAAGCATTATCTGAGCTCCTGATCTGGAAGGTGTTCTGCTGATATCTTCCTGTCTCTTGTGGAAACCCTGCTGTTCCTACCTCCAACTCTATTCACCTATACGGACTTGGTGCTTGTGTGTGATCTCGGCCGGCCCGTGCTCGGGCGGGCTCCGGCATCTGCCAACATAGTGAACCACCACCGCCATATACGGCACTTCCAGAAGTCCTTCCTTGGTCCGCTCACCTGCACACGTCTGCTCCGGCTACTGACTTCCAGTCCTGTATCGCCAGTAACGTGACAGAATACTCAGCCTCTCAAAAATGGAGGCCGCTGGAGCAGAAACTTTGGAAACACGTGTCAGAAAACTGCAGGGTGCAATGTCCAGTTTGCACACCGAACAGGTGAATGGAAAAGCACGGATGGACGCATTTATTGCACAAAGCGATCATAATGTCCAGAACCACCAACAAGCTATCCAAGATCTGCAGAATGCAGTACAAGTGTTGACTGCTCGAATTACCCAGCAAGAAGGACAAGCTTCCGCCTCAGCGTCTGCCACGCCCCCCAAGCTACCACCCTTTCGTTTTGGCGGTGATCGAGATAAATTTCGTGGATTTTTGAATCAATGTTACCTGTTCTTCGATACACATGCTAATCAGTTTCCGACTGATAGGTCAAAGGTGTTATGCATCATTATGCTGTTAACCCACAAAGCGATCGCTTGGGCTAATCCTCTGATTGAGACTCGGGACGCACGTTTAGACAATCTGAACGAGTTTATTCGAGCGATGCAGCAGATGTTTGATGACCCAAACCGTGCAGCTACTGCTGAATCAACGTTGCTAGCATTACGACAAGGTAAACGCCCCGTCGCAGAGTATGCTATGGAGTTTAGGAGGTGGGCTGTTGACACTGAATGGAATAATGCAGCAAAAGTATCTTTTTTTAAAAGAGGACTTTCTAGTGCAGTAAAGGATGAACTTGCCCGTGGAGAGACCCCTTCGGATCTGGATGATTTCATCAAGCATTGCATCCGGGTTGACACCCGTCTGTCTGAACGACGACAAGAGAAGTGGACCTCCATGAATCGTTCAACTAACTCTTATAACTCCTCCCTGCCATCGGTCACCAAAGAAGTGCCTAGCCGTAATGTCCGAGATACAGAACTAGAGCCAATGCAAGTGGATGCGATCCAGAGACGAGCAAGTGCAGAACGAAGAGAACAGAGATTTAAAGAGAATCTATGTCTGTACTGCGGGGAAGCGGGACATTTTCTCATTAACTGTCCAAGTCGTCCCACAAACCGTTCAAGAAAAATGGTGGCGGCTATAATGGATCCTGATTCTTCCGACGAGGAGTCTTTAATCTCAGAGATTGATTATGCTAAAGATGAGATCCAGTCCATATCATCCATAGTTCCACCTACCAGAAAGGAGAGCCGTGAATCCCACTATTTTGTAACTATCAAACTGAAGGTTAACTCCCAGTGGATCACTGCATCAGCCATGATTGACTCTGGGCCAGCGGGATGTTCATGGATTCTGCATTTTCTCAAAATCATGGCATAGATATGCAGAAAAGACGTTCACCTATTGTGATGGAGACGGTAGATGGATCTCCGCTGGAATTCGGGGCCAGTGGATCATGAAACAGGACCTTTGGAGATCTATATTGAGCGCAGCATCGTGAGATATTGACATTCCTAATTATTTCTTCTCCACATTTTCCCATCATTTTGGGTTTGCCCTGGTTGCAGAAGCACAATCCTATCATCGATTGGGAGATGAAAAAGATCAGTTTCCCCGAAAAGGAAGTTCAGACGGAGGTTCCAAGCGAATCCACATTAGAAGCAGTTCAGAATCCAGAATTGCCTCAGCTACCAGCGGTGTATGAAGATTTCTTGGATGTTTGTGACAAGAAGGGAGCGGATACACTTCCCCCGCATCGACCATACGACTGCCCAATAGAACTACTCCCGGGAGCGGCTATACCGTTTGGAACTATCTACCCTTTAGCGGGTCCTGAACTGAAGGCTCTTAAAGAATTTATTGATGAAAACTTAAGCAAAAAATGTATTCTCCATCATCCTCGCCCGCTGGAGCCCCTATATTCTTTGTCAAGAAGAAGGATGGAACATTACGCCCAGTAGTGGACTACAGGGAGCTTAATAAAATCACGGTAAAAAACCGTTATCCTCTACCGTTGATACCGGAACTCCTAGAAAGAGTACAAAGTGCCAAAATCTTCACTAAGTTAGATTTACGTGGGGCATACAATTTAGTACGTATAAAGCCTGGAGATGAATGGAAAACGGCCTTTCGTACCCGATACGGACACTTTGAAAGTCTAGTGATGCCCTTCGGACTCGCTAATGCTCCAGCTACCTTCCAGCACCTGGCAAATGATATTTTCCGAGATCTGTTGGATCAGTTCATGGTCGTTTATCTAGATGACATCCTCATCTTTTCAAACTCTATGGAGGAACATCAAACGCACGTAAGACAAGTGCTACAACGGTTAAGGGAGAATGCGCTGTATATTAAATTAGAAAAATGTGAATTCCATCGAGAAGAGATTCAGTTCTTGGGATACGTCATTTCACCTCAAGGATTACTGATGGATGCAAAGAAAACGCAAGCTATCACTGAGTGGCCTATCCCTAAAAATGTGAAAGAAGTTCAGCGTTTTGTGGGGTTCGCCAACTTTTACAGACGTTTTATTAAGAATTTTTCAGAAATCGTGCTACCCATCACGCAATTAACAAAAAAAGGAGCAAAATTCATCTGGACACCTGAAGCACAAGAAGCGTTCTCTCGTTTAAAGACAAAATTCACAACGGCTCCCATATTACGTCATCCTGACCCTGAATTGTCTTTTATCATCGAGGTGGATGCTTCAGACTGTGCGGTCGGCGCTATCCTATCTCAGAGGACAGGGGAAAAGAAGTTGCTGCATCCATGTGCATTTTTCTCACAACGTATGTCTGTAGCCGAGAAGAACTATGACGTGGGAAATAAAGAATTGCTCGCCATCATATCAGCATTCAAAGAGTGGAGACATCATCTCCAAGGGGCTGCACAACAAATTTTGGTGTTGACCGATCATCGCAATCTGGAGTTTATCAGGTCTGCAAAATGCCTCTCTCCTCGGCAGACCCGTTGGAGTCTGTTTTTGAATCAGTTCAATTTTGTCATTTCATATCGACCAGGCTCCCGCAACAAGAAAGCAGACGCATTATCCAGAATGTTTTCAAGCGAGGCTAACCTTGTAACAACACCCAAACCCATTGTGACAGATACTAAGATCTTGGGAGTAATACATGATGGAGATTTGCTGGAAGATTTGAAGGCAGCATACGAAACAGACTCGTTTCTATCACATCCATCAGGGGACGTGCATCTGCTTTATAAAAATCAAGTATGGACTGATGGTCGACGACTATATGTACCAGAAGCAGCTCGGTTAAGAGTCCTACAACTAGTGCACGATTCTAAGATTGCAGGACACAAAGGGACACAGAAAACGCAGGAGTTTTTATCACGTTTCTTTTGGTGGCAGTGTCGGGGTCGTAACGACAAACCACTCATCCTCCAGTCACTCCAAATTAGACTAAGAGCACGGGTCGACCGAGAATGAATCAGGCAATACGCTGGTTCAGACTTCAGAACGTGCCCTAAAGAAAATGGTGCTATTAGGCGGCCATCTCCAGTAAGCACTGAACTTTTTATTCACATACATAAGATTACATACACAGAATATTGGGGTGGAGTAAAGGCGGGATTGAGGAGAAAGAGATATGCTGAATGATGTCCATATATGTATATATTCAGCATCTGGTCATCCTAATTGGTCCTTAGATCTTCTTCTAAGTCCTCCTTGATGTGTTGTCATCCTCAGTTTCGTTTCTTGAAGAAAGATTCTATTGTTCTCGTGTATCATGTGTTTCCTCAATTCTCAAAGGTGGGGGCATTTCAGTAGATCCAGTTCAATTTAGTGTAATACAGTGATAGGACACAAGATGGAGACAAACACCAGCAGATACTAACATTATCTTATTATTCTTTTAAGGAAAACTTCGTGTTTACAAAATACATATACACACTATAAATATAAAAGTATAGTAGAAAATTATATTTTACCTTGACAATCCCCCCTAAACACTAAGTTTTTCCCTTAATATATGCGGCCTTCGAGACTGTCCATGTGTGGGGACAGGGTAATGGATTTCTTCGCTTGGTCATTTTAGAAACTGGCCCCTTATGGACCGCCCCCAAACAACCAAGTCCCTACCAAACATGCACATGGAGTTCTCCCACTATCCCTAAACTAAATCTCTTATTCCCATTTGTATTTTGTTATAGGGGTTTTATCAGGTTTATCCTGCGGAATACATTTCTCCATATCACCCTTATCAGTGTCTTCATATAGTAGCGACACAACTTCCTGATGAAGGAAAGTACCTGAGGAGGCGGCTGCATTGGTCACAGCTTTCCTATACATAGATATCACACAACATAGAATTATCAATCCTAGCACCAAAAGCCCTGTTACCACTAAGCAGGCTTGTTGGAGAAATTCTTTAAGTCCTCCAAGCCATCTTAAGAAGAAAGAGGTATCTACTTCTGCATTGGCTTTTATTTCCTGAGCCAGATTTTTAATCTCTGTAAGGGCCACTATAGTTTTACCATTGACTCCAGAATTCTGAGGAATATAAGTACAAAATTCTTCCCCTATCATCCCACAGACTTCATCTTTTTCAGCTAGAATCATGTCAATGGCCAGTCTATTTTGAAGAGTCAGTCTTTTGTTTTGGGCCCAGTTTCTCAACTATACCCTGGAAAGCATCTTGACTAAAATTGATATTGATAAATCTTTGCTCAGTGTAGTATATATAATTTATCCAATCTACATTGTAATTGATCTGCACAGTTGGGATGAGAGAACGGAAACCCATCAGGATCTGATTCTGAGCTTTGTATTCGTCTGGGACCCCCCTAGGAACACCTATGGGATCCATAACCGGTGTGCAGCTGACCCAGACTCCTTCTTTTTCTGGATATCAGTGGAGCTATATTCTCGGATCCAGACTCTTTCTCACGTGTCTTTTAATGACTACCCAGTCTCCAGACTGCAGACTGCAGACTCCCAGGATCCTGGTTCGGATCTGGAAGAGAACTGAAAACATTATCATATACTTTCTTGAGTCTTTTATACAAATCCCTTACATATGAACTTAATACATGGTTACTTATTTCCAATGCTTGGGAAAAGAAACATCCTAAACTAGGCACTTTGCCAAATAGTACTTCATACGGAGAAAGTCCAGTTTTTCTATTTGGAGTGTACCTTACTGAGTATAGGGCTAATGGTAAACATTCAGGCCAAGATTTCCCTGTTTCAGCCATGGCCTTTTAGATTTTTTTTAACTTCAATATCCTATTTAGTCCTTTTACTTTTACACCGCTTTGTGGTAATATGGGGTATGAAAAGCTTGTTGAATTCCCAGAGCTGTCAAGACTTCATTCATTATTTCACCTGTGAAATGTGTACCTCTGTCACTTTCGATCACCTTTGGTACTCCATACCTGCACACCACCTCCGCAAGCAGCTTCTTTGCGGTTGCCGCAGCCGTAGCCTTGGCAATCGGGAAAGCCTCCGGCCAACCTGAGAATAAATCAAAAACACACCAACACGTACTCCCATGAACCTGATTTTGGCAACTGAATATAATCAATCTGCAGTCTCTGGAAAGGATAGAAGGGCCGAGGGGCATGTTTGGGTGGTGTCTTGACTACCCTTCTCTTATTATGTGTAGCACATACCATGCATCCCTGGATCAAACCTTCTATACAGGTGGAAAAGCCTGGTGCCGCCCAATGCTTCTGCATCACGCTCATTACAGCAGTTTTGGACTGGTGGGTTGGCCCATGTAACATCTGGGCGACCGCAGGGTACAACGCTCTTGGAAGGCATCGGCGCATCCCTCTTCCCCATACCCCAGTTGCTGCATTCAGACATGCACCTTCTTTTTCCCACTTTTCTACTTCCTCCTGGCGCACCTGAGCCTGCATCTGGGCTAAGGCATCCTCCGACACAAAGGGATTTTTGGGAGCGCTTACCTGGTGCATCGTTACCCCTTGGAGTGGTCTACTGGCTGCTGTTTTTGCTGCTGCATCGGCCATTGCGTTTCCTTTACTCACCTGATCAGTGCATCTGGTATGTGCTTTAACTTTTGACAACTACTTCTTTTGGTAATTGTAATGCATCAATTAACTGCTGGACTGCGTCAGCATTTTTAATGGGATGTCCTGCTGCCATCAGGAATCCTCTAGACTTCCAAATTGGACCCAAATCATGAGCTATACCGAATGCTTATCTAGAATCTGTGTAGGTGTTAACAATTCTACCTTCAGCTATCTTACAGGCCTCGGTCAGAGCCTTAAATTCAGCCTCCTGGGCCTACTGATATGGGAGCATTGGTTCTGCTTTGATTACTGCATTCAGGGAGACGATGGCATACCTGGTGTGGAAGGTACCTGAGTCATCTTGGTAGCGAGTTCTACAAAAGATTTAAAGTCAACATTACATCTTTCAGTTTCAAACACTGTGGGTAGGCCTGCTGTTTCCTGTGCCATAAGCTGAACATAATCATAAGGAATCTCCTCTCTTGGATCTTCTTTGTACAATACCGTACAATACCTGACCTCCCTCCTAGATCCGAGAGAGGTAACAATGTGACAGGATTAAGTGTGGTACATCTCTGCAAAGAAACATTTGGAGGCATTAAAAGTGCACATTGCAATCGAAGATGACGTGCAGCTGAAAGATGTGCCGACTGCACCTGGTTCAGTATGATGTATACATCATGAGGTGTAAGTGCTGTCAGTGGATAATCAAGAACGATATCTGATGATTTGTGGAGCAATAGTCCTACAGCATGTACTGCCCGTACACAGGACGGGGCACCTCTAGCCACTGCATCTAGTCTTCCACTGAAACAGGCCACTGGCCTTTGATTGTCACCATGTAACTGAGTCAATACCCCTGCCGCGTGTCCCTGCTGTTCATGGAGATACAGGGTGAATAGTAGTTCATAGTTGGGGATTCCTAGCGCTGGAGCTGCCACAATCCTGTTTTTGAGAGAAAAATAAAAACCGTCTATACCTTCAGGAGTTAGTTTAAAAAGCACAATGGTGATACAGTCATAGAGAGGCTGCATGAGGATTGATACAGCATGAATCCACTGCCTGCAGTAGAAAATCAGTCTAAGAAATATCCTAAGAGCGGCAACATTAACAGGAATAGGAAAATTCTGTACAGCTTCTTTGTGAGCGCTGGTCCGATGTCGTTCCCCCTGGTATAATGCAATGTCCCAAAAAGATAACTGAAGATTTACAAAATTGCAGTTTATCCTTCAACGCTTTACAACCTGCTTGATACAGAAACAACATAAGTAATATTGTTGCAATACGACACTGTTTCCTGGAAGAACACAAATCAGTAAATCATCAACATATTATAAAAATAACATTGGCAAAATCAATAACTGTAAACTAAGCAGCATCCTGAGATATCTGGAACAAAAGTGTATATATATATATATTAGACACCACTGGAGTTTCCAGATCAGTAGCTGCATTAACTGCCCATAATTTTTGTACCAACCCGTACACAGGGTTAAGTTGAAGGGGGCTGGAGTTTGCTATGTGGGCACTGATAAGAACTGTCCTTGGACCTGCAGCTGCCTACTTGCAAAATGTGGGCTAGAACTACTCCTGGCTGGTTTTTTTTTCTGATACAGAACAAGCTGAATTCTTCTAACTTTTTTTTTTTTTTTTTTTTAATACATTGTTCGGAGTGGACAGGGAAAACATACAGGATTACATTCTGGACAGCTTCAGTAAGTAATTGTTGGGACCTAGGCATATTAGTAGAAGTATATCGTGATTTCATTGCATATATTGCATATTGACACGGCAACTGTCCTGCTCTGGTTGCTGGGACCTGTCCTATTTCTACCTGACCACACGTTTGTATATACGAATTAGATTCGTCCTGTATCATGGGTCCGCCTTTCTGTGAAATTGTTGCGGCCAGTCCTCCAGCATAGTGGAGTTGATTATTTGCAGCATTTACTATGACCCCAACATGTTGTTTCGTAAAATCCCCTGTCCTTATCCTAAAGAGTACATCATGACGGTGGGGTCCAGGAATAACATTGGAATATATTTCCTGAAAATCTTCTCTTTCCTCTGTACTAGCAACGTCTAGCGACATGATTTTACAAAGAGTGCTCTGCTTCAGTTCTGGTGTCATAGTGACAGTTCCAACTGGATAATACTCAATACGTGCTTGTAATTGTAACAACACATCACTTTCCTGAAAGATTACATTGACCCCGTGGTGATACCATTAACTGTATGTGTACAGTGGTTCCTTGAATTTGCAGGGGAATCTTTTTAGTGACGGGGAGCAGGATAGTTGTCTGTAATTACTGAATTTTCTGCCCCGTGTCCACCTGGAATTCAACCTCATGTCCCCCTAGTAGGTTCACCTGTACTGTGCAATTAGGAATGGGGGGTAAGGAGACAAGGGGGCTCATGCGCAAGCTACTCTTTTTGCCTGCACTAAATCATGTTGTGCCCCCTGTGCTATTCTGGCTAGATCCTCTGCTTTAACTGATCTCTAATCCGGTCTACTTACTTTCAGTTTTTCCTTGTCACTTCTTTTTTTTTTTTTTTTTATGCCATTCATATAAAACTTGCTAGAACTTTCTCACTAGTCTTGTTTTCTTTGACAAAACACATTTCCACCCAAGTTTTTTTTAGAGTCCAGAAATAATCTTTTGGCTCTTTCCTGAACTCTGTCCTCTAGTGTAACTTCCTTTCTTGCCTGTCTATTTGCTTCTCACATACTCTGACCTTCGATTCTTACGTACTGTGTCTATTCCAAAAACATAAAACTGTTGCACTCTTTCCTGTGCATCCTCACGAATACCCGACGGGAGGGGTCAAACCACTGCGTAGTTTGTGTGTCCTCTCTCCCTCAGCCTGCAGGTTGCTTATCTGTAGAATGACCTTGGTGTACAGCAAAATACCATCTCGCTGCTGCCAGCACTTATCTCTGCTTGCTGTCACTGACTTCTGCATTCTTAGATCAGTTCCTACAAATATAACACTTGTATATCTCATTTATCAATCTATTGTATCTAGCTTCATCTGCCAATTTTCCCTTTTTCTGTTTTCTATCCCACATCTAACCAATCATAACAGTTTTCATTCCCTGGGCGGGTGACATAGAGATAAAATATCCCTTTTCCCCTAAGTTTAATATATTGATCCCTTGAAATCATTCCTATCACAGTTGAATATTTGATAGAAATCGAACTTAAAGATAACCACAGGGGTTGTAGTATTAACCCAGAAGATGGGCATAGTGGCACTACTGGAGATCAGGATATAGCTCAAAAGGATATGTATATCAGAAACTTCATGACTGCTGATTAATCTTGTCCTTCTTGCAATGGGAGGCGTGAATCCAGGTGCTCTTGCCCTCGAGCTTCGGGCAGTAGGGGTGGTCAGGACCACAGAGTAGGGACCCTCAAATCTGGGCTGGAGACAGTCTCTTCCCATAAATTTTTATATATATATGAGGTCATCAGGCGAGAAATCATGCACCGTGTCACCTGTAAATTCTGGGAGAGAAGCAGACACTGCAGAGTGGGTGTTAGTTAACTCTTTAGACAAAGCAATCACAAATTTGCTATTTTATCATTGGTTTCAAATAATTCCTGGTGCCTAATGTCTTCTGTTTTTAACATACCAGCATGATGGAGTATTGAATGTATAGTGGCCCGAAGGGTGGCCCGTGACTCATTTGAGTTTAGAGGATCATGGACTGGACCTACTGCATGGATGATGATATCAGCGGGAAGGTCCCCTGCATGGGTTGTCAGAGTCTGTCCAGGTGGCAAAGGGTCATGAGTGTATATATGAGCCATGCATTCTGCAGTGACGATGGAACCACCTGCTTGGGCTATTAATAGAGCCAGACCCCCTTTCTTGGAGCAGTTGGAGTTGGCAGGACTAACTATAGCACCAACCCGATGTGTCAGGATATCACCGTACCCTATGGACAATGTCACTGGATTTCCGTTGCGGTCTGTGTAATGCTGTGAATGGCAGGGATACCAGTTTTCAAGTACACCGGGAGCTGGGGCCTGACCGGGGTTTCCGTGAATCTTACAGAACGACTGTCCTCTCTGAGGATTTGTGAAGGAGAGGAAGGTGCCCCATCTCTGGAGTAGGGGTGGAATAGGCCCTAGGACCAGGGGTTAACAATGATGGTGGGGGAATGGAGGAGGGAAGAAAAGATACTGGTGCTGCTGGGGATAGTGGTGGCTGTTGAGGGGCCCACCCCTCTTCTATCTCCTGATCCTCCTCCCCTTCATTAGATCCCATAATATCATGGCGGCGGCTTCTGATCATTGTTTGAAAAACTGAAGATTCATGCATTGCAGCAATGGCCGGGTTGGGGTGTGTGAAAGGGAACAATGGTGTTGCATCTGGTGCCATATTGGGAGCTGTGGCCTGCACAGGTGCGGGCGGGGGCTGGTAGTAGGCCCTGGTTGGTATCAGCAAGGGATATAGGCCTGACTGGGTGTGCTTGGGTGTCCCAAGATGGCCGCTGGGTGTGGGAGGGGCGATGGACTGGGCATTACACCAGGAGCGACCCGCCCCACAAACACGGCAGGTCTCCGCCCAGGGCGGATTCTGTTCACCACACACATGACAGGTCCAACCTCCCTTTGTTCTAAGATCGGCACCATTATAGGGCGGTGGCCGAGGGCTTGGAGCGGCCATTTTAGTTACATCAACAAGATCATATGCAGAGCATTTTACATATCCAAACAAAGGCTCAGCACTTTCCGAACCTCCTTATTCCATCTACCTCTTTCCAACCCTCAACTTTCAAATCATTTACTACTCTCAAATGTGCTCGGGCTTGATACAAGAGCCCCTGATCTCTCAACTTTCCCTCATTCTGTGCGACAAAGTCTTTCCACACTGAAGGCTGAAGCCTGCCTGTACTCGGCAAGCTCATTATCTTAACAGCCTTCTTGCCTCCGCGTGATTTCATCAATTCAACCACTCCCAAAGCACCACCCTCTAACTTGTGGGTTTTGTTTGATTTAAACATGCGCATCATAATTTAACAGAGTGAAATGATCTGTCGCGACTCAGACCACCGGCGTCACTCGCAAGTCACCACCCGTCACTGCAGAGTCCCCCTCAATACTGTGACAAGACAAAGAGTCCCCCTCTATACTGTCTTTTCCCTAACTGTGGATGGTGACGTTAAAGCGCAGTACACCGTGACACTCTACACAGCACAGAGTCCCCCTCCATATGCTGACACCTGGGCTTCTCCTAATGAGACTTCCCGGGTTAGACAAAGAGTACCCCCTCCATTTGTCACTTTCTCAGACGAAGAGCCCTCCTCTATTCGTCTCCTAAGGAAATTTGGTTTATGCGCACCCCTACCACAATTCTCTACAAGATGCTAGAAATTTAGACACTACCAAATAATCACGGGAGGCAACTATCTGCATAAAAGTACAGTGACTGGAGGAGGAGGAACGTGGTAATTTTCACGAGAACGTGCAGGAATGCAACATCACTCGGTCAGACTTGCTGGTTCGTGGCGTGGGATTGCCCTTGGTCTCACCACTCAACCGGTCACCCCTCCAGACCCAAATGGACAATACGACAGGACCAAACAGTGACTGACACACAGGCAAGTGGGACGCATATAAAGTATATGATCCCAACTTACCGTGTTCAACGGAGGCTGCAGTCCCCGCACTCAGTCACCGCGGGCACCACCGCAAAGTCCTCAAGACGGGTCCGGACAGGCGGCAATCCACAGCCCCACGTGTTAGGCGCCAATTGTCGGGGTCGTAACGACAAACCACTCATCCTCCAGTCACTCCAAATTAGACTAAGAGCATGGGTCGACCGAGAATGAATCAGGCAATACGCTGGTTCAGACTTCAGAACGTGCCCTAAAGAAAATGGTGCTATTAGGCGGCCATCTCCAGTAAGCACTGAACTTTTTATTCACATACATAAGATTACATACACAGAATATTGGGGTGGAGTAAAGGCGGGATTGAGGAGAAAGAGATATGCTGAATGATGTCCATATATGTATATATTCAGCATCTGGTCATCCTAATTGGTCCTTAGATCTTCTTCTAAGTCCTCCTTGATGTGTTGTCATCCTCAGTTTCGTTTCTTGAAGAAAGATTCTATTGTTCTCGTGTATCATGTGTTTCCTCAATTCTCCAAAGGTGGGGGCATTTCAGTAGATCCAGTTCAATTTAGTGTAATACAGTGATAGGACACAAGATGGAGACAAACACCAGCAGATACTAACATTATCTTATTATTCTTTTAAGGAAAACTTCGTGTTTACAAAATACATATACACACTATAAATATAAAAGTATAGTAGAAAATTATATTTTACCTTGACAGCAGAACTTTCAAGAAGACGTGAAGAAGTATGTTAATTCCTGTGACATCTGTGCCAGATATAAGACTCCACGTGCATCCCCTATGGGACTATTGCAGCCTCTCGCCATCCCAACACGACCGTGGGGATCAATTTCAATGGACTTTATTTTAGATCTACCAGAGTCCAAGGGAAAGACATCCATTCTGGTAGTAGTGGATCGACTTACGAAAGCAGCACATTTCATTCCGTGTTCAGGTCTGCCTTCAGCAAAAGATACAGTTGATCTGATAATTTCCAATGTTTTTCGCCTCCACGGAGTGCCGGATGAAGTCGTTTCAGATCGAGGTGTGCAATTTACATCTAAATTTTGGCGCAGTTTATGCTCAGCGCTAGACATCAAAGTACGATTGTCAAACCGCTTACCATCCGCAATCTAACGGCCAGACAGAACGTACAAATCAGACGCTGGAGCAGTATCTTCGTTGCTATATTTGCCATCTGCAAGACGACTGGGTGGATCTGCTGCCATTTTCGGAATTTTCATATAATAATTCACAGAATGCCTCTACGAAACAGACGCCATTTTTTGCAAATCTGGGATATCACCCAAACATCCTTCCCAAAAATCCTGTGGCACCATTAATACCAGCAGTCGCAGAAAGAATCTCTCTGCTACAGCAAAATCTGAATGTTCTGAAAGACACTCTAAAGGAAGCTCAGGAGAAATATAAAAAAGCGGCCGACAGGTATCGGAGACCCACTCCCACGTTTAGGATTGGAGATCGAGTGTGGTTATCCACTAAGAATTTGAAATTGAAGATTCCTTCTCCTAAATTAGGACAAAAATTTGTGGGACCATACAAAATCAGTAAGTTTGTCAGTCCAGTGGCCGTACGTCTACAGCTACCAACATCAATGAAGATTCATCCTGTGTTTCATGTGTCTTTGTTGAAAGCCGCCACAGCCAATCCATTTCCAGAACGGTCCCCTCCGCCTCCCGATGCAATTGAAGTGGACGGACAGGAGCAGTTTGTGGTGGAAAAGATCTTGAATTCCCGAATACACAGAAATCGTTTGCAATATTTAATCAAATGGCAAGGCTACGACACGGAGGAAAATTCATGGGAATCAGTAAGCAACATCAATGCTCCCCGTTTGATTAGACAATTTCACCAGCGGTATCCTGCAAAACCTGGACAAGTTGCGTCCAGAGGCCGCCGTTAAGAGGGGAGTATTGTTAGGATTTGAACCTGTGAACCATGGCTTGCTGGTCTGTTCCCTTGCTGTGGAGCTACTTCAGAACTTGAATAACTTCAGCCTGAAACAATATGACCTTCGTATGGGATAGAGATCATCACCTGCCCTGCTGATTATTCCCTCCCTGATTGAGACTGATTGGATAGAGATCATCACCTGCCCTGCTGTTTGTTCTCGCCTGATTGGACCTGCTATATATACCTGGCCCTGTGCAGCTTCCTGTTGCTGAGTATATTGTGGTGCTCAGTCTAACTGAGTGAAGCATTATCTGAGCTCCTGATCTGGAAGGTGTTCTGCTGATATCTTCCTGTCTCTTGTGGAAACCCTGCTGTTCCTACCTCCAACTCTATTCACCTATACGGACTTGGTGCTTGTGTGTGATCTCGGCCGGCCCGTGCTCGGGCGGGCTCCGGCATCTGCCAACATAGTGAACCACCACCGCCATATACGGCACTTCCAGAAGTCCTTCCTTGGTCCGCTCACCTGCACACGTCTGCTCCGGCTACTGACTTCCAGTCCTGTATCGCCAGTAACGTGACATGCAGTGAATGCAAGGCCTGCCCCAAATTTGGACACACCCAAATACCACTTGGAAGAGACGTGGAGGAAGTCCTTCTAAAAATCGGTTTCCATTTCAAAGGAGCGTGTCTCCTATACTTGTAATGCCCATACACTAAGTGTATGGGCTGACAAACATTTCCCCCTGGGGGGTACACATCAACATACTGTCTCAAAATTTTTGTTACAGGCATCATAAACACCCCTCAAAAAAATTACGTGGCTGTTGCATCACGGAACACGTTCACCCTGGTGATCTAGTGGTGGTGTCTGAAGAGACATGGAGGATGGCCTCCAAAAAAGGTCTTACCATTTTAAAGGAGCAGGTCTCCTATATTTGTAATCCCCATACACTAGGTGTATGGGCTGACAAATATTTCCCCCTGTGTGGTACACATCAACCTACTGTGTAAATATTTTTTGTTACGGAAATCCTAAACACCCTTGCAAAACAATATAGTGGCTGATGCATCACGGAACACGTTCACCCTCGTGTTCTAGTGGTGGTGTCTGTAGGGACGTGGAGGATGGCCTCCGAAAAAGGTCTTCCCAGTTTGAAGGAGCGGGTCTCCTATACTTGTAATCCCCATACACTAGGTGTATGGGCTGAAAAACATTTCCCCCTTTGGGGTACACATCAACCTACTGTGTAAATATTTTTTGTAACGGACATCCTAAACACCCTTTCAAAACTATATAGTGGCTGTTGCATCAAGGAACACATTCACCCTCGTGTTCTAGTGGTGGTGTCTGTAGAGACGTGGAGGATGGCCTCCGAAAAAGGCCTTCCCAGTTTAAAGGGGCGGGTCTCCTATACTTGGATTGCCCATACACTAAGTGTATGGGCTGACAAACATTTCCCCCTGTGGGGTAGACAGCAACATACTGTGTAAAAAGTTTTAATTTAAAGGGCATGAAAAACACCCTTTTACACAATATGTTGGCTGTTGCCTTAAGGACCACGGTCACCATGTTGATCTAGTGGTGGTGAATGATGAGGATGAGGAGAAGGAGGAGGATAACACATCAAATAGCCAAAATCAGGAAGCATATACCCATGTGTGGGTGTGAAGAGGTGCATGGTAATACACCTACCAAAAAAAGACCTTGTATTGGAGGTTATGTTTCGCTGTTATCATTTGGTGGTGTACAGTCATGGACAAAAGTTTTGAGAATGACACAAATATTAATTTTTACAAAGTCTACTGCTTCACTTTTTCTAATGGCAATTTGCATATACTCCAGAATGTTATAAAGAGTGATCAGCTTAACAGCAATTACTTGCAAAGTCAATATTTGGCTAGTAAATGAACTTTATCCCCCAAAACACATTTCAACATCATTGCAGCCTTGCCTTAAAAGGACCAGCTAACCTCTTTTCAGTGATTGCTCCATTAACACAGGTGTGGGTGTTGATGAGGACATGGCTGAAGAAGGAGATCAATCTGTCATGATTAAGTAAGAATGACACCACTGGACACTTTAAAAGGAGGCTGGTGCTTGGCATCATTGTTTCTCTTCTGTTAACCATGGTTATCGCTAAAGAAACACGTGCAGTCATCATTGCAATGCACAAAAATGGCCTAACAGGGAAGAGTATCGCAGCTAGAAAGATTGCACCTCAGTCAACAATCTATCGCATCATCAAGAACTTCAAGGAGAGAGGTTCCATTGTTGCCAAAAAGGCTCCAGGGCGCCCAAGAAAGACCAGCAAGTGCCAGGACTGTCTCTTAAAAGTGTTTCAGCTGCGGGATTGGGCTACCAGCAGTGCAGAGCTTGCTCAGGAATGGCAGCAGGCAGGTGTGAGTGCATCTGCACGCACTGTGAGGCGGAGACTCTTGGAGCAAGGCCTGGTCTCAAGGAGGGCAGCAAAGAAGCCACTTCTCTCCAGAAAAAACATCATGGACAGACTGATATTCTGCAAAAGGTACAGGCAGTGGACTGCTGAGGACTGGGGTAAAGTTATTTTCTCTGATGAATCCCCTTTTCGATTGTTTGGGACATCAGGAAAACGCCTCATTCGGAGAAGACAAGGTGAGCGCTACCACCAGTCTTGTCTCATGCCAACTGTTAAGCATTCATGTGTGGGGTTGCTTCTCAGCCAAGGGAATCAGCTCTCTCACAGTCTTGCCTAAAAACACAGCCATGAATAAAGAATGGTACCAGAATGTCCTCCAAGAGCAACTTCTCCCAACCCTCCAAGAGCAGTTTGGCGATCAACAATGCCTTTTCCAGCATGATGGAGCACCTTGCCATAAAGCAAAGGTGATAACTAAATGGCTCAGGGAACAAAACATAGAGATTTTGGGTCCATGGCCTGGAAACTCCCCAGATCTTAATCCTATTGAGAACTTGTGGTCAATCATCAAGAGACGGGTGGACAAACAAAAACCTAAAAATTCTGACAAAATGAAAGCATTGATTGTGCAAGAATGGACTGCTATCAGTCAGGATTTGGTCCAGAAGTTGATTGAGAGCATGCCAGGGAGAATTGCAGAGGTCCTGAAGAAGAAGGGTCAACACTGCAAATATTGACTTGCTGCATTAACTCATTCTAACTGTCAATATAAGCTTTTGTTACTCATATGTTTGCAATTATATTTCTGTCTGTGATAAAAACATCTGTCAAACACACATAAAAACCAGAGGGCAGCAGATCATGTTAAAATATAATATTTGTGTCATTCTCAAAACTTTTGTCCATGACTGTACAGAAGTCTGCCCGAATCCAGCCCTTGTTCATTTTTATAAGAGTCAGCCTGTCAGCATTTTCAGTTGACAGGCGGATGCGCTTATCAGATATAATTCCACCAGTGGCACTAAAAACCCGCTCTAACAATAAGCTAGCGGCAGGGCAGGCCAGGACCTCCAAGACGTAGAGAGCCAGTTCATGCCACGTGTCCAGCTTGGATACCCAATAATTAAAAGGCACAGAGGAATCACGGAGGATGTTTGTACAGTCAGCAAGGTCCTCCCTCAGCATTTTCCCAAACTTTCCACTCCTTGTGACAGTACCCCGCGACTCTGGGCCAGGTTGATGGGAGGGTCTGAGAAAACTGTCCCAGAACTTTGCCAGTGTTAACCTGTCTCTGCTGGATTGGAGTTGTGTCTCTCTCGCCTCTACTCCTTGATTGTCCAATGAACTGTGACCTCTGCCGCCAGCATTTTCAGATGGGAATGTTTTTAATAATTCCACAACAATAGCCCTCTGGTACTGCAAAATTTTACTACACCTATTTGCCTCTGGAAGAAGAGATTGAAAGTTCTCCTTGTAGCGTGGGTCTAGAAGTGTCACCAACCAGTAATGAGTGTCAGCACTCATGCGAGGGACACAGGAAAGGCAGCTTAACATAAAGTCTGCCATGCGTGCCAGACTGCCAGACTGCTAATTGGCAAGACTTCCGTGTCTTCACCAACAGGACAACAGACCATGCTGTCCTCCTCCTCCTCCCTGTCCTCAGGCCATCCACTCTGAACAGATGTTATGACAGTTGTGCTAGTAGTACCATATATAGCGCAGGAAAGTAGCTCCTGTTCTTCCTCCTCCTCCTCTTCCTCATTGTCAACCAGTCCACGTTGGGATGACATGAGGCTAGGCTGTGTGTAACCACCCTGTATGGTTCCTTGCTCCATCTCATCGTGCTCTGCCTGTAATGCATCCTCTTTCATTGTGAGCAGAGAGCTTTTCAGAATACAGAGAAGCGGGATGGTGACGCTAATTATGGTGTCATCGCCACTTACCATCTTGGTGGACTCCCCAAAGTTTTGCTGGATGGTATATGTGTCTGACATCCATATCCACTCCTGAGGTCTTATGTGTGGAGTCTAACCTGAATACCGATGGCCTTGTTGATGCTGGTAGTCATCAACTGCCCTCTTCTGCTCACAAATCCTTTCCAACATATGCAGTGTAGAGTTTCAACGCATGGGAACATCACACACTAGTTGGTGAGCCGGAAGCTGCAAACTCTGCAGAAGCACAGCAAGGGCGATTGAAGCTGTAGCTGAATTTCTAAAATGGGTACACAGGCAGAGTACTTTCAAAAGCAGATTTGGCTGCTCCGTGTAGGTTTTGAGAAACCGTTGAACAACGCGGTTAAGCACATGGGCCAGGCATGGTAAGTGTGTGAGCTCGCCTCGCCTCAGTGCCACCACCAGGTTCGGGCCATTGTCACACACGACCATGTCTGGCTGTAGGTTCAGCGTTGTCAGCCACAGATCTGAATGCTCTTTCAGAGCTGTCCACAACTCTTCAGCCTTGTGCGGTTTGTTACCTAAGCATATTAGCTTCAGCACAGCCTGTTGCCGCTTGCTGAGGCAGTGCTGCAGTGCTTCCAGCTTATGACTAATGTGGACATTTCAGAGATGCAGGCTAAAGAGGAGGAGGAGGATGACATGCAGGAGCTGTAGACTGTGGGAGCAACCCTGATTGACCTAGGGCCCGCAATCCTCGTCGTCGGTAGGACGTGTTCCATCCCAAGGTCTGACTAGGTCTCGGCTTCCACTATGTTAACCCAGTGTGCCGTCAGCGAGATGTACCGTCCCTGCCCACAAGCACTTGTCTATGTGTCCATGGTTAGGTGTACTTTCCCAGTAACTGCATTGTTGAGGGCATGGGTAATGTTGTGAAACACGTGCTTGTGTAATGCCGTGACGACACACTGGCAGAAATAGTGGCGGCTGGGGACAGAGTACCTTGGGACGCAGCCGCCATCAGGCTGTGGAAAGCTTCTGTCTCCATGAGCCAAAAAGGCAACATTTCGAGCACAAGCATACGAGACATGTGTGAATTTAGTACTGTGGGACGTTGGCTGGGTATTTCATTTGCGTTCCAACGACTGGGATATGGACAACTGTTTGCTGCGCTGGGACAAGGACGTGGACGTGCTTGATGATGGTGGTAGATGAATGTGTGCAATGACAGGTGCAGGGCAGAAGGCATCTTCACAGGCACCATGGACAGGGGATTGGCTTCCACGCACAACAGCGGAAGCAGTGGTGTCACCCGCAGTCATTGTTTCCTGGACCCTGGGGTTCGGCCCACAAAGTCGGGTGCTTTGCTGCCATATGCCTGATCATGCTGGTGGTGGTCAGGCTGGTGGTTTTGCTACCTCTGCTGATGCGGGCATGGCCGGTGGTGCAAATGGCCTGTTTGGGTTATTAGCAGAGTCTTTAAAATGTCAAAGCGAGCTCACCCGAACAGATTACAGTCCTTTTTTTCTGGAGCAGACTTTGTACACAGAAATGGAACAATCTCAACAGTTCCCCTTCAGGCTGAGCTCCAGCAGCTTCCAGCATCAAACAGAAGTGTATAACTCCGAGCACAGTTCACACTGAACAGGCTGCAACTTCCACACAGTTCTCTGCAGCTATCATAAACAGACTTCTTAGTACAGTCTCCATTCAGAGAGAGACCCTGGTATGTCTTTCAATTACAGCTCATATTTTGGCTGGCCACTCAACAGTAGCACACTCAACTCTGCTTCATTCAGCAGATTGACACTTTCTAAGGAGACTGCCAGTCCTGCTTATTTAAGAAACCGTGCAGGAGCACCTAATCAAGCACTGCAGAGCTGGGATTTAATCCAGTCTTACCTGGCTTTGCTACAATAGATAAATAAATAGATTAATGTTCCAAAGTTAATGTACATAGTGTTTACATACAGTGGCTTGCGTAAGTATTCACCCCCTTGGCTTTTTACCTATTTTGTTGAAACCCATAAAAATGTCTACAGTGGGTATGGAAAGTATTCAGATACCTTTAAATTTTTCACTGTTTGTTTCATTGCAGCCATTTGGTAAATTTAAAAATGTTCATTTTTTTCTCATTAATGTACACTCTGCACCCTATCTTGACTGAAAAAACAGAAATTTGTAGAAATTTTTGCAAATTTATTAAAAAATAAAAACTGAAATATCATATGGTCATAAGTATTCAGACCTTTTGCTCAGTATTGAGTAGACGCACCCTTTTGAGCTAGTACAGCCACGGGTCTTCTTGGGAATGATGCAACAAGTTTTTCACACCTGGATTTGGGGATCCTCTGCCATTCTTCCTTGCAGATCCTTTCCAGTTCCGTCAGGTTGGATGGTGAACGTTGGTGGACAGCCATTTTCAGGTCTCTCCAGAGATGCTCAATTGGATTTAGGTCAGGGCTCTGGCTGGGCCAGTCAAGAATGTTCACAGAGTTGTTCTGAAGCCACTCCTTTGTTATTTTAGCTGTGTGCTTAGGGTCATTGTCTTGTTGGAAGGTGAACTTTCAGTCAAGTCTGAGGTCCAGAGCACTCTGGAAGAGGTTTTCATCCAGGATATCTCTGTACTTTGCCGCATTCACGTTTCCTTCAATTGCAACCAGTCATCTTGTCTCTGCAGCTGAAAAACATCCCCATAGCATGATGCTGCCACCACCATGTTTCATTGTTGAGATTGTATTGGACAGGTGATGAGCAGTGCCTGGTTTTCTCCACACATACTGTTTAGAATTATCACCAAAAAGTTCTATCTTCATTTCATCATACCAGAGAATCTTATTTCTTATAGTCTGGGAGTTTTTTTTTAGCAAACTCTATGCCAGCTTTCATATGTCTTGCACTGAGGAGAGGCTTGCATCGGGCCACTTGCCATAAAGGCCCGACTGGCGGACAGCTGCAGTGATAGTTGACTTAGTGGAACTTTCTCCCATCTCCCTACTGCATCTGTGGAGCTCAGCCACAGTGATCTTGGGGTTCTTCTTTACTTCTCTCATCAAGGCTCTTCTCCCATGATTTCTCAGTTTGGTTGGACGGCCAGGTCTAGGAAGACTTCTGGTGGTCCCAAACTTCTTCCATTTAAGGATTATGGAGGCCACTGCGCTCTTAGGGATCTTGAATACAGCAGAAAATCTTTTGTAACCTTGGCCAGATCTGTGCCTTGCCACAATTCTGTCTCTGAGCTCCCTGGCCAGTTCCTTTGACCTCATGATTCTCATTTGGTCTGACATGCTCTGTGAGCTGTGAGGTCTTATATAGACAGGTGTGTGCCTTTAAAAATCAAGTCCTATCAGTTTAATTGAACAAAGCTGGACTCCAATGAAGGAGTAGAACCATCTCAAGGAGGATCACAAGAAAATAGCCAGCATGTGACTTAAATATGAGTGTATGAGCAAAGGGTCTGAATACCTATGACCATGTGATATTTCAGTTTTTCTTTTTTAATAAATTTGTCAAAATTTTTACATTTCTGTTTTTTCAATCAAGATGGGGTGCAGCATGTACATTAATGAGAAAAAAAATGAACGTTTTTAAATTTAACAAATTACTACAATGAAACAAACAGTGAAAAATTTAATGGGGTCTGAATACTTTCCGTACCCACTGTACCTTCATAAGTCACATGCTTAGTGAAAGGAGTCCACCTGTGTGAAATCTAAGTGTCACATCATCTGTCAGTATAGGAACACCTTTTCTGAAATTCCACAGAGGCCGCAGCACTAGTGAAGAGCAAATAGTGAAATAATCGGTGTCATGCTGCTGTAATGCAGGCTGGTGTGTGCTCCACATGTAGGTTACAGAGGGGAGAAGGGATTATACACTTCCAAAGTAGGCCTGCACTGCAGCAGCCAAAACCACCACCAGGTGGCAGCAAAAACGTCCAAGACTGAGTCAGGAATAATCAGTCACCTGAAGTACCAGAGGTCTCAGCAAGCCCTCTACAGAGCAGAAACACAGGCGCCACCAAGTGGCGGGAGCGTGGTCAAGCAAGCCAAGTCAAAACCGTACGGAGGCAGCGGACAAAGGGAATAAGCAATACACGTGGTCAGGAGAAAGCCAGGAGGTCATCAACGGTCAGAAGCAGATAAGACAAAGACAGAAAGCAGAAGCGAGTCCGAATAAAGGCCTAGTCAAAAACCAGAGAATCAAACAGACAAACAGGGAAATGCAGGGAACAGGGCAGACAGAGGGGAACAACAGACACGGGACAAGTCAGGGATAACAGCAGGACAAATCAAGGGTTACCAGTCAGGTTCACAAGCCGAAGGTAGCAGTATAGCTCACACCGCTAGCAGGATGTGTGAGAGCTAAATAGCCAACCTGAACCCAGAATGAGGCAGAGCAATGTTAACCCT
Organism: Oophaga sylvatica; assembly: GCA_033576555.1. NCBI lineage: Eukaryota > Metazoa > Chordata > Amphibia > Anura > Dendrobatidae > Oophaga > Oophaga sylvatica. The sequence goes on along the minus strand of JARQOD010000001.1, from coordinate 547,792,567 downwards.
TGACATGATCCGCCCGGACCAAGGGCAGACAGGACTAAACCCTGGAACGGATCATGACAGTACACTCTTCTCAAGGGGGGCCACCGGACCCCCAGACTTCCCAGGATAACGTGCGTGAAATGCCCGAACCAATCGATCAGCATGGACCGATCGCGCCGGGACCCAAGATCGATCCTCAGGACCATAACCCTTCCAATGGACCAAATACTGAAGTGAACTACGGACCCTACGCGAATCCACAATCCGTTCCACTTCAAACTCTGTCTGACCATCCACAGAGACAGGAGGCGGAGGGGATAGAGGCCCTGTGGAAGATGTTACAAATGACTTAAGAAGGGATTTATGAAACACATTGGGGATCCGGAGTGACGGAGGAAGGCGTAACCGAAAGGCAACAGGATTGACCACCTCAATGATCTCGTAAGGACCAATAAATCTGGGACCTAACTTAGCAGAGGGAACCTTTAGACCAGACCCGGGCAAGGGGCGGCCCGCGGGCCGCATCCGGCCCGCCGGCTGTCAGTGACCGGCCCGCGGAGGCGCTCCAGCAGTCTCAGGGCCCCGGCATCAGCTGGCACAATACTTACCTCTCCCGTGCCTCCGCTGCTGCAGCTCCGGGCTCCACCGGCGCTTCCTCTCACAGCCGGCCGCTGAATGACTCATCATTCAGCGGCCGGCTGTGTCAGAGAGCGGGGACGCTGGACAGGTAAGAGTGTACTCTGTGTGTGTCGTGTCTATGTATGCGGTGTGTGTGTGTGTGTGTGTGTGTGTATGTATGTGAGAGAGTGCTTATGTGCTGTCTGTGTGTGATGATGGCAGCATTGCTGATATGGGGAGGCATTGATGATGATGGGAGAGATGATGAAGGCAGCATGTGATATGGGCAGCTGATATGGAGATGATGATGGGCAGGCATGCTGTAATGGAGTTTGATGATGTGGGAGAAGATGATGATAATGGGCAGGTATTGATGATAATGGGCAGGCATTGATGATGGGGAGAAGATGATGATGATGATAATGGGCAGGTATGTATATATACAGTATACAGTACATATATATATATATATATTATATATATATAATATATATAACAGTATTGGGTAGAACGGAGTTAATTATATTAGTCCGGCCCTCTAAAACCATCCCAATTTCTCATGCGGCCCCCTGGCAAAATTAATTGCCCACCCCTGCTTTAGACGAATGTTCTTGGTGGACAACCATACTTTATCACCCACCAGGAACATAGGTCCTACAGACCGTCGCTTATCCGCAAAAAGTTTATGTTTGCCCTGAGCCTCCCCAATGTTCTTTTGGACCTCCCTCCACACCTCCCCCAATCTTTGTACTGCTGTATCAGCCCCTGGACATCCTGAATCCAGCCTAGAAAATTCGCCAAAATGGGGGTGAAAACCATAGTTACAGAAGAATGGAGAGGTGCCAGTGGACTGGTTAATCCGTTTATTGAATGCAAATTCAGCCACGGGCAATGAAGAACACCAATCATCCTGCTGAGACGTAGCAAGACACCTCAAAATCTGTTCGAGTGACTGATTGGTCCTCTCCGTCTGCCCATTGGTCTCAGGATGGTAAGCAGAGGAGAAGGTTAAGCGAATACCCAGTCTTTTACAAAATGCTCTCCAAAATTTGGACACAAATTGTACCCCTCTATCAGAAACCACACTCAAAGGCACGCCATGCAGCCGTACAACGTGCTCAACAAACAACCTAGATAGTGTCTCAGCATTAGGCAATCCTGCCAGAGGTACAAAATGCGCCTGTTTACTGAATCTGTCAACCACTACCCAGATTACAGTTTTGCCATTAGAAGGAGGGAGATCAGTGATGAAGTCCATGGACAAATGAGTCCAAGGTCTATCTGGAATTGGCAATGGCACCAATTCCCCGGCCAGCCGGTTATGTGAGCTCTTAGCACGGGCACAGGTATCACAAGCAGGCACAAACATAGTGATATCAGAGTTCATGGAGGACCACCAAAATAGCCTAGCAATGGCTTTCCGAGTGGCTGAGATCCCCAGGTGTCCACTGAGAGCAGAATCGTGGAATTCCTGGAGAACCCTCAACCTGTATTGAACGGGAACAAAGAGTTTATTATCAGGCAAAGAGGAAGGAGCAAGAGACTGAGCCTTCTAAATTTCCTGTTCCAATTCAGAGGATACCCCCGCAACAACCACCCCATGCTGAAGAATGGAGGAAGGAGGTTCAGGGGGTGATATCGAAACAAAACTGCGAGATAAGGCATCAGCCTTGACATTCTTGGAACCAGGCCGAAAAGTGATTGAAAAATGCAAACGAGAAAAAAAAAGTGACCACCTAGCCTGTCTAGGAGTCTACCGTTTAGCAGATTCAAGATAAGACAAGTTTTTGTGATCCGTGATAACCGTGATCCGATGAACCGCCCCCTCAAAAAAATGCCTTCATTCTTCAAAAGCCAATTTTATGGCCAATAACTCCTGGTTACCCACGTCATAGTTCCTCTCCGCAGAAGAGAACTTCTGGGAGAAAAAGGCACACGGTCTTAAATTAGTCAAGGTAACAGGTCCCTGTGACAACACAGCCCCCACTCCCACCTCAGATGCATCCACCTCTACAATGAACGGTTCAGATGGATCGGGATGAACCAATACAGGAGCAGACATAAAAAATTTCTTTAGTGTAACAAATGCTTCAGCTGCTAAGGTTGGCCAAACTTTGAGATCAGCCCCCTTGCGAGTGAGATCGGTGAGTGGTTTGACCACCTGAGAAAACCCCTTGATGAATTTTCGATAATAATTGGCGAAACCCAGAAAACGCTGCAACCCCTTAAGGTCTCTGGGTTGCACCCAATCAACAATGGCCTGTACCTTTCCGGGATCCATCCGAAACCCATTGGCCGAAAAGATGATCCCCAGAAAGGAAAGCTCCTGGACACAAAACAAACATTTCTCGGGTTTAGCAAACAGAGAATTACCCGTAACCTGTGAAGAACGGCACGTAGATGACCAATGTCGGATTCCTTGTCAGGCGAGAAAACAAGGATATCATCCAAATATACAACCATAAAGCGCCCGATAAAATCAGAGAAAACATCATTCATGAAGTTCTGAAATACAGCGGGCGCGTTCGTGAGACCAAAGGGCATGACCACATTTTCAAACAGACCTTCAGAGGTGAGAAATGCGTTTTCCACTCATCCCCTTCCTGAATACGGATAAGGTTATATGCTCCCCTGAGATCAAGTTTGGAAAACCACTTAGCCCCAGACACTTGGTTATAAAGATCAGGAATGAGTGGGAGAGGGTAGGTATTTCTCACCGTAATTTTATTTAGTTCTCGGAAATCGAGGCACGGGTGTAAACCACCATCTTTTTTCTTAACAAAAAAGAATCCCGTGGCCACAGGTGAGACAGAGGGACGGATGTGACCTTTGCGTAGGCTATCAGAGATATAGTTTTTCATAGCAGTACGTTCCGGGCCAGAAAGATTGTACAAACGGGCTTTGGGCAATTTAGAACCAGGAATAAGATTAATGGTACAATCATAAGGACGGTGTGGTGGCAAAACCTCAGCCTCTTTTTCGGAGAACACGTCCCCAAAGTCCTTCAGGCACTCCGGAATACCCTCCGGACTAATGGCAGACACAAAAACAGCAGAAAGACAACCATTGGAATAATTAGGACCCCATTTAACAATATCACGAGATCCTTAGTCAATAACAGGATTATGCCTCTGCAACCAGGGGAACCCCAACACCAGTCCTGCAGGAAGATTATTCATAACATAACATGAAATTCGTTCCTGATGTAAGGAACCCACCTTGAGGAGGAACTCCTCAGAGACAAACTTAATGACATTTTGAGCCAACGGTGTCTTATCAATTGCAACGATATAGATGGGAGTCTCTAGCCTGACTGTCCCTAACTTTAACTCGGACACCATACTAGAGTTAATGAAATTCATGGAAGATCCACAGTCCACAAGTAGTGGAAGCACTACCACCTCCATAACACAGTTCCACCTCTAACAAAATTTTCTGAAAAGATGAAAATGGTACCTGAGAGTCTGGATGACCTCCTAGACCATCAACCAGACTCGGCAGCTCTTTATTTGATGGACAAGAGGGGCAGTCCGTCTTCCAATGTCCCGGATCTCCACAATAAAAACATAATTTCTCATCTCGTCGCCATCTCCTCTCTTTCTCCTTGAAATTGATGGTACCAACTTCCATAGTCTCCTTCAATGACACCACCTCAGACTTGGCAGGCAATACGGGAATCTCATGCTGGATAATTCCTCTCTCCCGTAACCTCCGGTCCATACGAATGGCCTGGGTCATGGCCTCTTCCAGGAAACTGGGCGGAATATGAAGGGCCAGCGCGTCCTTGAGATGATCCGATAACCCTCTCTCAAACAGGCGTCTTAGAGCAGAGTCATTCCAGGACACCTCAACAGACCACCTCCTGAACTCAGAACAATACTGTTCAGCAGTGAGTTCATTCTGAGAGAGACCTATGATCATGTCCTCTGCTACCCTGACCCGGTCTGGTTCATCATAAATCAGTCCCAAAGCCTCAAAGAATCTGTCCACAGACACACGTTCAGGGGCAGAAGCAGGTAAAGAGAAAGCCCACGACTGAGGTCCCTCCCGCAGTAAGGAAATGATTATCCCCACCTGCTGACTCTCATCACCAGAAGATAGGGGTCTAAGTGAAAACAATGGTTTGCAACTCTCCCTGAAAGTACTGAATTTCTCCCTCTCCCGGAGAAGGTATCTGGGAGCTTTACTGTAGGTTCAGGAGAGTGCAAAGAAACATCGACAGTGTTAGAGTGCTTACAGTCAGTCTGCAACAATATTACTGTGTTAGAAAGCTCCCTCTGTTGCACAAATAGGTCTTGCATCATCACTGCCAAGCTATTCATGTGATCCGCCAAGGTATGGAGCGGATCCATAGCAAACAGAGCAGAGAGAAAAAAAATTCAGAAATCCCTTTAAATGTAGGGGTGAGCATAATGTCATGCAGCTGTAATGCAGGCTGGTGTGTGCTCCACATGTAGGTTACGGAGGGGAGAAGGGATTACACACTTCCAGAGTAGGCCTGCACTGCAGCAGCCAAAACCACCACCAGGTGGCAGCAAAAACGTCCAAGACTGAGTCAGGAATAATCAGTCACCTGAAGTACCTGAGGTTTCAGCAAGCCCTCTACAGAGCAGAAACACAGGTGCCACCAAGTGGCGGGAGCGTGGTCAGGCAAGCCAAGTCAAAACCGAACTGGAGGCAGCAGGACAAAAGGAATAAGCAATACACGTGGTCAGGAGAAAGCCAGGAGGTCATCAACGGTCAGAAGCAGATAAGACAAAGACAGAAAGCAGAAGCGAGTCCGAATACAGGCCGAGTCAAAAACCAGAGAATCAAACAGACAAACAGGGAAATGCAGGGAACAGGGCAGACAGAAGGGAACAACAGACACGGGACAAGTAAAGGATAACAGCAGGACAAATCAAGGGTTACCAGTCAGGTTCACAAGCCGAAGGTAGCAGTATAGCTCACACCACTAGTAGGATGTGTGAGAGCTAAATAGCCAACCTGAACCCAGAATGAGGCAGAGCAATGTTAACCCTTGACATGATCCGCCCAGACCAAGGGCTGACAAGACTAAACCTGGAACGGATCATGACATTCGGATTTGGGAAAATCGGCACAAATACTTTCTAATATCCGTGTCACATTGTCATGTAACATCAAGAATCTAGGCTTGATGTCACATGACAATACAAAGGTGACATCAAATCTTCCAACTATCACCCCACTTGCCACTGCTACAGGGCAAGTGTGAAGAGCGAAGCTAAGTGACAGAATTGGCGCATCTTATAGATGCGCCTTTCCTGGGGCGGCTGAGAGCTGATATTTTTAGCCTGGGGGCAGTATCCATGCCTCCTTTCTAGTTTATTAATATCAGTCCGCAGCTGTCTGCATGGCCTTTGCTGGCTATTAGTTATAGGGGGACCTTATGTCTTTTTTTGAGGGGGTCCCCCATTTTAATAGCCAGCAAAAGCTAAGTATACAGCTGTGAGCTGATATTAATAGCCTGGTAAACTCCTTGGGTATTACCTCCTTCCCAGACTATAAACATTGACCCCCAGCTGTCGGCTTTCCGTCTGCTGGTTAAGAAAATTGCGTGGGAGCCCACTCCATTTTTTTCTGAAAAATAATATTTTAATAATAAATACATAAGCTGCACACAAACTGTACTAATTGTATATGTCACTGACATCTGTATATCTACCTATTCTATGTGTATATACTGTGTGTGATCCATCTATTCTATGCTGTCGGCTCCTGCTGTGATTTTACAATATGCGACTGCTGAATTGCCAGCTTTTCTTCTATCGATCTATGTAATATATATACATATATATATGTGTGTGTCACTGACATCTATATATCTATGCTATCTTTCTATTCACCTGTCACGCTGTGATTTTACTGTACCCGGCAGATGAATTACTGGTTTTTCATCTCTATCTATCTATCTATCTATCTATCTATCTATCTATCTATCTATCTATCTATCTATCTATCTATCTATCTATCTATCTATCTATTCTTGCTTTAATTACTGTATTGTTAACGTTGTTACTTATGACTTGTGTTTTGAAACTGTTAAACTGTAAAGCGCTGCGGAATATGATGGCGCTATATAAATAAAGATTATTATTATTATTATTATTATCTATCTATCTATCATATATACTGTATATATATATGTGTATGTTTTGAAGAATATTTTCTTTAAAAATTATGTGTAAATAACATGGTGATTTTCTCTATGTAAAAGCTCATGTTAAAATTGCATTGCAATCGGATAGCAATCATACTACATTCGGATGTAACTCGAATGCTAGATGTAAAAAATCTGAATCCTGAAAAACGCTTGACTCTTGCATTGCACTTGCCAAATATGCTGGGCGGGTCACTCAAATATACCGAGGTGATTAGCTAATTACTCGCCAAGTAACGAATATCCCAAATACCGTACTATTCTTACGAGTAACGAATAATGTCAAACATATTCGCTCATCACTACGCAGCACCATTAAGCAAGAGTCACCAAATAACCAAACAACACCATGATGACCAAAGAGATCTGCAAACAAGTCAAGGATAAAATTGTTGAGAAGTACAAGTTAGGCTGTGGTTCCACGGTCCGGAAACACAGCGCTTTGGACGGAGCGGAAATTCCGCACCGCCCAAAGCCCCGCCCCCTTTCTGACGCGCGCTCTTTCCGGATGTGTTCCGGACACCTCCGGAACACATCCGGAAAGAATGCAGGGCAGCACAGCCCTGTGTTATTTCCGTTGCGGCGACGCAGCATCGCCGCAATACGCTAGGACATGCTGCGGTCTAAAAAGACGCGCCGCATGTCCGGAAACGCAGGTCTTCCGCCTGCGTATTTTTACGCATAGTGGAGACGGGATTTCTTGAAATCCCCTCCACTATGCTGTAACATCTGGACGCTGCGTGTTTGGCGCTGCGCCAACTCACAGCGCCAAACACGCAGCAAATCCGGAGTGTTTCCTTATCGTGGAAACATACCCTTAGGGTTGGGTAATTAAAAAATATCACAGTCTCCGATGATCCACCAGAGCACTATCAAATCCATTATCTTTAAATGTAAAGAACATGTTACCACAACAAAGCTGCCAAGAAAGGGATGCACACTATAACTCCCAGCCTGGCATAGAAGGCATTACTGGGCTGGGAGTTTTGGTGGGCGTCCCTCTCTTGGCAGGTTTCTTGTGGTAACATGTTTCTTACATTTAAAGATAATGGATTTGATGGTGCTCCTGGGATCATCAGAGTTATTTTTTTTTTAATTACCCAACCCTAGCTTGTACTTCTCAACAAATTTATCCTTGACTTGTTTGGAGATCTCCTTGGTCTTCATGGTGTTGTTTGGTTATTGGTGCCTCTTGTTTAATGGTGCTGTGTAGTGATGAGCGAATATGTTTGGCACTATTCGTTACTCACATCAATAGTACGATGTTCGAGCAATTTGTTAGTCGGAGAGTAATTAGCTATTCACCTCGGTATATTTGCGTGACCCGCCCAGCATGTTAGGTGAGTGCAATGCAAGTGTCAAGCGTTTTTCAGGTGAGCACAATTCGATTTTTTACACCTAGCATCCAAATTACATCCGAATGTAGTATGATTGCTATCTGACTGCAATGCAATTTTAACGAGCTTTTATATAGATAAATTCTCTGTTATTTACACATCATTTTCAAAGGAAATATTCTTCAAAACACACACATATACAGTACATATATTAGATAGTGGTGCTTAGAGTGGCATTTCAAAAATAGGAAATATTTCTCATGCAAAGTCATAGTGATTTTGGTCAATATAATGTCCTTGTTCTGTTGTTTCCTGTCATGTATCACTCTCTGTGGGTATCTCCAGGCTGTTTATAACATGAGGTGCAATCCTCCTTATAAGAGTTCTCCAAACAACAACAAACCAACAAGTTCAACAAGTTCAAACATGACTATAGAACACATATAAACGTAGTGAGACCCCTAGAGGCCACATCATCATATAACATATTGCTACAGTCCATCTAGACACAATTCCTATGTATGTTATTGACGGAGAAATGCACTATTTTCCTTTGTTTTCTATACTAACTTACTGGTGAAGAAGACATGTTAGACTCATGTATTATCATAATATTTGGATAGCAGAGTCCACTCGCCCCCAATCCTGATATGCATAGTCCCCTCACCCTCAATCCTGATATGCATGGTCCCCTCACACCAGTATCCTGGTATGCATGGTTCTCTCACCCCCTATCCTGGTATGCATAGCCCCCTCACCCCCAATCCTGGAATGCATGGTCCCCTTCCCCCCAATCCTGGTATGCATGATCCCCTCACACCCCAATGCTGGTATGCATGGTCCCCCCTCATCCATATCATAGGATGTATGGTAGCCCCTCACCCCCAATCCTGGTATGCATGGTCCTCTCTCCCAATCCTGGTATCAAGGCCCCTACCTCCAATCTATGCATGGTCCCTCACCCCATCCTGTATGCATGGTCCCCTCACCACCTATCCTGGTATGCATGTTCCCCCATCCCCATCTGGTATGCATGGTCCCCTCACCCCCAATAACTATATGCATGGTCCTCTCACCCCTCATCCTGAATGCATGGTCCCTCAACCTATCCTGGTATGCATGGTCCCCTCACCCCAATTCTTGGATGCATGGTCCCCTCATCCCCAATCCTGTATGCATGGTCCCTCACCCTAATCCTGGTATGCATGGTCCCTAAACCCCTCAATCCTGGTATGCATGGTCCTCACCCCCATTCTGGTATGCATGGTTCCCTTCCCCCAATCCTGGTATGCATGGTCCCTCACCCCTAATCCTGGTATGCATGGTCCCTCACCCCCTCAATCCTGGATGCATGGTCTCCTCATCCCCAATCTTGGATGCATGGTCCCTCATCCCCCCAATCCTGGTATGCATGGTCCCCTCACCCCAATCGTAGGAATGCTGCTCCACTCACCCCCAACCCTGGATGCATGGTCCCCTCATCCCCAATCCTGGTATGCATGCAGTCCCCTATCCCCAATTCTGGTAGCATGGTCCCCTCATCCCTATCTGGTTGTGGTACACCTCACACCCCAATCCTGGATGCATGGTCCCTCATCCCAATCCTGGTATCATGACCCCTCACACCCCAATGCTGGTAAGCATGGTCCCCTCACCCCATATCTAGGATGTATGGTACCCCTCACCCCCAATCCTGTATGCATGGTCCTCTCTTCCCCAATCCTGGTATATAAGGCCCCTACCCCCAATTCTGGTATGCATGGTCCCCCTCACCAATCTGGTATGATGGTACCCCTCACCCACCTATCCTGCATGCATGTCCCTCATCCCCATTCCTGGTATTCAATGGCCCCCTTACCCCCAATAATGGTATGCATGGTCCTCTCACCCCCATCCTGGTATGCATGGTACCCCACCCCCTATCCTGGTATGCATGTCCCCTCACCCCCATTCCTGATATGCATGGCCCCCTCACCCCTATCTGGTATGCATGGTCCCTCACCCCAATCTGGAATGCATGGTCCCCTCATCCCCCCATCCTGGTATGCATGGTCCCTCACCCCCAATCCTGATATGCATGGTCCCCTCACCCCAAATCCTGGCATTCATGGTCCCCTCAACCCCAATCTGGTATGCAAGGTCCCCTCACCCCCCAATCCTGGTATGCATGGTCCCCTCATCCCTATCGGAAGGATTGGTACACCCTCACCCCCAATCCTGGATGCATGGTCCCCTCACCCCAATCCTGGTATACAATGGTCCCCTTACCTCCCAATTCTGGTAGCATGGTCCCCTCATCCCTATCCGGTATGATTGGTACACCCTCATCCCCCAATCCTGGTATGCATGGTCCCCTCACCCCACCCAGAAATCCTGGTATGCATGGTTTCCTCACCCCATCCTGGTATGCATGGTCCTCTCATCCCCCAATCCTGGTATGCATGGTCCCCTCACCCCCCAATCCTGGAATGCATGGTCCCTCACCCCCAATCCTGGTATGCATGGTCCCCCATCACCCTATCATGGATGATGGTACCCCTCACCCCCCAATTCTGGCATGCATGGTCCCCTCATCCCCACATCCTGGTATACATGGCCCCCTTACTCCCAATTCTGGTATGCATGGTCCCCTCATCCCCCAATCCTGGATCATGGTCCCCTCATCCCCCAATCCTGGTATGCATGGTCACCCCTTCACTCCTATTCGTAGGTATGATGGTACCTCCTCACCCCCAATCCTGGTATGCATGGTCCCCTCATCCCCAATCCTGGTATGACATGGCACCCTTACCTCAATTTGATGATGCATGGTACCTCTCACCCCCAATCCTGATGATTCATCTGTTACCTCACCTACTCCCAATCTGATATGCATGGTCCCCTCACTCCCAATCCTGATATGCATGGTTCTCACCCCCAATCCTGATATTCATGGTCCCCTCACCCCCAATCCTGATATGCATGGTCCCCTCACTCCCCAATCCTGATATGCATGTATTCTCACCCCCAATCCTGATATGCATGGTCCCCTCTCCCCCCAATCCTGATATGCATGGTCCCCTCACCCCCCAATCCTGATATGCATGATCCCCTCACCCCCAATCCTGATATGCATGGTCCCCTCACCCTCCAATCCTGATATGCATGGTCCCCTCACCCTCCAATCCTGATATGCATGGTCCCCTCACCCCCCAATCCTGATATGCATGGTCCCCTCACCCTCCAATCCTGATGTGCATGGTCCCCTCACCCCTCAATATGATATGCATGGTCCCCTCAACCCCCAATCCTGATGTGCATGGTCCCCTTACCCCCCAATCCAGATGTGCATGGTCCCCTCACCCCCCATTCCTGATGTGCATGGTCCCCTCACACCCCTATCCTGATATGCATGGTCCTCTCACCCCCTATCCTGATTTGTATGGTCCCCCTCACCCCCTTCTGTTAGGCATCGGGCGACGGCGGGATCTGAACCTGGATCCGAGGAGTCTGTGGTCTCCCATCCTGACCCGGCTGAAGCAGATGCTGCTCAGCTTCGCCGTTGATCCCAACGCCTAGCCAATACCCGACAGGCACAAATAGTTACTTGGGTCTTTGTTAATAGTGACCTTAAGCATAATTTGCAGAAGGAGACAGTGCTGTTGTAGCCTAAGTCCAGAAATACCTGCACTGAGCATGTCCGTGATATGACGAGCCATGATTGGTGTTTAAGGTCAGATGATCCTCTGACCTGGCATCGCCTGATTGGTCACGAACGATGTCATCGATGATGCGATTGACGAGATTGCTAGGGGTGGAGCTTAGCCCTTAAATAGCTTCTCTGTCTGCGGCGTGGTGCGGTCAGATCATACTAAAATAGGCAGTGCTCTTGTGTGGATGTGCCAGAATCTGGGCTCCATGTGCTCTCTAGCTTTGCTCTCCGGGACCTTGCCAGAGTACGCTCGGCTTATTAGCTCAGGTCCTTCAGGCAGGTTCAGCTTATGCCAGGCAGGTAGCCAATATCGCAGTCTTGCTACGAATATAGGGTAGCTATACACCCTGAGCAGACTGTGGGGCGTGTAACCTGGGCATCACCTGCCAGTTGAACAGAGAAGCTTGCTCAGTCCGGTCTCACACCAGCTGACAGCACGCGGGCATCGCCACCAGCTGAATATTGAAGCTGCGCAGTCTGGACGTAACCCAGTTGGCAGCACGTGGGCATTGCCATCAGCTGAATAGTGAAGTTGCTCAGTCCGGTCGCACACCGGATGTCAGCACGTACGCCTGGCGTTAGTCGCACGCACTTCCTAGCTGCTGGCACGTAGCTTCTGTGTAGTCAAACAGGGCTACATCTATACTAGCTTGCGGCACATAGTGCTAACCTAATATCTGGCAAGTGGCTTCTGTGCCATTAACAGGGCTACATCTTTGCCAGTTGATAGCACATCTCCCGTGACGCTAACGGAGATAGTGAAAATGCTATATCTTGCTCAATGTGAAGTTCACAGGCAAGATCTTTATATTTTAGTTGTCAGTTAATACCCTCCTAACCAAAGGGTGTTCGGCAGCAGTGAACATAAACTGCATCGCGGACCCCGTGTTCTATTGCAATCCATTATACCTTAAAGTTGTTGCAACCGAGCGCATAACACCTTCCCCTTTCCTTTTTTTTGTTTTCCATAATATTCAGTTATGTTAAAATACTATATTTTTTCTTTCCTTTTTTTTGGAAGTGCATTAAGCAGCAGGGTGGTTTGCTGTTAAAGGAGAAAAAAAAATCTCTTTAAATCTTCTGTTTCAGCAAGTGTGAATGAGCTGGGAGTTTCTGAGGGAGGAATTACTGAATTTCTGTTATATTATATTAATACTTTTTATTTATTTTTACTTATCTTTCTGTCTGGTGAAATCCCCATTAGATATGTGCTCCACTATTGCCAATGCCATCCAGTGTACATCTTGTCACATGTATACAATCCTTGAACAGCCGGTCGAGGGTGCATACTGCTGTGCAAGATGTGAGCACATTGTGCATTTGGAAGCCCAGATACTGGATATAAATGTGCCGCTGGCAACACTGAGATCCATAGACATTATGGAAAGGAGTCTTCTGCTCACTGAGCAGACGCTTAATGGGATAGATGAGGGGGGGATGCTAGGATGGAGTTGCAGGACAGTGAGGCAGCAAGCTGGGTGACAGTTAGAAGGCGGGGTAGAGGGAAGAGTGCCAGGGAGGCTAGTCCCACACCCCAATAAGTTTGCTAAGTTGGCAGATGAGGGGGGCTGTCAGTACAGGGGTAGCACTGCTGCAGCAAGGTATGTCCTCTGAAAGCCAGAGGAGTGTCTGCTCCAATAAGGGGGGAAATACAAGAGCAGGGCAGGCCAGACAGGTGCTGGTAGTGGGACTCAATTATTAGGGGAACAGATAGGGCAATCTGTCACAAAGACAGGGATCGTCAAACAGTGTGCTGCCTACCTGGCGCTCGAGTCCGACACATCGCTGATCGGGTTGACAGATTACTGGGAGGGGCTGGTGAGGACCCAGCAGTCATGGTGCACATTGGCACAAATGACAAAGTTAGAGGTAGGTTGAAGGTCCTTAAAGATGATTTCAGGGAATTAGGCTGCAAGCTTAAAGCAAGGACCTCGAACGTGGTATTTTCTGAAATACTGCCTGTACCACGTGCCACACCAGAGAGGCAACGGGAGATTAGGGAGGTTAATAAGTGGCTCAAGAATTGGTGTAGGAAGGAGGGGTTTGGATTTCTGGAGAACTGGGCCAACTTCTTAGTTGGCTACATGTTCTATGCTAGGGACGGGCTGCACCTCAATGGGGAGGGTGCAGCTGTGCTGGGGGAGAAAATGGCTAGAACGTTGGAGCAGTCTTTAAACTAGGGACTAGGGGGGAGGGTATTCATTTTATAGGAGGGGAAGGCAGTGCAGCTAAATACCTGGGCACAAATAATGAAATTGGGGGTGGGGGTGGCATGGGGGGTGGGGTTAGAACAGTTAATAATTTAAGAAAGAATAGAGGTACAGAGAGATACATAATGTGCATGTATACTAATGCTAGAAGCCTCACCAACAAAATGGCGGAATTAGAATTTTGTTGGAACATAATTATGACATGGTGGGGATATCTGAGACTTGGCTGGATGAGAGCCACGACTGGGCGGTTAATTTACAGGGCTATAGTCTGTTTAGGAATGACCGTAAAAATAAGCGAGGTGTGGGTGTGTGTTTATATGTAAAATCATCCTTAAAACCCATCCTGCGTGATATCTGTGAATCTAATGAAGATGTAGAGTCTCTGTGGGTGGAGATTAGGGGAGGGGGGAAAAATAATAAATTACTGATAGGGGTTTGTTATAAGTCTCCAAAAATAATGGAAGCAACAGAGAATATCCTCGTAAAGCAAATAGATGAAGCAGCGACTCAAGGAGAAGTCATTATTATGGGGGACTTCAACTACCCTGAAATACATTGGGGAACAGAAACCTGTAGTTCCAGCAAAGGTAAAAGGTTTTTGACAACTATGAGAGACAATTACCTTTCACAACTAGTTCAGGACCCAACAAGAGGGGGGGGCACTGCTAGACCTAATATTATCAAACAGGCCAGACCGCATATCAAATATAAGGGTTGGGGGTCACTTGGGTAATAGTGATCACAAAATAATAAGCTTTCATGTATCCTTTAATAAGATGCGTAGTCGAGGGGTTACAAGGACACTAAACTTCAGGAAGGCAAATTTCCAACGGATGAGAGATGATCTTGGTGCAATAAACTGGGACGATATCCTGAGACATAAAAATACACAAAGAAAATGGGAGACGTTTATTAGCATCCTGAATAGGACCTGTGCACAGTATATACCCTATGGGAATAAACATGCTAGAATTAGGAGGAAACCATTATGGCTAAATAGAGCTGTAAGGGGCGCAATAAGTGACAAAAAGAAAGCATTTAGGGAATTAAAGCAAGTAGGTAGTGATGAGGCATTAAATAAATACAGAAGATTAAATACTGTAAAAAGCAAATCAAGACAGCAAAGATTGAGACAGAGAGACTCATTGCCAGAGAAAGTAAAAATAATCCCAAAATATTCTTTAACTAGATAAATATCAAGAAACTAAAAAATGATAGTGTTGGTCCCCTTAAAAATAGTCTGGGTGAAATGGTGGATGAGGATGAAGAAAAAGCCAATATGCTAAATGACTTTTTTTCAACAGTATTTACACAAGAAAATCCCATGACAGATAACATGATCAGTGATAACATTTTCTCCATTAAATGTCACCTGCTTAACCCAGCAGGAAGTACATCGGCGTCTAAAAATCACTAAAGTTGACAAATCCCCGGGCCCGGATGGGATACACCCCCGAGTACTGCAGGAATTAAGTACAGTCATAGATAGACCATTATTTTTAATCTTTAAAGATTCCATAATAACGGGGTCTGTACCACAGGACTGGCGTATAGCAAATGTGGTGACAATATTCAAAAAGGGGACAAAAACTGAACCTGGAAATTATAGGCCAGTGAGTTTAACATCTACTGTGGGTAAAATCCTGGAGGGTATTTTAAGGGATACTATATTGGAGTATCTGAGGCTGAATAACCTCATGACACAGTATCAGCATGGGTTTACGAGGGACCGTTCTTGTCAGACTAATCTGATAAGCTTTTATGAAGGGGTAAGTTCCGGACTGGACCAAGGGAATGCAGTGGACGTGGTGTTCATGGACTTCTCAAAAGCTTTTGATACAGTGCCACACAAAAGGTTGATACATAAAATGAGAACAATGAGGATAGGGGAAAATATGTGTAAGTGGGTTAAGAACTGGCTCAGGGATTGGAAACAAAGGGTGGTTATTAATGGAGCACACTCGGACTGGGTCACGGTTAGCAGTGGGGTACCACAGGGGTCAGTATTTGGGCCGCTTCTCTTTAACATATTTATTAATGACCTTGTAGGGGTCATACAGAGTAGTATTTCAATATTTGCAGATGACACTAAACCCCTCAGGGTAATCAATACAGAGGAGGACAATTTTATATTACAGGAAGAATTATGTAAACTAGAAGCTTGGGCTGATAAATGGAAAATGAGCTTTAATGGGGATAAATGTAAGGTCATGCACTTGGGTAGAACAAACAAGATGTATAATTATGTGCTTAATTGTAAATCACTGGGCAAAACTGTCACTGAAAAAGACCTGGGTGGATGGGTGGACGACAAACTCACTTTTAGTGGCCAGTGTCAGGCAGCTGCTGCAAAGGCAAATAAAATAATGGGATGCATTAAAAGAGGCATAGATGCTCATGAGGAGAACATAATTTTACCTCTATACAAGTCACTGGTGCGACCACACTTAGAATACTGTGTGCAGTTCTGGTCTCCGGTGTATAAGAAAGACATAGCTGAACTGGAGCGGGTGCAGAGGAGAGCGACCAAGGTTATTAGAGAACTGGGGGTCTGCAATACCAAGACAGGTTATTACACTTGGGGTTATTTAGTTTGGAAAAACGAAGGCTTAGGGGTGATCTTATTACAATGTATAAATATATGAGGGGACAGTACAAAGACCTTTCTAATGATCTTTTTACTCTTAGACCTGTGACGGGGACAAGGGGGCATCCTCTACGTCTGGAGGAAAGGTTTAGTCATAATCACAGACGCAGATTCTTTACTGTAAGAGCAGTGAGACTATGGAACTCTCTGCCGTATAATGTTGTAATGAGTGATTCCTTACTAAAATTTAAGAAGGGACTGGATGCCTTTCTTGAAAAGTATAATACAGGCTATATTCACTAGTTTCCTAGATACTGCGTTGATCCAGGGAGCTTGTCTGATTGCCGTTTGTGTAGTCAGGAAGGAATTTTATTCCCCAATGTGAAGCTTACTGTTTCCACTTGGGTTTTTTTGCCTTCCTCTGGATCAACATGTTAGGGCAGGTTAGGATAGGATATGGGTTGAACTAGATGAACTTAAAGTCTTCCTTCAACCTTAATAACTATGTTACTATGTTACTATATTTGGCCAAAAAATGATTGAGGTAATTTTTGTAACAATGTACAACGATTGAAGGCTAAAAGGTTGATAAATGACTATTTAAAATTAAAAAAAAGTTTATGGTTAAAAAAAATAGTGTACTGAACTGCGATGTCATGTTTCACTTTCAATATATTTAATGCAGTTTAATTTTAATAAAACTATCTATCCTAGATTTAAGCATGTGAAAAAAGCATGTAAATAAACTGGCATTTAGGCTTCTCTGCATATTATCTATTTATGTATGCTAGTTTCTGTGTATTACAATGTAAACTGCATTTGTTTTTGCATCTTTTAGGAATTAAAAATACTATGGATAACTGTAAAACAGTGCCAAACACTGACCAGGAAGACATAGATTATGATGGCGTAGGCGATGTTTGTGACAGCTGTCCCACTATTCGGAATCCAGACCAGGTAAGCTTATTTTATTTTCATGTTAGTAAGCAATTGGAACCAGGGTTGTAACTATGGTGGATGCAGAAGTTGCAGTCTGCACTCAAAGCCAAGGGGACCCTAAAAGCCGCTTTGGCAGACATTAGAAAACCAATGCCAATAAAGACCCATGATTGCTGGGGACTTTGCTGGAGAATATTGCTTAAGCCGCATAATACCTTTTTGTTTTGTTCACATATTTTTCTCAATTTATATTACATTTTATCAAAACTACACTCCTCAACATTGAAATTGTAACACCAAGAAAGTTAAGTCACAAAATAGTGAAAACCACAGGATTCATTTATATTATTCATATGCAAATTAGGAAACAAAGGAAACATTTTCAAAACATCTCTATTTATTCAGTTTCAAGTGAAACACACAGTGCTTTGAAAAAGCATTCATACCCTGTGAACATTTCCACATTTTTTCACATTACACCCAAAAAGTTAAATGTATTTTTATAGGGATTTTATGTGATATACCTACCAACACAAAGTAGAAAGTATTCATGAAGTGTAAATGAAATAATACATGGTTATCTAAATAAATGAAAAATTTAAATTGTGACATGCATTTGTATTCAGCTCCCTGTTGTCTAATGCCCCTAAATAAAATTCCAAGTGCCTACAGGAGTCATATAATTAGTACCGTATATACTCGTGTATAAGCCGAGATTTTCAGCCCATTTTTTAGGGCTGAAAGTCCCCCTCTCGGCTTATACGCGGGTCATATACGGGGGTCGGCAGGGGAGGGGGAGCGGGGGTGTCGGATCATACTCACCCCTCCACCGGCGCGGTCTCTGCAGCCCCCTTGCTTCTCCCACGATCTCAGGCTCCTTTCTGCAGCTGTCACATGGCACCGCTCATTAAAGTCATGAATATGCACATATTCATGACTTTAATGAGCGGTACCACGTGACCGCTGCAGGACTGAAGCGCTGCGGAGAGCGACGGGAGAACAGGAGAGGCTGCAGGGACGCGCGGCGGAGGGGTGAGTATAGCGATATTTAACTGTCCCCGGTCCACCGCAGCGCACTGCTCCCTCGGTCTGACTCCTCTGTGTGTGAATGATCAGGCAGAGGGCGCGATGACATCGTTAGTGCGCGCCCCCCCCCTGCCAGATCATTCACAGCACACAGAGGCGTCAGACCGAGGGAGCAGTGCGCTGCGGTGGACCGAGGGACAGGTAAATATCTCAGGTGCCGGGGTCCTGAGCGAGCGGTGACACCGGCACCTGTCCCCCATAGCGCGCCGGTGTCATCGCCTGCTCAGGACACCGGCACCTGGCCCCCAGCGACAAGAGGTGAGTATGTCATTTTTTTTTTTTTTTTTTTCAGCAGCATATGAGGCCTATACTATGGGGCATAATTGTGCAGCATATGTGGGCATAATCTGGCGCATATGGGGGCATAATATGGAGCATATGGGGGCATAATATGGAGCATATGGGGCATAAGCTGTGGAACATATGGGCATAATTTGGAGCATATGGGGGCATAATATGGAGCATATGGGGCATAATCTGGAGCATATGGGGGCATAATATGGAGCATATGGGGGCATAAGCTGTGGAACATATGGGGCATAATCTGGAGCATATGGGGGCATAATATGGAGCATATGGGGGCATAAGCTGTGGAACATATGGGGCATAATCTGGAGCATATGGGGGCATAATATGGTGCATATGGGGGCATAATATGGAGCATATAGGGGCATAAGCTGTGGAACATATGGGGCATAATCTGGAGCATATGGGGGCATAATATGGAGCATATGGGGCATAAGCTGTGGAACATATGGGGCATAATCTGGAGCATATGGGGGCATAATATGGCGCATATGGGGGCATAATATAGAGCATATGGGGGCATAATATGGAGCATATGGGGGCATAAGCTGTGGAACATATGGGGCATAATCTGGAGCATATGGGGGCATAATATGGAGCATATGGGGGCATAATCTGTGGAACATATGGGGGCATAATATGGAGCATATGGGGGCATAATCTGTGGAACATATGGGGCATAATCTGGAGCATATGGGGGCATAATCTGTGGAACATATGGGGCATAATCTGGAGCATACGGGGGCATAATCTGTGGAATATATGGGGACATAATCTGTGGAGCATATTGGGCATAATCTGTGGAGCATATGGGGCATAATCTGTGGAGCATCATATGGGGGCATAATCATTTTTCACCCTAGGCTTATACGCGAGTCAATAAGTTTTCCCAGTTTTTTGTGGCAAAATTAGGGGGGTCGGCTTATACACGGGTCGGCTTATACATGAGTATATATGGTAAATTGTATGTACCTGTGTGTAATTTATTCTCAGGATAGCTACAGTTGTGCTGTGAAGGCCTCAGAGGATTGTTTGAGAACAATAGAGGTCAAAGAGCAGAAAAAAAGGAACACACCAGACATAACAGGGATAAAGTTTTTCAGAAGAGTAAAGCAGGGTTAGGGGATAAAGAATAGCCCAAGCTCTGAACATCTCACAAAACATTGTGTTAGTCGTCAGGATTCTCACTCTGCACAGGGTGGATCCCAAGCCTTGTCCTCTTCTGCAGTCTCCCATTCAGTCTCGACCACAGTGGATGCTGCTCAACAAAGACGTCGGTCTCAACGTCTTGCTCAGACTTGGGCAGTGCGCATTGTTACCGCTGCCTCTCCAGGTCCGATTATGGTAACTAACAATAGACAGCAGCGAGCAGTCATTACTGAAACTAAGTCCTGGTTTCGCTCTACCGAGCATGCTCGTGAGGTAGCGACCTCTCATTGGTGGTTGGTCGTCAGCTTCTCAGGTCCTGTGCTGGTTCCGGATTGGCCTGTGAGTAGAGTTGAGCGAAACAGGTGGGTCAATTTAAAAAAAGACTGACTTTCGTTGGAGTCGGGTTTCGCCGAGCGAAACCCGACCATAGCGTGAGGTCGGCCATGCGTTCGGCGACCCGAGAGCCAAAGTCGGTTTTCCCATAATGCTTCCATGGCATTTTCTAAGCCAATGAGCAAGGACTGTGGGCAACGCGATGACATGGACAGCGGCCAGCACCATCTTAGAGCAGGGCATTGCAGTGATTGGCTTGCTTTGTGTGGCGTCACAGTGCCTATAAAAGCCCTCACCGCCGACTGCCATTTTACTTCTGCCGATCTTAGTGTAGGAGAGGTTGCTGACGCTGGTTCTCAGCAGGGAGAGCGTTAGGCAGGCAAACAACACTAATTCTGTGCTTGTGCTCATAGCGATTAGCTGTACACTTAGTGTGCAGTGACAGTGGAGGAATTTCTTGTGTGCAGCAGTGCTGGTTCTTAGGCTGCTTGCCAGTGACAGGGGAGGAATTGCTTGTGTGGAGCAGCAGAGCTGATTATTAGGCTGCCTGCCAGTGAGAGGGGAGGAATTTTTTGTGTGGAGCAGTAGAGCTGATTATTAGGCTGCCTGCCAGTGACAGGGGAGGAATTTCTTGTGTGCAGCAGCAGAGCTGATTATTAGGATACCTGCTATCTATTGCTGTGTGTACCCTGATGTGCAGACTGCTTTTTAACACAGCACCTGCACAGCACTAATACTTGAATTTTTTTCTGCATAGTTACAGAGAGTTTATTTTTCACACACCGAATAGAGCTGTACGCTCCTCACACTACCTTGGACCGGCTGGTATCACGGACAAATACATGCTGACTATGTGTGTGTGACTCCGGAAATATATACGCAGATTTCAATTTTCCCCAAAACCGTATACAGCTGGTATCTTCTGATATTACGGTCAAATCCATACTGAGAGAGAGTCTGTGTGTCACTACGGAAATATATGCGGAGATTTAATTTTTCCCCAAAACCGTATACAGCTGGTATCTTCTGATACAGTACCGTTTTTTCTGGCTTGTGTATTACGGTCAAATGCATACTGAGAGAGAGTCTGTGTGTGACTACGGAAACATATACAGAGATTTAATTTTTCCCCAAAACCGTATACAGCTGGTATCTTCTGATACAGTATCGTTTTTCTGCCTTCTGTATTACGGTCAAATCCATACTGAGAGAGCATGTGTGGGTTACTCCTGAAATATATACGGAGATTTAAAATTCCCCCAACACTGTATACAGCTGTACGCTACTGATAGAGTACACTTTTTCTGATTTTCATATTCTGGTGTTATCCAGACTGGGCCTGTGACCATGTGTGTTACTCCTGAAATATATACAAAGATTTAAAATTCCCCCAACACTGTATACAGCAGTACGCTACTGATAGAGTACACTTTTTCTGCCTTTCATATTCTGGTGTTATCCATACTGGGCCTGTGACCGTGTGTGTTGCTCCTGAAAAATATACGGAGATTTCAAATTACCCCAACACTGTATACAGCTGTACGCTACTGACAGAGTACACTTTTTCTGATTTTCATATTCTGGTGTTATCCAGACTGGGCCTGTGACCGTGTGTGTTACTCCTGAAATATATACGGAGATTTCAAATTACCCCAACACTGTATACAGCTGTACGCTACTGATAGAGTACACTTTTTCTGATTTTCATATTCTGGTGTTATCCAGACTGGGCCTGTGACCGTGTGTGTTACTCCTGAAATACATACGGAGATTTAAAATTTACCCAGCACTGTATAAGGCTGTACGCTTCGGATACAGTACACTTTTTTGCTTTTTATATTCTTGTGTAATCCATACTGAGCCTGTGAGAGTCTGTGTCTGTTACTCCGCAAATATATACGGAGATTAAAATTTTTCACCTTGACCGTATATAGTTGTACTCTTCTGATACAGTACCATATATCTGCTGTTATTTTGGGTCCATTTCCAAAAACATGAGGAAGTATGGTGGAAGAGGCCGTGGACGTGGTCGTGGGGGCCACCTAGTACTGATGGTGGTGGTGGTGGTGCATCTGCTGGTAGCGCCAAAAGCACAATAGCACATAAGGCAGGAGGGGTTGAGCCTGCGTCATCATCTGGCTCCAGAAGGCCTGGAATGCTCCCTTTTCTGGGATTACGTAAACCACTTTTAAAGCCGGAGCATCAGCAACAGGTTTTGGCTTACATTGCCGAAACAGCCTCCAGCTCTATCTCCTTCTCTTCTGAAGTTTCAAAAGCTCCAAGCACTGAGTCGTCAGTGCAAGCTTCTGGTCAGGAACAACCCCTTTCTTTGTGTCCTTCACCCCCACCAAAAGTGAAGGATGCGGCAGGCCACACTTCAGATTACTCCATGGAGCTCTTTTCACATACCATGCCTGGGTTATCAAGTCAAATCCTGAATTCCCCAGTCCAAGATGAATCTGACAAGGAGTGCACTGATGCACAGCCACTGTTAGATGATTGTGCTGGTACATTCAACCAGAGCATTACATTGCGCTCGCAGTGTACTGAGCCAGAATGTGACCCTGATGAAACTCAGGTGCCCCTTCCAGCATACTATACCACCTTACATGGTGACACAGAGGAAGGTGCAGATGAAATTGAAGAGGAGGTGATGGATGACCCAGTTGTTGACCCGGATTGGCATCTATTGGGGGAAGAGGGTGCCGCTGGCAATAGCTCAGAAGAGGAGGAGGATCCACAGCAGGCATCGGCATCGCAGCAGCGGTTATCTGGCAGTCCCGTACCAGTCCAAAAAGGTGTTAAAAAAACAAAAAGAGTTGCAGGACAGCTTGGCCAGATGGTCAAATTAGCACAGCGTGCAATCCCTGAAAATTTATACCATAGTAGGAAGACTCCAGTGTGGCACTTTTTTGACCTAAATCCTATTGATGAGGCAAAGGTTATCTGTAAGCAGTGCGTAAGGACCTTTAGCCGAGTAAAAAATCTCATAAATTTGAATACCAATTGCATGCTTAGACATTTAATGAACATGCACTTGCAAGCGTGGACAGACTCCAAAACCTACAAATCCCCCCCCCACCCAGGGCCGTCGTAAGCACCTGGCGCACCCGGGAAAGTGCAGATTCCCTGACCAGGTGGGGGGGCCGACATGTGGGCGACGGCACTGGCACAGGGCCCCCCATAGTACAAAAATGTGTCTCTGACTGTGTGAGGGCTCACTCGCCGTCAGACACACCGGCGTACTATGAGGGGCCCTGTGCAAGTGCCGTCGCCCATGAGTCGGCCCCCCTGCTTGCTCAGGGCCCCAGCACTTGCAATACTTACCTCTCTCTGCTCCACCGCTGTGACGTCTACCGCATTTCCTGACAGTGACATTCAGGTTAGAGAGCGCGATGACGTCACGTCTGTACACCCTCTGCCTATACAGTCCAAGTGCAGAGAGCTGTAAGATGGCAACGCTGAGGAGTCCAGAGTAGAGCAGTGCACAGCGAGGAGAGGTATTTAATTTTTTGTAATGTTTGGAGGAATATATGTTGAGCATTATACACTGGATCATTAATAATGGGGCCCATTATATATGGAGCATGATTTTGGCCCATAAGAAACTGGAGCATCATCCATGGGGCCCATCATATACTGGAGCATTCTAAATGGGACAGATCAGACACTGGAGCAGCATCCATGGGGCCCATCAGGGGCGGACATATCATTGGTGCAACCTGTGCAGCCGCACAGGGGCCCAAGAGGTGAGGGTGCCCATTTATACCTCCAAAGCAGGTGCAATTTTGCATTTTTAGGAGATTTTGGGCTGCAAGAGCCCATGTATTGTTCTTGATCAGGGGCCTTTTTCCGACTTTGTCCACCAGTTGGGCCCATCATATACTGGAGCATTCTAAAAGGGTGAAAACAGACATTTACGGGGACCATTATACAATGGAGCATTATAAATGGGGCCCATTATATATGGAGCATTATTTTGTCCCATTAGACACTGGAGCATCATTCATGGGGCACATCATATACTGGAGAATCATATGGGGTTCATTATTTATGGGGCATCATATAGGGCACATATGGGGCCTATTCTGTATGGAGCATTATATGGAGCCCATTCTTTTTGGAGCAATATATGGGGCTCATTATTCTGTATGGAGCACTATGTGGTGGCCATAATACTGTATGGAGTAATATACTGTGCGTTTTTTGAGTTATTGTAGATTTTAACAGAGATATCAGTCATGTCATGTAAGAAGTGAAGTATTTTTCATTGTACTATACCTATATTTCTGTGCCGTATCGGAGCATGATGAATTGTGGTGTTACAGGGGCCCACTGACACTCTTTGGCCCGGGGCACACGAAAACCAGGAGCCAGCCCTACCCGCCCCTTACAAGTTTAGCCAAATAACCCCCAGTTTTCAATGCATAACTATTAGTAAAAAGTTAATTAAGGTTGCCAAGCTTAAGTAATAAGAATTTATGTTGTTGGCATTGAAATGGGCACTGTAGGTGTGTTTACTGTCCTCCACTCCATGGCGACTTTGCTTCCCCATTGACTTGCATTGGGTTTCGTGTTTCAGTCGGACCCCCGGCTTTTCCCGATAGTCGGCCGATTTCGTTCGACCCGACTTTTGAGAAAGTCGGGTTTCATTAAACCTGACTCAACCCTAAAAAAGGGAAAGTCGCTCATCTCTACCTGTGAGCAAGGTCCTGTCTGAGTGGACTTAGGCGTAGTCTATAAAAGGATCTTTGGGGCGCCCGTCGGTCCGCTAAGATCATTTGTATTGCTGTGTGTGTATAGGTGGGACAGCTACCACCCTGTATGCACGTGTGCTGCTATTGCCACAGGGAGTGTGGTTCTCGTCAGGCAGTGTTGGGTGGGAATTCCCGCTTGAGCTTAGCACCTGCACAGGATCACATCGTCGCATGTGCGAGTTGGCACAGACCGTGTAACAGGGCAGGCTCAATCACCAGCATTGTGGGGGGTGAGTTATAGGGACCCCAACTAGCGTCATTCCTGCTGTATTCCTGTGACCTTTAACAGGATACAGCGCTCAGTTTTCTCCATCTTGTCTTCCGCTCTGTGAAGTAACAGAGTTCGCTATTAAGTTTGCTGTTCACAGTGTGAAGGTTAACACTGTGAGATGAGGTTGCCATTCTGCTACCTTCTGTTCGCCATTGTTTACACTGGCTGCAGTTTTCCATCTCCACATGGTGGGCCCCGGGTTGCGAACGCACTTTACCATCATATTTCATTTAGTGCGTTCCGCAAACCCTAACACATTGTTCAATCCATCATTCAAAAATGGAAAGAGTACAGCACGACTGCAAACCTACCAAGACATGGCCATCCTCCTGAATTGACAGCCCAAGCAAAGATCACACTAATTAAAGAAGCTGCCAAAGGACCCATGGTGACTCTGGTAGAGCTACTCAGGTGGGAGAGTCTGTCCACAGGACAACTATTAGGCCGGCGTCACACTAGAGAGGAATACGGACGAGTGAGAGGCGTAAAAAAAACGCATTACACTCGGACCAAAGTTTCTCTATGGGGCAGCTCTGATCATCCGTATATGATCATCCGTATATATTTCTCGGCCGTATTTTACACCCGTAGTACGCCAATGCAAGTCTATGGGGGCGAGAAAAATACAGATTACACACGGACCACACGTGTGACTTGCGAGAAATACGCACCGGTGTCCTTTAGAAAAGCCGGCAATTCATCCCTTGCTGTACTGTAAAATCACACTGACAGGTTTAATAAACAATGGAAAAAATAGATATATACTGTAAGGTGGCAGTGTTCACACTGTGCAGTAACTGAGGCAGTGACCCAAGCAAGTCCAATATAAACAGCTTTTATTCAGCAACTCACGGGTTAAACAGAAAAGTCCTCCGGTACTCATCCGGGTTAACATCAGTCCATAAACAATGGTTGCCGGGGACAACGGCCGGGCCGGGCTGAACAGAGCCTGACGGGTGCAGAGCCGCGCCAGGTGTGGGTTCAGTTACACACAATCCTGCGGAGTTTTCCTGCTATGCTCCTAGCAGGGTCCAAACATAGAACCACACTAATCCTTAGTGCAGGAGTTTTAAAGACCTGTGGCAAAAGCCACTGGAAAACCCGGGTTGGAGGGAGGAGGCCGCCCCACTGCCTCCTGTGACCTCCTCCAAGAAATGAAGGCCCTGCCGGATTTACTTAATCTGCCTTAGCCAGGTAGTCTGACCAGGTCACTGCTCATCTTCATTCCTGCATTGCAGCCGCAGCTGTGTGTGTGACTGCAATGCACTCCAATGGTTTTAATAGGTCTCTGTACACATTCTGGGGGAAATATAACGTCCCTCGTAAACGATCCCGGTCACTGCCTCACATATTCCCCCCCTCTGTTCAAACTTGTGGGGTTGAACATTTGTCACCATACAGGGTGCCCGGGACAGGGCATCCGCGTTTGCTTGCAACTTTCCAGGGCGATGTTCTACAGAGAAACTGAAATTTTGCAGTGACAGGAACCACCTGGTGACTCGCGCATTCCTCTCCTTGGCATTCCTCATCCATACCAAGGGTGAGTGGTCCGTCACCAAGCGGAACTGACGCCCGAGTAAATAATACCGTAGTGATTCCAAGGCCCACTTAATAGCCAAACACTCCTTCTCTACCACGCTATAATTTTTCTCTGCCGGGACAAGTTTTCTACTCAAGTAGGTGACCGGGTGTTCTTCCCCATTCACTTTTTGTGACAACACCGCCCCTAGGCCTACCTCCGAGGCATCTGTCTGTACAATGAAGGTTTCATTGAAATTGGGGCTGATGAGGACCGGCTGTCCACACAGGGCCAATTTCATGGACTGAAAGCTTCTTCTGCCTGAGGGGTCCACCGAACCATTACCGTTTTTTTTCCTTTCAAGAGATCGGTCAGGGCCGCCGTTCGCCCAGCAAAATTAGGTATAAACCGGCGGTAATACCCAAGGATGCCAAGGAACGCCTTCACCTGTTTTGTACTCGATGGTTTAGGCCAGTTTTTTATGGCCTCAATTTTATTGATTTGGGGTTTGATAGCTCCTCGGCCTATCACATACCCCAAATATCGGGCTTCCTCTAGTCCTTTCGCACATTTTTTTGGGTTTGCCGTTAACCCCGCGGCTCTGAGCGAATCCAGCACCGCTTGTACCTGTGATAGGTGCGTTTGCCAGTCGGAGCTGAATATGATAATATCATCTAGATACGCGGACGCATACTCTTGATGAGGCTTTAGCACTATGTCCATCAATCTCTGAAATGTAGCCGGGGCCCCATGTAACCCAAAGGGTAAGTCCACATAGTGAAATAGACTCTCCGGAGTTACGAAGGCGGTCTTTTCCTTCACCGAATCTGTGAGAGGTACCTGCCAGTAACCCTTGGTGAGATCGAGCGTGGTAAAGTACTGGGCCTGCTCGTCCACCCGGGGCATTGGATAAAGGTCGAATTTTGACACTTCATTCAATTTCCGGAAATCATTACAGAAGCGTAATGATCCGTCTGGCTTTGGAATCAGTACAATGGGGCTAGCCCACTCACTCCGTGATTCCTCTATGACGCCTAACTGAAGCATTTGTTTTACCTCAGCCGTGATGGCTTGCCTTCGGGCTTCGGGCACCCGGTACGGTCTTATTCGCACCCTTACCCAGGATCAGTGACAATGTCATGTTGGATAACCGTAGTTCTACCTGTAGCACTGAGAACACGTCGGTATTGTGTTGCACCAGGGAGCGAGCCTCCCGTCGCTGCTGTTTAGTGAGGGCATCACTTATCCTGACCTCCGCCTTGGACGCTTCCCTGGCTGAAGGTAAAGAACTCTCTTGTGATATGCCCGGGTGATGTCTGTGACTAAAGACTCTCGATCTTTCCAAGGCTTTAGCAGGTTTACATGGTAAATCTGCTCAGGTTTCCTCCTTCCAGGCTGATACACCCGGTAATTTACCTCCCTACCTTTTCTCGAATCTCATATGGCCCTTGCCACTTGGCCATGAGCTTACTCTCGGCTGTGGGTACCAGTACTAATACCCGATCGCCTTGTTAAAAGACCTGACTCTGGCTCTTTTATTATATGTGCGCCTCTGGGTTGCCTGGGCATCTAACAGATGTTCTTTCATGATGGGCATGACCGCCGCGATCCGGTCCTGCATACTAGCCACGTGTTCAATTATACTCCTATGTGGAGTCGGCTCTTGTTCCCATGTCTCTTTGGCTACGTCCAACAGACCCCCTAGGGTGTCTGCCGTACAATAACTCAAAGGGAGAGAACCCTGTGGAAGCCTGTGGTACCTCACGGACGGCGAACATCAAATAGGGTAGCAACATGTCCCAATCCCTTCCATCCTTAGAAACCACCTTTTTTAACATGGACTTGAGGGTTCTATTGAACCGTTCTACTAACCCGTCGGTTTGAGGGTGGTACACTGAGGTGCGCAATTGTTTAATTTTTAGCAATTTGCACAGTTCTCTTGTCACCTTGGACATAAAGGGGGTCCCCTGATCCGTCAGGATCTCCTTAGGTAGTCCCAGGCGACAGAACATGGCAAACAGTTCCCGGGCAATGAGTTTTGCCGAGGTGTGGCGTAGTGGTATAGCCTCCGGGTACCGGGTGGCATAGTCGACGACCACCAGTATATGTTGGTGGCCACGGGCGGATTTTACCATGGGCCCTACCAAGTCCATTGCAATCCGTTCAAAAGGTACTTCTATGACTGGCAGGGGTACCAATGGACTACGGAAACTTGCAGTGGGTGAGGTCAACTGACATTCGGGGCAGGATTCGCAGTACCTTTTGACCTCCGCTTAAACTCCAGGCCAAAAGAACCGCTGCAAGATACGTTCTAGAGGTTTTTTTTCCCCTAAGTGTCCACCCAGCAAGTGTGAGTGTGCCAAATCTAGAATTATCCGACGATACGACTGAGGTGCTACCAACTGTTCCACGACCACGTCCCTGATCTTATCTATCCTATAGAGCAACTCACCACTGACTACCATGCGTGGAAATACCGTATCTGCATTGGGCTGTTGGGCTACGCCGTTTACCTCTAGCACCCTTTCCTGCGCCTGAGTTAGGGTGGGATCCTGTAGCTGAGCTGTCCCAAACGTGGCCCTGGACACTTCCAGCTCGGGAATCGATGCGGTCTCCTCAACCTCTCCTGCCAGCACCTCTAAGGGACACCTATCGGGGTCACACTCTATCCGTAGGTGGGCCACCCCTACTGCAGGTTCGTCGGGTACAGCATCTGTAATACATTTTACCGGAGGAGAATGGATTTTGTTTTTCCACAGAGTCCAGAACAGGGGCAAGTCTCTTCCCAACACAGACCCATAGGGAAGATTTTTTACCACTCCCACCACATGTTTTATGTCTCCACATGGCGTAGACAAAACTACCTCCGTAGTTGGATACTCTCGGAGGTCCCCATGGATACATACAACCCCGACCTGCTGTCCGCTGGGGTTGTCTCCTGCCACCAGTGACCCATGTACCAGAGTCACGAGGCTTCCTGAATCCAGAAGAGCCTCCGTAGGGTACCCATTAACCAGTACCTGGCATAGTTGGAGTTCACTGTCCTGGGGGTCGAGGCTCGCTGTGCAGACGGTCTGGGCATACATTGAGACCCGGCGGCTATATCCGCAGTCCATGGGTTCCGTAGTCAGGGGACAATTAGCAATCACATGTCCCGGCCCCTGACACCTCCAGCACCTAAGGGTGGAGGTACTGTTAGGTCTTATGACAGTGTAATGTATGTAGTACAGTTCATATAGCGTCTTGTGCTTGGGTGCGATGAAAACACAGGAGTCACAGGTTTGATATAGAAAAGTCCTGTATTACTTCATACAAGTTGGCAGAAATAGTCACACAGTTTGCAGACACAGAAACAGGAGACACAGCAGGCCAGAGTAATCCAAGCTCAGCAATCAATCTCCAATACTGATTCAGGATCTTCTTCTCTGTTACCGTAAGTCCATGCAAACGTGGGTCTTTCAAAGAGCAGGGTTCAGAGTCCACAAGTGCTTCAGAGTTCCTCAGTAGGAATAGCTGGAGTACAAGGTCCAAGGCTTACAGGAGTCAAGTCACAGGTTCACTGCAGGCTAGATTCTGAAGCACTGATTGCTCAGCTGTGGCTGCTTAAGAAGCAAAGGAGAGAATCAGGGCGGGAACATGCAAGCTGGAAACTCCATTTTGACTGAGGGCAAGATAGCTGCAGCAAGACAGAAAGTAAAATGGCTGACAAACAAACTGAGTTTCAGGAATATATACATAGAACCTTACATTACTCCCCCCTTAAGGACAACCTCCGGATGACCTCAGAGCAGGCTTGTGTGGGTACCTCTGATGAAACTGACGGAGCAAGCGAGGAGCATTAACGTTATTGACCGGTTCCCATGAGTTGTCCTCCACTGGGTAGCCCTGCCATTTAATCAGATATTGTAACTGATTTCTATACAACCTGGAATCTAAAATCCTTTCCACCACAAATTCTTCCTGACCATCGACTAGCACTGGGTCAGGGCAAGGAGAGGAACGTCCAGGAAACGTATTGGGTGTCGCAGCCTTTAGTAGGGATACATGAAAGACAGGGTGGATTCTCATAGTTCTGGGCAGTTGAAGACGACAAGCAACGGCACTTATAATTTTACTGATTTTATAGGGTCCAATGTACTTATGTCCCAACTTAGACGATGGAATCCTTAACTTAAGATTTCTGGTTGACAGCCAGACCAAGTCTCCTACCTTGAAAGCTGGTGCAGGTTTACGAAATTTATCTGCTGCTTTCTTGTACCTTTCTTGAGCCGATTCCAGATTTTCCTTTAGAAGATCCATATTCTTCTGTAAAGACGTGATTCTTTCAGCCACTGCTGGTAAAGGCGTTTCTATGGGAAATCGTGGTAGAATGTTAGGATGATAACCTAGATTAGAGTAAAAAGGAGACTGTTTAGTGGAGGCACTCTGAGAGTTGTTATACGAGAACTCAGCTAATGGAAGTAGATCCACCCAATCATCCTGTAGGTGGCAGATAAAGCAGCGGAGATACTGCTCCAGGGTTTGATTGGTTCGTTCGGTCTGTCCATTAGTTTGGGATGAAAAGCAGAAGAAAGGTTTACTTTAATGTCCAATGCTGCACAGAAATTTTGCCAAAACCTAGAAGTAAATGCACCCCTCGATCCGAAATAACCTCATCCGGTACTCCATGTAAGCGAAACACATCTTTAATCATCAAATCTGATGTCTGTTTTGCAGTGGGTAAGCCGACACAAGGGATAAAATGAGCTGCCTTTGTTAGACGGTCAACCACCACTAGAATGGTGTTCTTCCCCTGAGAGGTTGGTAACTCCACAATGAAGTCCATAGAAATGGATCCCCACGGGCGGGACGGGTGGGAAGAGGCTGTAACAGACCAGTTGGTGAGGAGCGAGGTGTTTTGCATCTTGCACAGACCTCACATGAAGTGACATAATTCAAAACATCCTTCCTGCAAGTGGGCCACCAAAAGAAACGAGAAAGAAATTCCTGTGTCTTTAGAATTCCTCTATGCCCAGCTATCTTGGAATCGTGAATGAGTTGCAATACTCTTAATCTGACTGTTTCAGGAATATACAGACGTTGTCCCTGAATCCACACACCATTCTTAAAGACAAGACTTACGTCCCTTGGGGTTGTGCCAAAAAGGAATCCGCATGGTATGCTTCCTTGATGTCCTTAAGTAGGTCTTGATTATGAATTACTCCTAGGAATCTAGAGTCAGGAAGAATAGTCTTAGGAGGAGTAATTGGACGTGTCTCCGCTGAGTAAATCCTAGAGAGTGCATCAGCCTTTCCATTGCGCGATCCTGGTCTATAAGAGATGATAAAATTAAATTGGTTTAAGAAAAGATTCCAGCGAGCCTGGCGAGGAGTCAGGCACTTAGCCGACCTGATAAACTCAAGGTTACGATGGTCTGTCAGGACGACTATTTGCTGTGCAGCTCCCTGAAGAAGGTGTCTCCATTCTTTGAAGGCGGCAATAATGGCCAACAACTCTCTATTGCCCACATCGTAGTTCCTCTCAGCCGAAGACAACTGCTGGGAAAAGAAGGCACGGGGATGCAAGACATTCTTCTCACCTGTTCTCTGAGAGAGTATAGCTCCAACGGCACAGTCTGAAGCATCCACCTCTATTATGAAGGCAAGCTCGGGGTTGGGATGTACTAGGATAGGTGCAGTGGTAAATTTATCTTTTAGATGGGAAAATGCTTCCTGGGCTTGGGGAGTCCAGGAAAACCTAGACTCTTTCCGGGTAAGTTGGGTGATAGGTGACACTACCTCAGAGAAATTTCTAATGAAACGTCTATAGAAGTTGGCAAACCCGATGAAGCGCTGCACCTCCTTCACATTTCTAGGACTTGGCCAATCCTTGATGGCTTGGGTTTTGCTTCCATCCATACTAATTCCTTGTGTAGACAGTACATACCCCAGAAATTGAATTTCGGTCCTATGGAATTCACACTTTTCAAGTTTGATGTAAAGATGATTTTGTCTTAGACGTTCCAAGACCATTCTCACATGTCCATGATGTTCCTCTGTGGAGTTAGAAAAAATTAGAATATCATCCAAATAAATTACCACGAATGTATCTAGGAGATCCCTGAAGATGTCATTTACCAAGTGTTGGAAAGTGGCTGGGGCGGTACTCAGACCAAAAGGCATAACTAGATATTCAAAGTGTCCATAGCGTGACCTGAATGCAGTCTTCCATTCATCCCCAGGTCTAATACGGACTAAGTTATAGGCCCCACGAAGATCTAGTTTAGAAAAAATTTTGGCATGTCGCACTCTCTCCAATAACTCAGGGATTAAAAGCAATGGATAACGGTTTCTAATAGTAACCTTATTGAGTTCCCTATAGCCTACGCATGGTCTCAGAGATCCATCTTTCTTCTTTACAAAGAAGATGGGTGCACCTGCAGGAGATGAAGAGGGGCGTATGAAGCCCTTGGCTAGATTTTCATCTATGTAATCCTTTAAAGCCTTTAGCTCGGGCCCCGCCAGGGGGTAGATCTTACCAAAAGGTATCTCTGCTCCAGGCAATAATTCAATTGGACAATCATATGGACGGTGAGGAGGAAGCTGGTCAGCGTTCTTCTTGTCACATAAATCCACATAGTCCTGGTATACAGCTGGTAGTTCAGGGACTGACATGATTCCTTTAGGAACAGAGCAAGCTGAAACTTTTGGACTCATCTGTTTCTCTTGAAAGTGTAATTCCTTGGTCTCCCAGTTAATGGTAGGATTCTGAGCCTGCAGCCATGGTAGCCCTAGAATAATGGGAAAGTGGGGAGAAGAGATAAGCATAAAGGACAGTTTGTCTTGATGATCTTTACCCATAAGAACCCTCAAAGGCTCTGTTTCCTGATCCACTGGTCCAGAGGTCAGCAGGGAGCCATCCACAGTTTCCATCTGTACTGGAGTAGCCTTCTTCACTGAACGTATTCCCTGTTTCAGAGCAAAGGAGACATCCATAAAATTTCCACTTGCCCCTGAGTCGATCATAGCAGAGCTAGACACCCAAGCTGAGTCAACCCAGAGTTTGATGGAAAGAAAGCAATGAGAATTGTTTTTCTTACAACTCAGCTGGGACACCGCTGAGGAAACTTGAAAAATGGCAGCGTTTACACAGTCAACGTCCTCAGAGGTAACGGAGTTTAAGTCCGAGAAATCAAGATCTGTTGCTGCAGATCTCTCTGGAGCCTGAGGCTCGGACCTGACAGATCCCCTCTCGCAACACTCACAATGAATGAGTGCTGCAGTAGTCTTACGAGAACGGCTGGGGCAGTTTATAATGAAGTGCCCTGACTTACCACAATAGAAACATAGATTCTCCTTAAAACGATGTTCCTTGCGTGCATCACTAACCCGTCGTTGTAAAGAGTCTACCTGCATGGGTTCAGGTTCAGGTTCCCGTGTAATCCTACTCAAAGGTTCCTTAGCTGGAGAGGAAGGTAGGAAAAGGTTAGTACGATTGCTTTCGAACCATCTCTCTTGCCTGCGTTCAGTCAGACGAGTATCAATACGGATGCAGTAGTTAATAAAGTCACCTAACGCAGTGGGAGGGTCGGCACGAGCAAGTTCATCCTTAATCAGTGGAGATAACCCCTTTCGAAAAATAGATTTTTTGGCGGAACTGTCCCAGGTGGTATCAAGGGCCCATCTCCTGAAATCCAAGGCATATTCAGCTACCGAGTGCTTACCTTGGCGCAAAGCTAACATGGCTGCTTCAGCTGTTGCACCTCGATTGGGTCATCAAACACCTGCCCCATGGCTGAAATAAAATCATCAAGGTGATTCAAACAATCATCCTCAGTCTCAATCAGAGGGTTTGCCCACATTAAAGCCTTGTTGGTAAGCAACATAATTATAGTAAGCACCTTAGATCGTTCAGTGGGAAATTGTGAAGCATGTGCAGAAAAAAAAAGATTGCATTGATTAATAAATCCCCTGAATTTCTCACGTTCACCGCCAAAACGAAAAGGGGGCAACTTGGGAATCCCAGCACTCGGGGCTACGGCAGGAGCCTGGACTCGCCCCTCTAGAACCTCAATCCTGGCTCGCAAATCCTGGGTAGTCTGTCCAACCGCTTGCAAATTGTGATTATTGAGGTCCTGTAGATTTGTAAAACGGGTCTTTATATTCTGCAAATCTGCAAGGATATTATCAGTCACTCCGCAAAGTTCCTTTATGCGGGCCTCCATTTTCCAGATCTTTTAAGACAGGATTACTGGAAGAAGAGGAGAAAAAAAAAACAATAGTGTTCACCTGTGGCAACACTGCAGAGAGAAAAAAAAATTAAGGGAACTGCTCACCTGGAATGGTTGTGAGAAGTCACAACCACTATCATCACAGAAAGTTTCAACCAGACATCTGATATCCAGAGTTACAGCAGACAAAAAAGAGAAAAGAAAGGAAAAAAAAAAAACAATAGTGTTTACCTGTGGTAACACTGCAAAAAGAAAAAACTTAAGGGAATTGCTCACCTGGAATGGTTGTGAGAAGTCACAACCACTGTCATCACAGAAAGTACAACCGGACGTCTGATATCCACAGTACAGCAGACACAGCCTTCCAGACCCAGCAGACACTAACGTTTTGGCTTCAGAATCTTGTAATGTATGTAGTACAGTTCATATAGCGTCTTGTGCTTGGGTGCGATGAAAACACAGGAGTCACAGGTTTGATATAGAAAAGTCCTGTATTACTTCATACAAGTTGGCAGAAATAGTCACACAGTTTGCAGACACAGAAACAGGAGACACAGCAGGCCAGAGTAATCCAAGCTCAGCAATCACTCTCCAATACCGATTCAGGATCTTCTTCTCTGTTACCGTAAGTCCATGCAAACGTGGGTCTTTCAAAGAGCAGGGTTCAGAGTCCACAAGTGCTTCAGAGTTCCTCAGTAGGAATAGCTGGAGTACAAGGTCCAAGGCTTACAGGAGTCAAGTCACAGGTTCACTGCAGGCTAGATTCTGAAGCACTGATTGCTCAGCTGTGGCTGCTTAAGAAGCAAAGGAGAGAATCAGGCGGGAACATGCAAGCTGGAAACTCCATTTTGACTGAGGGCAAGATAGCTGCAGCAAGACAGAAAGTAAAATGGCTGACGAACAAACTGAGTTTCAGGAATATATACATAGAACCTTACAGACAGTTTGGGAGGGAACCGGTCTCCTGCCACTCTCACTCCGGGCTCCCCTTCAGCACGGGCACGGTGCTGACTGTCCCCAGCAGAGGGACGCGACCCCTTTCCCGATTCCTGGGTGGCAGGGATCGGCCTGACAGCCGAGAGGGGGCGGAGTCTCGAATGAAGTCCTGAGTGGCCGAGTAGCGCTCGATCAAACTGACTACCTGGTCGAGCGTGCCGGGGTCGCCTTGCCCCACCCCAAAGTTGTATAGCAGCTGGCAGAGTCCTTACCAGCTGGTCAGTTACCACCCTCTCCACCATCTGGGCTGGAGACAAAGTCTCTGGCTGGAGCCACTTCTTTACCAGCTGCAGGAGGTCATAAGCCTGAGACCGAGCGGGTCGTGTCTCCACATAGGCCCATGAAAATACACGCTGAGCCCTTACGTATGTATTAACCCCTAGTCGGCAAGGATCTCACCTTTGAGCCTCTGGTAGTCCTGGGCGTCCTCCCACTGAGATCGAAGTAGGCCTTTTGAGCATCGCTGACCAGAAACGAGCCACTACTTCTGCCCACTGGCTGGCTGGTAGGTTTTCCCGCTCCGCTGTGCGCTCATAAACTGTCAGGAAAGCTTCCACATCGTCCTCCGTTCCCATCTTCCTCAACGCTGAGCGTACCCTGTCTCGGGCCTCGCGACGTTCAGGGGCTGGTGCCGTCGGGGTCTCCCGTAGGGCAGAGATCTGTTGCAGCAGCAGTTCGTTTGTTTTTTGTTGCTGCTGGTACAATAGCTGCTGTTGCTCATTGTGCTGTTGCTCCCGCTCCTGCTGTTGCCGCTGGAGACTCAGGTACTGCTCCTGCTGTTGTCGCTGAGACTGCATCTGCTGCTGTTGTGTAATTACTAGCTGCTTTAACAGCTCTTCCATTTTGTCCACGGGGTGAGGCTGAAAAGTGGCCGGCCGGATTGTGGTCATGAAGCTGGGGGGGGTATACCTCAGTCACAATGCCCGCATTCTCCACCAAGCTGTAAGGTGGCAGTGTTCACACTGTGCAGTAACTGAGGCAGTGACCCAAGCAAGTCCAATATAAACAGCTTTTATTCAGCAACTCACTGGTTAAACAGAAAAGTCCTCCGGTACGCATCCGGGTTAACATCAGTCCATAAACAATGGTTGCCGGGGACAACGGCCGCGCCGGGCCGAACAGAGCCTGACGGGTGCAGAGCCGCACCAGGTGTGGGTTCAGTTACACACAATCCTGCGGAGTTTTCCTGCTATGCTCCTAGCAGGGTCCAAACACAGAACCACACTAATCCTTAGTGCAGGAGTTTTAAAGACCTGTGGCAAAAGCCACTGGAAAACCCGGGTTGGAGGGAGGAGGCCGCCCCACTGCCTCCTGTGACCTCCTCCAAGAAATGAAGGCCCTGCCGGATTTACTTAATCTGCCTTAGCCAGGTAGTCTGACCAGGTCACTGCTCATCTTCATTCCTGCATTGCAGCCGCAGCTGTGTGTGTGACTGCAATGCACTCCAATGGTTTTAATAGGTCTCTGTACACATTCTGGGGGAAATATAACGTCCCTCGTAAACGATCCCGGTCACTGCCTCACATATTCCCCCCCTCTGTTCAAACTTGTGGGGTTGAACATTTGTCACCATACAGGGTGCCCGGGACAGGGCATCCGCGTTTGCTTGCAACTTTCCAGGGCGATGTTCTACAGAGAAACTGAAATTTTGCAGTGACAGGAACCACCTGGTGACTCGCGCATTCCTCTCCTTGGCATTCCTCATCCATACCAAGGGTGAGTGGTCCGTCACCAAGCGGAACTGACGCCCGAGTAAATAATACCGTAGTGATTCCAAGGCCCACTTAATAGCCAAACACTCCTTCTCTACCACGCTATAATTTTTCTCTGCCGGGACAAGTTTTCTACTCAAGTAGGTGACCGGGTGTTCTTCCCCATTCATTTTTGTGACAACACCGCCCCTAGGCCTACTCCGAGGCATCTGTCTGTACAATGAAGGTTTCATTGAAATTGGGGCTGATGAGGACCGGCTGTCCACACAGGGCCAATTTCATGGACTGAAAGGCTTCTTCTGCCTGAGGGGTCCACCGAACCATTACCGTTTTTTTTCCTTTCAAGAGATCGGTCAGGGCCGCCGTTCGCCCAGCAAAATTAGGTATAAACCGGCGGTAATACCCAAGGATGCCAAGGAACGCCTTCACCTGTTTTGTACTCGATGGTTTAGGCCAGTTTTTTATGGCCTCAATTTTATTGATTTGGGGTTTGATAGCTCCTCGGCCTATCACATACCCCAAATATCGGGCTTCCTCTAGTCCTTTCGCACATTTTTTTGGGTTTGCCGTTAACCCCGCGGCTCTGAGCGAATCCAGCACCGCTTGTACCTGTGATAGGTGCGTTTGCCAGTCGGAGCTGAATATGATAATATCATCTAGATACGCGGACGCATACTCTTGATGAGGCTTTAGCACTATGTCCATCAATCTCTGAAATGTAGCCGGGGCCCCATGTAACCCAAAGGGTAAGTCCACATAGTGAAATAGACCCTCCGGAGTTACGAAGGCGGTCTTTTCCTTCGCCGAATCAGTGAGAGGTACCTGCCAGTAACCCTTGGTGAGATCAAGCGTGGTAAAGTACTGGGCCTGCCCCAGTCTCTCAATCAGCTCGTCCACCCGGGGCATTGGATAAAGGTCGAATTTTGACACTTCATTCAATTTCCGGAAAATCATTACAGAAGCGTAATGATCCGTCTGGCTTTGGAATCAGTACAATGGGGCTAGCCCACTCACTCCGTGATTCCTCTATGACGCCTAACTGAAGCATTTGTTTTACCTCAGCCGTGATGGCTTGCCTTCGGGCTTCGGGCACCCGGTACGGTCTTATTCGCACCCTTACCCCAGGATCAGTGACAATGTCATGTTGGATAACCATAGTTCTACCTGGTAGCACTGAGAACACGTCGGTATTGTGTTGCACCAGGGAGCGAGCCTCCCGTCGCTGCTGTTTAGTGAGGGCATCACTTATCCTGACCTCCGCCTTGGACGCTTCCCTGTCTGAAGGTAAAGAACTCACTTGTGATATGCCCGGGGTGATGTCTGTGACTAAAGACTCTCGATCTTTCCAAGGCTTTAGCAGGTTTACATGGTAAATCTGCTCAGTTTCCTCCTTCCGGGCTGATACACCCGGTAATTTACCTCCCCCACCTTTTCTCGAATCTCATATGGCCCTTGCCACTTGGCCATGAGCTTACTCTCGGCTGTGGGTACCAGTACTAATACCCGATCGCCCTTGTTAAAAGACCTGACTCTGGCTCTTTTATTATATGTGCGCCTCTGGGTTGCCTGGGCATCTAACAGATGTTCTTTCATGATGGGCATGACCGCCGCGATCCGGTCCTGCATACTAGCCACGTGTTCAATTATACTCCTATGTGGAGTCGGCTCTTGTTCCCATGTCTCTTTGGCTACGTCCAACAGACCCCTAGGGTGTCTGCCGTACAATAACTCAAAGGGAGAGAACCCTGTGGAAGCCTGTGGTACCTCACGGACGGCGAACATCAAATAGGGTAGCAACATGACCCAATCCCTTCCATCCTTAGAAACCACCTTTTTTAACATGGACTTGAGGGTTCTATTGAACCGTTCTACTAACCGGTCGGTTTGAGGGTGGTACACTGAGGTGCGCAATTGTTTAATTTTTAGCAATTTGCACAGTTCTCTTGTCACCTTGGACATAAAGGGGGTCCCCTGATCCGTCAGGATCTCCTTAGGTAGTCCCAGGCGACAGAACATGGCAAACAGTTCCCGGGCAATGAGTTTTGCCGAGGTGTGGCGTAGTGGTATAGCCTCCGGGTACCGGTGGCATAGTCGACGACCACCAGTATATGTTGGTGGCCACGGGCGGATTTTACCATGGGCCCTACCAAGTCCATTGCAATCCGTTCAAAGGTACTTCTATGACTGGCAGGGGTACCAATGGACTACGGAAACTTGCAGTGGGTGAGGTCAACTGACATTCGGGGCAGGATTCGCAGTACCTTTTGACCTCCGCTTAAACTCCAGGCCAAAAGAACCGCTGCAAGATACGCTCTAGAGTTTTTTTTTCCCCTAAGTGTCCACCCAGCAAGTGTGAGTGTGCCAAATCTAGAATTATCCGACGATCTGATGAGGTACTACCAACTGTTCCACGACCACGTCCCTGATCTTATCTATCCTATAGAGCAACTCACCACTGACTACCATGCGTGGAAATACCGTATCTGCATTGGGCTGTTGGGCTACGCCGTTTACCTCTAGCACCCTTTCCTGCGCCTGAGTTAGGGTGGGATCCTGTAGCTGAGCTGTCCCAAACGTGGCCCTGGACACTTCCAGCTCGGGAATCGATGCGGTCTCCTCAACCTCTCCTGCCAGCACCTCTAAGGGACACCTATCGGGGTCACACTCTATCCCTAGGTGGGCCACCCCTACTGCAGGTTCGTTGGGTACAGCATCTGTAATACATTTTACCGGAGGAGAATGGATTTTGTTTTTCCACAGAGTCCAGAACAGGGGCAAGTCTCTTCCCAACACAGACCCATAGGGAAAATTTTTTACCACTCCCACCACATGTTTTATGTCTCCACATGGCGTAGACAAAACTACCTCCTAGTTGGATACTCTCGGAGGTCCCCATGGATACATACAACCCCGACCTGCTGTCCGCTGGGGTTGTCTCCTGCCACCAGTGACCCATGTACCAGAGTCACGAGGCTTCCTGAATCCAGAAGAGCCTCCGTAGGGTACCCATTAACCAGTACCTGGCATAGTTGGAGTTCACTGTCCTGGGGGTCGAGGCTCGCTGTGCAGACGGTCTGGGCATACATTGAGACCCGGCGGCTATATCCGCAGTCCATGGGTTCCGTAGTCAGGGGACAATTAGCAATCACATGTCCCGGCCCCTGACACCTCCAGCACCTAAGGGTGGAGGTACTGTTAGGTCTTATGACAGTTTGGGAGGGAACCGGTCTCCTGCCACTCTCACTCCGGGGCTCCCCTTCAGCACGGGCACGGTGCTGACTGTCCCCAGCAGAGGGACGCGACCCCTTTCCCGATTCCGGGGTGGCAGGGATCGGCCTGACAGCCGAGAGGGGGCGGAGTCTCGAATGAAGTCCTGAGTGGCCGAGTAGCGCTCGATCAAACTGACTACCTGGTCGAGCGTGCCGGGGTCGCCTTGCCCCACCCAACGCTGTATAGCAGCTGGCAGAGTCCTTACCAGCTGGTCAGTTACCACCCTCTCCACCATCTGGGCTGGAGACAAAGTCTCTGGCTGGAGCCACTTCTTTACCAGCTGCAGGAGGTCATAAGCCTGAGACCGAGCGGGTCGTGTCTCCACATAGGCCCATGAAAATACACGCTGAGCCCTTACGTACGTATTAACCCCTAGTCGGGCAAGGATCTCACCTTTGAGCCTCTGGTAGTCCTGGGCGTCCTCCCTACTGAGATCGAAGTAGGCCTTTTGAGCATCGCTGACCAGAAACGGAGCCACTACTTCTGCCCACTGGCTGTCTGGTAGGTTTTCCCGCTCCGCTGTGCGCTCATAAACTGTCAGGAAAGCTTCCACATCGTCCTCCGTTCCCATCTTCCTCAACGCTGAGCGTACCCTGTCTCGGGCCTCGCGACGTTCAGGGGCTGGTGCCGTCGGGGTCTCCCGTAGGGCAGAGATCTGTTGCAGCAGCAGTTCGTTTGTTTTTTGTTGCTGCTGGTACAATAGCTGCTGTTGCTCATTGTGCTGTTGCTCCCGCTCCTGCTGTTGCCGCTGGAGACTCAGGTACTGCTCCTGCTGTTGTCGCTGAGACTGCATCTGCTGCTGTTGTGTAATTACTAGCTGCTTTAACAGCTCTTCCATTTTGTCCACGGGGTGAGGCTGAAAAGTGGCCGGCCGGATTGTGGTCATGAAGCTGGGTGGGGGGGGTATACCTCAGTCACAATGCCCGCATTCTCCACCAAGCTGTAAGGTGGCAGTGTTCACACTGTGCAGTAACTGAGGCAGTGACCCAAGCAAGTCCAATATAAACAGCTTTTATTCAGCAACTCACGGGTTAAACAGAAAAGTCCTCCGGTACGCATCCGGGTTAACATCAGTCCATAAACAATGGTTGCCGGGGACAACGGCCGCGCCGGGCCGAACAGAGCCTGACGGGTGCAGAGCCGCGCCAGGTGTGGGTTCAGTTACACACAATCCTGCGGAGTTTTCCTGCTATGCTCCTAGCAGGGTCCAAACATAGAACCACACTAATCCTTAGTGCAGGAGTTTTAAAGACCTGTGGCAAAAGCCACTGGAAAACCCGGGTTGGAGGGAGGAGGCCGCCCCACTGCCTCCTGTGACCTCCTCCAAGAAATGAAGGCCCTGCCGGATTTACTTAATCTGCCTTAGCCAGGTAGTCTGACCAGGTCACTGCTCACCTTCATTCCTGCATTGCAGCCGCAGCTGTGTGTGTGACTGCAATGCACTCCAATGGTTTTAATAGGTCTCTGTACACATTCTGGGGGAAATATAACGTCCCTCATAAACGATCCCGGTCACTGCCTCACAATACACATAGATAATAATATATATATATATATATATATATATATACAGTACAGACCAAAAGTTTGGTCACACCTTCTCATTCAAAGATTTTTCTGTATTTTCATGACTATGAAAATTGTAGAATTACACTGAAGGCATCAAAACTATGAATTAACACATGTGGAATTATATATTACACTTTACAAAAAAGTGTGAAACAACTGAAAATATGTCTTATATTCTAGGTTCTTCAAAGTAGCCACCTTTTGCTTTGATTACTGCTTTGCACGCAGAAAAGGTAAATGGATGGACTCTACATGCCTAGTTCCCACCGTTAAGAATG
This sequence comes from Oophaga sylvatica, assembly GCA_033576555.1. Lineage (NCBI taxonomy): Eukaryota > Metazoa > Chordata > Amphibia > Anura > Dendrobatidae > Oophaga > Oophaga sylvatica. The sequence continues at coordinate 547,749,567 of JARQOD010000001.1, read as the reverse complement.
GAGGAGGTGGTGTGATGGTGTGGGGGTGCTTTGCTGGTGACACTGTTGGGGATTTATTCAAAATTGAAGTAGTGAGCGGTCCAGCTTACCCCAAACCATCTTGATTGGGTTCAGGTCTGGTGACTGTGGAGGCCAGGTCATCTGGCGTAGCACCCCAATACTCTCCATCTTGGTCAAATAGCCCTTACACAGCCTGGAGGTGTGTTTGGGGTCATTGTCCTGTTGAAAAATAAATGATGGTCCAACTAAACGCAAACCGGATGGAATAGCATGCTGCTGCAAGATGCTGTGGTAGCCATGCTGGTTAAGTATGCCTTCAATTTTGAATAAATCCCCAACAGTGTCATCAGCAAAGCACCCCCACATCATCACACCACCTCCTCCATGCTTCACGGTGGGAACCAGGCACATAGAGTTCATCCGTTCAACTTTTCTGCATGCAAAGCAGTAATCAAAGCAAAAAGTGGTACTTTGAAGAACCTTGAATATTATATAAGACATATTTTCAGTTGTTTCACACTTTTTTGTTAAGTGTAATGTGTAATTCCACATGTGTTAATTCATAGTTTTGATGCCTTCAGTGTGATTCTGCAATTTTCATAGTCATGAAAATACAGAAAAATCATTGAATGAGAAGGTGTGTCCAAACTTTTGGTCTGTGCTGTATATACATGTCATTGTGACATATATATATATACATATATTTTTAGTTCATACACTTCTATATAGTATAATAGCCGCTAATTCAATTGCCGGCTTCTGTAAAATCATTACAGAACCTGACATGAAATGACACATGGTTTACATACAGTAAACCATTTCATTTCATGTAGTTTGATATATGGTTTTGATATACAATTACATGAGTGTATGTGTGCAAAATTTCATACATGTAGGGGTTAATTAAATGTGTAAATTCGTTGAAAAAATGCGTGGGCTCCCGCTGTAGTTTTTCCACCAGACAGGGAAAGCCATTGACTGAAGACAGATATTAGTAGCCCTAAGAGGGAACATTGTTTTTGTGCCCCAACCCAACTATTGTTAGATGTGCCTTTTCTGGCACTTAGCCCATCTATTCCCATTGCCCTGTAGCGGTGGCTAATGGGTTGGGTTAAGGCCACCTTGCTATTGGAAGGTGACATTAAGTCGGGTTAATAATGGAGAGTTGTCAATTAGACAACTATCCATTACTAATCCTATTGTATTAAATGGTTAAAAAAACACACACACACAAATTATTTTAATGAAATAAATACACATAGTTTTTGACCATATTTTATTGTACTGGTAATCCTTCCGAAGCCCTTGTTCTCCTGTAATAAAAAGTAACGTCAGACCGAGTCCCCGGCTGACCTGAAGTGAACTGAATATATGTGGGAAACAATCAATTAAGCTTCCCACACTAATCAGTTCATCTCCTGTGAGCTGGGGAGATGAACTCATTCATTCAGGGGTTTATACCAGTGCTGGCAGTATTAGCAGCGGTCCCTGTTGTAAACCTGTTAACCCTTTCAGATGGATTGCAGCAGGGGACCTGACTGAGCGCCAGAGAGGTAAGAATATTGTTGTTTTATTATTTTATTTTTATTACAGGAGAACAAGGGATTTGGAAGGATTACCAGTACAATAAAATATGGTCAAAAACTATGTGTATTTATTTCATTAAAATAATTTTTAATTAATGTGTGTGTTTTTTTTAACCATTTAATACAATAGGATTAATAATGGAGAGTTGTCTAATTGACAACTCTCCATTATTAACCCGGCTTAATGTCACCTTCCAATAGCAAGGTGGCCTTAACCCATTATTAACCCATTAGCCACCGCTACAGGGCAAAGGGAATAGACGGGCTAAGTGCCAGAAAAGGCACATCTAATAATAGATGTGCCTTTTCTGGGGTGCCTGGGGGCAGATGTTAGTAGCCAGGGGGGGCACAAAAAATGCTCCCTCCCTAGGCTATTATTATCTGCCCTCACTCACTGGCTTTCCCTGTCTGGTGGAGAAAATACCGCGGGAGCCCACGCATTTTTTTTCAACGAATTTACACATTTAATTAACCCCTACATGTATGAAATTTTGCACACATACACTCATGTAATTGTTAATCAAAACCATATATCAAGCTACATGAAATGACATGGTTTACTGTATGCAAACCATGTGTCATTTCATGTCGGTCTGTAATGTTTCAACGCAATGAATTTACGGCTATTATACTATGTAAAAGTGTATGAACTATAAATATATGTATATATACAGTACAGACCAAAAGTTTGGACACACCTTCTCATTCAAAGATTATTCTGTATTTTCATGACTATGAAAATTGTAGAATCACACTGAAGGCATCAAAACTATGAAGTAACACATGTGGAATTATATAATACACTTTACAAAAAAGTGTGAAACAACTGAAAATATGTCTTATATTCTAGGTTCTTCAAAGTAGCCACTTTTTGCTTTGATTACTGCTTTACGCGCAGAAAAGGTGAACGGATGGACTCTACATGCCTGGTTCCCACCGTGAAGCATGGAGGAGGAGGTGGTGTGATGGTTTGGGGGTGCTTTGCTGGTGACACTGTTGGGGATTTATTAAAAATTGAAGGCATACTGAACCAGCATGACTACCACAGCATCTTGCAGCGGCATGCTATTCCATCCGGTTTGTGTTTAGTTGGACCATCATATATTTTTCAACAGGACAATGACCCTAAACACACATCCAGACTGTGTAAGGGCTATTTGACCAAGCAGGAGAGTGATGGGGGCTACGCCAGATGACCTGGCCTCCACAGTCACCAGACCTGAACCCAATCGAGATGGTTTGGGGAGAGCTGAACCGCTCACGGCTTCAATTTTGAATAAATCCCCAACAGTGTCACCAGCAAAGCACCCCCACACCATCACACCACCTCCTCCATGCTTCACGGTGGGAACCAGGCATGTAGAGTCCATCCGTTCACCTTTTCTGCGTGCAAAACAGTAATCAAAGCAAAAGGTGGCTACTTTGAAGAACCTAGAATATAAGACATATTTTCAGTTGTTTCACACTGTTTTGTAAAGTGTAATGTATAATTCCACATGTGTTAATTCATAGTTTTGATGCCTTCAGTGTGATTCTACTATTTTCATAGTCATGAAAATACAGAAAAATCTTTGAATGAGAAGGTGTGTCCAAACTTTTGGTCTGTACTGTATATATATGTCACAATGACATGTATGTATTATATATATATATATATATGTGTGTGTGTTCTATGTGTGTATATGTATTCTTTCTTTTGTGATGTAAAAACTGTCATTTGGATCCATTATATGTCGGTTTTGAAAGCCGGTGAGGAAATCTCACCGTACGGATGACATACGGATGACATACGTATGCTTACATGCGCAAAATATGCAGCCACACCTTGACAACGGATGACATAGGATCACTGTTCAGGGAACTTTTCTGCGTATTACGTCCTTATAATATGGTCCGTATTTTATTACGTTGGGTCTGACGCCGGCCTTAGTCAAATAATTCACAAACCTAGCCTTTATGGAAGAGTGGCAAGAACAAAGACATTTTTTAAAGCAAGCCATAAGATGTCCCATTTGCAATTTAAAAAGCCATGTAGAGGACACAGCTAGCTTGTGGAATGAGGTGCTGTGGTCATATGAGAGCAGGGCCGGTTTTAGACAAAATGGGAACCTGTTGTTTAAAATGGAGATCTAAATGCTATCATATTGAACCATCACACATAATCATTTCGGTTGCATTTGCATGAGCTGAGTTCAGACCGGTAAACAATGCTATCTACAATACTGACAATATAATTTTGGTTCTTGTTTATTGACCTCTTTACATAGGTTGACAAAGAATGATGGTCAGAAAAGATCAGTAGTAAATTAATCTGTCCCTATACAGTACCATATTATCAGCAGCACATCTGCAGTTTAAACCAGGCGATATGCTGCTGAGAATAATGATTTTTGTTCCGCCATAAGCCATTCACCTGATGAATGACCAGCATTTTGTTTGTTCATTGGGTGATTGACAACATGTTTAGACATATGAACTCTTGTCTGTGCAGCTTTGATTTATAAATGAATGATACATAAACACACTGTGTCACATTATGTGACACTGTAGCACTAGTGTTTCTGCCTTCTCGCTTCCCCAGCAGAGATGCCGACTCACTCACCGCCACAGTCCCCTCCCATAACTCCTGCTCCAGCTCTCGATATCTTGTGTCAAACCTACAGTCATTTCTAGTGGCCTTCCGGAATGTTTTTGATTAACCTGGCCATGGGTCCTCAGCGGCCCTTTCTCTCCTCCCATTGCATCAGGGAAACCTCACAGTGGGCCAGTACACTGTACGTTTCCATTCTCTCTTGTCTGAAATCAGGTAGAATTACAAGGCTCTGGTGGCCAACTTCTGGGAGAGCCTTTCTGGGCAAATCAAAGAAGAGCTGGCCGGTCATGACATACCCACTTCACAAGATGACCTGGGGTCTCTGGCTACATGGATTGACATCAGGTTCTAGGAGCATACCAAGGAGGTCCAGATGCGTAGCTAGGGTTTTGGTTTAGGGGGGCGAAACTTCTGAGTGGGCCCCTAACCAGGGAACCTCAGCAAATGACCGTGCTGTTGCCAAAAAGAATCTATATATAAAAAGACCAATATTGATATCACCGCCATATGGTCAGTGGTAAATAATACCAGTCCTACAGAAAATATAATAGATTACAACAGAGTTACAGATAATGACTTACTGCTGACGTTCTTTCTAATGGAATTGTTCACTCTTCATGACTTTTCCATCTGGCCCAGACTGACATGACGACTCCTCCAGCCAGGACTCGACTGCAGAGAATACAACAAGGACGCCTTTCACGTCTCATATTTTCAGCACTGTCACCATCTATCCCCAACCTGTATAAACTCCTCATCCTGCTGATACCCCAATACTGAGCCGCTGCTGCCATATGTGTCCCTATTACTGCACCTGCTGTGTGGTTCTGTGTGACCTCTAAATTCTAAAGCAGCCCTCTACAATATAGTAATGACTGGTGCAAGTGCCCTAAAAACAGTGCCCACATTGTGCCCCCTAGAATGTAATATTGCCCTGTGTGTGCCCCTTTGACAGTCACAGTAACCCGAGTTCCCCTATAACATTAAGTGCCCACTTTACATTTAAAAATGTCCCAAGTCTCCCCCCCTGTACAGCTCCTCTATACACCGTATAATGCCCCCTCACTGGATATATACTGACCCCTTAATATCGCCAAACTATTTAATGGCTCCAACACTGTATGATGGCCCCACCACTATAATCCCCACACTGTATGATGGCCCCCTAGATAGCATCCATATAGCTTAATACACCAGATAGTCCTCAATATAGTATAATTCACTCCCCATAGGCAACCTCTGTATTATAATGCACCCCCATAGGCAGCCTCTATATAATGCACCCCCATAGGCAGCCTTTATATTATAATGCACCCCCATAGGCAGCCTCTGTATTATAATGCACACCAATAGGCAGCCTCTTTATTGTAATGCACCCCCACAGACAGCCTCTATATTGTAATGCACCCCCATAGGCAGCCTCTGTATTGTAATGCACCCCCATAGGCAGCCTCTGTATTGCAATGCGCCCCCATAGGCAGCCTCTGTATTGCAATGCGCCCCCATAGACAGGCTCTGTATTGTAATGCCGCCCCATAGGCAGCCTCTATATTGTAATGCACCCCCATAGACAGCCTCTATATTATAATACACCCCCATAGACAGCCTCTATATTGTAATGCGCCCCCATAGACAGCCTCTGTATTGTAATGCGCCTCCTTAGAGAGCCTCTGTATTGTAATGCATCCCCATAGACAGCCTCTGTATTGTAATGCACCCCCATAGACAGCCTCTGCATTGTAATGCACCCCCATAGGCAGCCTCTGTATTGTAATGCGCCCCCCATAGACAGCCTCTATATTGTAATGCTACCCCATAGGCAGCCTCTATATTGTAATGCACCCCCATGGGCAGCCTATATAAGTAATGCACCCCCATAGACAGCCTCTATATTGTAATGCACCCCCATAGACAGCCTCTGTATTGTAATGCACCCCCATAGAAAGCCTCTGTATTGTAATGCACCCCCATAGACAGCCTCTATATTGTAATGCTACCCCATAGGCAGCCTCTATATTGTAATGCACCCCCATGGGCAGCCTATATAAGTAATGCACCCCCATAGACAGCCTCTATATTGTAATGCACCCCCATAGACAGCCTCTGTATTGTAATGCACCCCCATAGAAAGCCTCTGTATTGTAATGCACCCCCATAGACAGCCTCTATATTGTAATGCTACCCCATAGGCAGCCTCTATATTGTAATGCACCCCCATGGGCAGCCTATATAAGTAATGCACCCCCATAGACAGCCTCTATATTGTAATGCACCCCCATAGACAGCCTCTGTATTGTAATGCACCCCCATAGACAGCCTCTGTATTGTAATACACCCCCATAGACAGCCGCTATATTGTAATGCATCCCCATAGACAGCATCTATATTGTAATGCACCCCCATAGGGAGCCTCTGTATTGTAATGCGCCCCCATAGGCAGCCTTTGCATTGTAATGCGCCACCATAGAAAGCCTCTATATTGTAATGCACCCCCATAGGGAGCCTCTGTATTGTAATGTAGCCCCCCATAGGGTGCCTCTATATTGTAATGCGCCCCCATAGGCAGCCTCTGTATTGTAATGCGCCCCCATAGGCAGCCTCTGTAGTATAATGCACCCCCATAGGCAGCCTCTGTATTGTAATGCACCCCCATAGGCAGCCTTTGTATTAGAATGCACTCCCATTACAAAAATAATAATAAATCCAGTATTCACCTCTCCTCCTCCCGGCTCCTGCACTGCTCACTGCTCTCCCTCTCATATCCTGACAGCGGGCGCCGGGCAGTGACGTCAGCGCGACCGATGTCAGACGCTGAGAGGGGGATGATGGGAAGAGCGCTCACTCCTTCACTCTCAATGTGATGCCGGGCGGCACAAAGCCCCCCACCGCCTGCTCAGGGGCCCATAGCGGCCGGGCGGCAGAGCAGGGAGATCGATTCTCCCTGCTCTGCTGCAGAATGTACTGTGTCTGCACGCTGTGCACGCCAATACAGTTACAGTAGCATAGCTCCGGGTGGGCCCCCTCAGAGCGCTGGGCCTGGGGCCACCGCCCCTCTGCCCCCCGGTAGCTACGCTACTGAGGTGACCCATTGGGAAAGACCTTTACACCTGGCACCTTCCTTTCAAAAGCTGATCTTACAGCAAGCCTCATCCTCGGCATCCTCCTCAGGGTCTATGCAAGTTGACCAGGTGACAATGGCCAAGCATAATCAGGAGTCCCATCGTGGGGCTAATGTCTCCTCCTGGGCCCACTCATCATCTGGGACACTAGCATGCTATGGGGCTCGTGAGTCAGAGGAGTGCTGGCACCACCCCCTCAAATACTCACCTCTCCTCATTACCCGCTGCTCCGGTCTCTTCAGCAACTCCTGACTCTCTAAGATACCCTGAGTGGGCAGAGGGCATAATGACATCACTATAGCACAACCCTCTGTGCTGAGTAGTGAAGAGAGTCAGAAGACGCTGAGGAGACCAGAGCAGCAGGGAATGAGGAGAGGTGGGTATTTGGTTATTTATTTATTTTTATGTATATAGCATTATATGGGGGACATTATACTATGTGGAGCATTCTATGGAGCCATTATATACTACAGTCATGGCCAAAAGTTTTGAGAATGACACAAATATTATATTTTCACATGATCTGCTGCCCTCTGGTTTTTATGTGTGTTTGACAGATGTTTTTTTTTATCACAGACAGAAATATAATTGCAAACATATGAGTAACAAAAGCTTATATTGACAGTTAGAATGAGTTAATGCAGCAAGTCAATATTTGCAGTGTTGACCCTTCTTCTTCAGGACCTCTGCAATTCTCCCTGGCATGCTCTCAATCACCTTCTGGACCAAATCCTGACTGATAGCAGTCCATTCTTGCACAATCAATGCTTTCATTTTGTCAGAATTTTTAGGTTTTTGTTTGTCCACCCGTCTCTTGATGATTGACCACAAGTTCTCAATGGGATTAAGATCTGGGGAGTTTCCAGGCCATGGACCCAAAATCTCTATGTTTTGTTCCCTGAGCCATTTACTTATCACCTTTGCTTTATGGCATGGGGCTCCATCATGCTGGAAAAGGCATTGTTGATCGCCAAACTGCTCTTGGAGGGTTGGGAGAAGTTGCTCTTGGAGGACATTCTGGTACCATTCTTTATTCATGGCTGTGTTTTTAGGCAAGACTGTGAGAGAGCCGATTCCCTTGGCTGAGAAGCAACCCCACACATGAATGGTTTCAGGATGCTTAACAGTTGGCATGAGACAAGACTGGTGGTAGCGCTCACCTTGTCTTCTCCGAATGAGGCGTTTTCCTGATGTCCCAAACAATCGAAAAGGGGATTCATCAGAGAAAATAACTTTACCCCAGTCCTCAGCAGTCCACTGCCTGTACCTTTTGCAGAATATCAGTCTGTCCATGATGTTTTTTCTGGAGAGAAGTGGCTTCTTTACTGCCCTCCTTGAGACCAGGCCTTGCTCCAAGAGTCTCCGCCTCACAGTGCGTGCAGATGCACTCACACCTGCCTGCTGCCATTCCTGAGCAAGCTCTGCACTGCTGGTAGCCCAATCCCGCAGCTGAAACACTTATAAGAGACGGTCCTGGCGCTTGCTGGTCTTTCTTGGGTGCCCTGGATCCTTTTTGGCAACAATGGAACCTCTCTCCTTGAAGTTCTTGATGATGCGATAGATTGTTGACTGAGGTGCAATCTTTCTAGCTGCGATACTCTTCCCTGTTAGGCCATTTTTGTGCATTGCAATGATGACTACACGTGTTTCTTTAGAGATAACCATGGTTAACAGAAGAGAAACAATGATGCCAAGCACCAGCCTCCTTTTAAAGTGTCAAGTGGTGTCATTCTTACTTAATCATGACAGACTGATCTCCAGCCATGTCCTCATCAACACCCACAGCTGTGTTAATGGAGCAATCACTGAAAAGAGGTTAGCTGGTCCTTTTAAGGCAGGGCTGCAATGATGTTGAAATGTGTTTTGGGGGATAAAGTTCATTTTCTAGCCAAATATTGACTTTGCAAGAATTGCTGTTAAGCTGATCACTCTTTATAACATTCTGGAGTATATGCAAATTGCCATTAGAAAAAGTGAAGCAGTAGACTTTGTAAAAATTAATATTTGTGTCATTCTCAAAACTTTTGTCCATGACTGTATATTTAGCAATATTTGGGGCTATTAAACATTATGGAACAATATATGGGGCCATTATGTACTGTATGGAGCAATATTTGGGGCCATTATACAGTATGGAGCAATATATGGGGCCATTATACCTTATGGAGCTATATTTTGAGCCATTATATACTGTATGGTGCATTATATGGTGAGATTATGCTATATGGAGCTTACTTGGAGCCATTATACAGCATGGAGCAATATATGGGGTCATTATGCTGTATGGACAATTATATGGGGCTATTATACAGTATGGAGCAATATATGAGGCCATTATACTGTATGGAATAATGCATCAAAAAAGAGAAAAAGAGCTATTTTACCATAAAATGTAATTTTATTTATGAATCATTAAAAAATTGTTTCACAAAAATGTTAAAAAAGGAGGAAACCAAATGCAAATAAAGCAATCACTGGAGGAAAAATTTATACTGACTCAATATAGTAGTGCAAAGATATAATCAATAAATTGCAAAAAATACAAAAGTATATCATAACCATAAAGTGCAAAATAGTGCAGAAACAGAGCTGGAGACCAACTTCCAAAAATAAATAATAATTTCACTAATAATAATTTTCTGCTGTGCTCTGTATTTCCTCTCAATAGAGATTATATATATACATGGGACAATCGAATTCTGTGGTAACTATCCCTAGTCACTCCTTTCCCTTACATTTAGAATAGGCCAAATCTCTGTAGTGCCTGCAGCACTTTGTTCGGCTAATTTAGCATATATTGCAATTGCTGTCTGAGTATAAGCCTTGTTGTAAGGGTTTCTTCATAGTTATTGTGGACTTTGGATGTACCCTTCTTTCTGGTTACTTATGCACTAATGCACTTTACTGAAATTGACAAAATACATTGATTTTGTTGCTGGTGTATTTTCTTCCCCTTTCATGTTGGAGACCAAACTGCCCTGTCTTTTTAATGATTTAATTATTGTTTTAAATTGATAATTAATAAAATTTTGTATTTTTAAACTTAATTCTTTATCTCACTTCTTTAATCCGCATGGTACCTGCCATGATGATTTTTTGTTTGGCATATTCTTTGAAGTGACTATTGCCTTTTTGGATTAGGATTATGGGTATATATGTTCCTGGTGAGTGTCCAAGTCTGGCGAGAAAATTAGAATGTCATCGAGGTAAATCACAACAAATCTTCCAATGCAATCAGAGAAAATATCATTCATAAAATTTTGAAACACAGCAGGTGCATTAGATAATCCGAAAGGCATGACAAGGTTTTCAAACAGACCCTCAGACTTTAAAAAACGCCGTTTTCCACTCATAACCTTCCGGATGCGTATCAAATTGTAAGCCCCTCAAAGATCAAGTCTAGAAAACACTCTGGCCCCCAGAAGCTGATTATATAGGTCAGGGATGAGAGGAAGTGGGTATTTTTAACTGTGATCTTATTTAGGTCTCAGAAATCAAGGCAAGAACGGAGACCCCCTTCTTTCTTTTTAAAAAAGAAAAATCAAGCAGCTATAGGGGAGGAGGAAGGTCGTATATGACCCTTCCGTAAACTTTTGTTAACATATTCTTTCATAGCGGTCCATTCAGGCCCCGACAAATTGTAAAGTCGAGTTTTGGCAAACTGGCGCTAGGAATAAGATCAATAGCACAATCATAGGGACGATGGGGAGGTAGTATATCCGCCTCTTTTTCCGAGAGCACATCTCCGAAGTCGTTCGAAGTCTAGCATATTTGTACATTTTTTAGACATTTCTTGTAACAATTGGGGCTCCATTTCACAATCTCCTGAGTCTGACACCAATCAATAACTGGATTGTGAATCTGCAACCATGGAAACCCCAGTACCAATCCAGCAGGTAAATCCAACACAAAACAGGAGATGGATTCAGAGTGGAGTGCTCCCACTTGGAGAGTGAAATCCACCGTTGCTCTGTTGACTAAAGGTACTGCCACACTAAACAATCCCGCTAGCGATCACGATAACGACGCATACTAATGCGATCGCTAGCGGGATTGTTTCTATATCGCTAAGTGCGGCCACATTTAGCGATATAGTTAACGACGCTATCGCCGTTAGCGATCTTCTTAACGACTTTAGCGGTACAAAAGTACCGCTAAATCGCTAAGAAAAGGTGCCACACTAGCGATATATACTTACCCAGCGGGAGCGCCGACGAGAAAATAGGGTCCGGAACGATTCCAGCGACGAGCGAGATCACAGCAGGAAGCTCGTCGCTGGCAGCTGCCGCACTGAACAACATCGCTAACGGGATCGCTAAATAGTGACGTTTTTTAGCGATCCCGTTAGCGATATTGTTCAGTGTGGCATACCCTTTAACCCCTTCACCCCCAAGGGTGGTTTGCACGTTAATGACCGGGCCAATTTTTACAATTCTGACCACTGTCTCTTTATGAGGTTATAACTCTGGAACGCTTCAACGGATCTTCGCGATTCTGAGATTGTTTTCTCGTGACATATTGTACTTCATGTTAGTGGTAAAATTTCTTCCATATAACTTGCGTTTATTTTTGAAAAAAACGCAAATATGGCGAAAATTTTGAAAATTTAGCAATTTTCAAACTTTGAATTTTTATTCCCTTAAAACAGAGAAATATGTAACACAAAATAGTTAAGAAATAACATTTCCCACATGTCTACTTTACATCAGCACAATTTTGGAATCAAAATTTTTTTTTGTTAGGAAGTTATAAGGGTTAAAAGTTGACCAGCGATTTCTCATTTTTACAACAAAATTTACAAAGCCATTTTTTTTAGGGACCACCTCATATTTGAAGTCACTTTGAGGGGTCTATATGGCAGAAAATACCCAAAGGTGACACCATTCTAAAAACTGCACCCCTCAAGGTACTCAAAACCACATTCAAGAAGATTATTAACCCTTCAGGTGCTTCACAGGAACTAAAGCAACGTGGAAGGAAAAAATGAACATTTAACTTTTTAGCCACAAAAATGATCTTTTACAAACTTTTTTTTTATTTTCACAAGGGTAAAAGGAGAAAATGGGCAGATAAGGTTGTTATGCAATTTCTCCTGAGTACGCCAATACCCCATATGTGGGGGGAAAACCACTGTTTGGGCACACGGCAGAGCTCGTAAGGGAAGTAGCGCCGTTTGACTTTTTCAAACTAAAATTGGCTGGAGTTGAGATTGGACGCCATGTCGCGCTTGGAGAACCTCTGATGCGCCTAAACAGTGGAAACCCCCCACAAGTAACACCATTTTGGAAACTAGACCCCCTAAGGTACTTATCTAGATCTGTTGTGAGCACTTTGAACCCCCAAGTGTTTCACAAAAGTTTATAATGCCTGGGTGTGAAAAAAAAAAAATAAAAATTCCACAAAAATGATTTTTTAGTCCTAAATTTTTGAATTTTCCAAGGAAATTGGACCCCAAAAGTTGTTGTCCATTTGTCCTGAGTACGCTGATACCCCATATGTGGGGGTGGAAAACTGTTTGGGCGCACGGCAGGGCTTGGAAAGGAAGTAGTAACGTTTTGGAATGCAGACGTTGATGGGGGTCATGTTCCGTTTGCAGTGCCCCAGATGAGCCTAAACAGTGGAAATCCCCCACAAGTGACACCATTTTGGAAACTAGACCCCCTAAGGAACTTATCTAGATCTTTGGTGAGCACTTTGAACCCCCAAGTGCTTCACACAAGTTTATAATGCCCGGGCATGAAAATAAAAAATCCTATTTTTTTCCCACAAAAATTATCTTTTAGTCACTAATTTTTTTTTTCCCAAGGGTATCAGGAGAAATTGGACCACATAAGTTGTTGTCCAATTTGTCCTGAGTACGCTGATGCCCCATATGTGGGGGGGAACCACTGTTTGGCGCACGGCAGAGCTCGGAAGGGAAGGAGCACCATTTGACTTTTCCAACCAAAATTGGCTGGAATTGAGATTGGATGCCATGTTGCATTTGGAGAGCCCCTGATGTGCCTAAACAGTGGAAACCCCCCACAAATGACCCCATTTTGGGAAACTAGACCCCCTAAGGAACTTATCTAGATCTTTGGTGAGCAATTTGAACCCTCAAGTGCTTCACACAAGTTTATAACGTAGAGCCGTAAAATTTAAAAATCATATTTTTTCCACAAAAATGATCTTTTCACCCGAATTTTTATTTTTCCAAGGGTAACAAGACTCCAAAAGTTATTGTGCAATTTGTCCTGAGTACACTGATACCCCATATGTGGGGGTATACCACTGTTTGGGTGCATGGCAGAGTTTGAAGGGAAGGAGCGCCGTCTCACTTTTTCAACGCAGAATTGGCTGGACGCCATGTCGTGTTTGGAGAGCTCCTGATCTGCCTAAACAGTGGAAACCCCCCACAAATGACACCATTTTGGAAAACTAGACCCTCAAGGAACTTATCTAGATGTGTGGTGAGAACTTTGAACCCCCAGGTGTTTCACTAAA
>JARQOD010000001.1:547648653-547735686 GCA_033576555.1 Oophaga sylvatica | reverse complement strand
CTGGTGGCCAACTTCTGGGAGAGCCTTTCTGGGCAAATCAAAGAAGAGCTGGCCGGTCATGACATACCCACTTCACAAGATGACCTGGGGTCTCTGGCTACATGGATTGACATCAGGTTCTAGGAGCATACCAAGGAGGTCCAGATGCTAGCTAGGGTTTTGGTTTAGGGGGGGCGAAACTTCTGAGTGGGCCCCTAACCAGGAACCTCAGCAAATGACCGTGCTGTTGCCAAAAAGAATCTATATATAAAAAGACCAATATTGATATCACCGCCATATGGTCAGTGGTAAATAATACCAGTCCTACAGAAAATATAATAGATTACAACAGAGTTACAGATAATGACTTACTGCTGACGTTCTTTCTAATGGAATTGTTCACTCTTCATGACTTTTCCATCTGGCCCAGACTGACATGACGACTCCTCCAGCCAGGACTCGACTGCAGAGAATACAACAAGGACGCCTTTCACGTCTCATATTTTCAGCACTGTCACCATCTATCCCAACCTGTATAAACTCCTCATCCTGCTGATACCCCAATACTGAGCCGCTGCTGCCATATGTGTCCCTATTACTGCACCTGCTGTGTGGTTCTGTGTGACCTCTAAATTCTAAAGCAGCCCTCTACAATATAGTAATGACTGGTGCAAGTGCCCTAGAAAACAGTGCCCACATTGTGCCCCCTAGAATGTAATATTGCCCTGTGTGTGCCCCTTTGACAGTCACAGTAACCCGAGTTCCCCTATAACATTAAGTGCCCACTTTACATTTAAAAAAGTCCCAAGTCTCCCCCCTGTACAGCTCCTCTATACACCGTATAATGCCCCTCACTGGATATATACTGACCCCTTAATATCGCCAAACTATTTAATGGCTCCAACACTGTATGATGGCCCCACCACTATAATCCCCACACTGTATGATGGCCCCCTAGATAGCATCCATATAGCTTAATACACCAGATAGTCCTCAATATAGTATAATTCACTCCCCATAGGCAACCTCTGTATTATAATGCACCCCATAGGCAGCCTCTATATAATGCACCCCCATAGGCAGCCTTTATATTATAATGCACCCCCATAGGCAGCCTCTGTATTATAATGCACACCAATAGGCAGCCTCTTTATTGTAATGCACCCCCACAGACAGCCTCTATATTGTAATGCACCCCCATAGGCAGCCTCTGTATTGTAATGCACCCCCATAGCAGCCTCTGTATTGCAATGCGCCCCCATAGGCAGCCTCTGTATTGCAATGCGCCCCCATAGACAGGCTCTGTATTGTAATGCGCCCCCATAGGCAGCCTCTATATTGTAATGCACCCCCATAGACAGCCTCTATATTATAATACACCCCCATAGACAGCCTCTATATTGTAATGCGCCCCCATAGACAGCCTCTGTATTGTAATGCGCCTCCTTAGAGAGCCTCTGTATTGTAATGCATCCCCATAGACAGCCTCTGTATTGTAATGCACCCCCATAGACAGCCTCTGCATTGTAATGCACCCCCATAGGCAGCCTCTGTATTGTAATGCGCCCCCCATAGACAGCCTCTATATTGTAATGCTACCCCATAGGCAGCCTCTATATTGTAATGCACCCCCATGGGCAGCCTATATAAGTAATGCACCCCCATAGACAGCCTCTATATTGTAATGCACCCCCATAGACAGCCTCTGTATTGTAATGCACCCCCATAGAAAGCCTCTGTATTGTAATGCACCCCCATAGACAGCCTCTATATTGTAATGCTACCCCATAGGCAGCCTCTATATTGTAATGCACCCCCATGGGCAGCCTATATAAGTAATGCACCCCCATAGACAGCCTCTATATTGTAATGCACCCCCATAGACAGCCTCTGTATTGTAATGCACCCCCATAGAAAGCCTCTGTATTGTAATGCACCCCATAGACAGCCTCTATATTGTAATGCTACCCCATAGGCAGCCTCTATATTGTAATGCACCCCCATGGGCAGCCTATATAAGTAATGCACCCCCATAGACAGCCTCTATATTGTAATGCACCCCCATAGACAGCCTCTGTATTGTAATGCACCCCCATAGACAGCCTCTGTATTGTAATACACCCCCATAGACAGCCGCTATATTGTAATGCATCCCCATAGACAGCATCTATATTGTAATGCACCCCATAGGGAGCCTCTGTATTGTAATGCGCCCCCATAGGCAGCCTTTGCATTGTAATGCGCCACCATAGAAAGCCTCTATATTGTAATGCACCCCCATAGGGAGCCTCTGTATTGTAATGTAGCCCCCCATAGGGTGCCTCTATATTGTAATGCGCCCCATAGGCAGCCTCTGTATTGTAATGCGCCCCCATAGGCAGCCTCTGTAGTATAATGCACCCCCATAGGCAGCCTCTGTATTGTAATGCACCCCCATAGGCAGCCTTTGTATTAGAATGCACTCCCATTACAAAAATAATAATAAATCCAGTATTCACCTCTCCTCCTCCCGGCTCCTGCACTGCTCACTGCTCTCCCTCTCATATCCTGACAGCGGGCGCCGGGCAGTGACGTCAGCGCGACCGATGTCAGACGCTGAGAGGGGGATGATGGGAAGAGCGCTCACTCCTTCACTCTCAATGTGATGCCGGGCGGCACAAAGCCCCCCACCGCCTGCTCAGGGGCCCATAGCGGCCGGGCGGCAGAGCAGGGAGATCGATTCTCCCTGCTCTGCTGCAGAATGTAACTGTGTCTGCACGCTGTGCACGCCAATACAGTTACAGTAGCATAGCTCCGGGTGGGCCCCCTCAGAGCGCTGGGCCTGGGGCCACCGCCCCTCTGCCCCCCGGTAGCTACGCTACTGAGGTGACCCATTGGGAAAGACCTTTACACCTGGCACCTTCCTTTCAAAAGCTGATCTTACAGCAAGCCTCATCCTCGGCATCCTCCTCAGGGTCTATGCAAGTTGACCAGGTGACAATGGCCAAGCATAATCAGGAGTCCCATCGTGGGGCTAATGTCTCCTCCTGGGCCCACTCATCATCTGGGACACTAGCATGCTATGGGGCTCGTGAGTCAGAGGAGTGCTGGCAACCACCCCCTCAAATACTCACCTCTCCTCATTACCCGCTGCTCCGGTCTCTTCAGCAACTCCTGACTCTCTAAGATACCCTGAGTGGGCAGAGGGCATAATGACATCACTATAGCACAACCCTCTGTGCTGAGTAGTGAAGAGAGTCAGAAGACGCTGAGGAGACCAGAGCAGCAGGGAATGAGGAGAGGTGGGTATTTGGTTATTTATTTATTTTTATGTATATAGCATTTATATGGGGGACATTATACTATGTGGAGCATTCTATGGAGCCATTATATACTACAGTCATGGCCAAAAGTTTTGAGAATGACACAAATATTATATTTTCACATGATCTGCTGCCCTCTGGTTTTTATGTGTGTTTGACAGATTTTTTTTTTATCACAGACAGAAATATAATTGCAAACATATGAGTAACAAAAGCTTATATTGACAGTTAGAATGAGTTAATGCAGCAAGTCAATATTTGCAGTGTTGACCCTTCTTCTTCAGGACCTCTGCAATTCTCCCTGGCATGCTCTCAATCACCTTCTGGACCAAATCCTGACTGATAGCAGTCCATTCTTGCACAATCAATGCTTTCATTTTGTCAGAATTTTTAGGTTTTTGTTTGTCCACCCGTCTCTTGATGATTGACCACAAGTTCTCAATGGGATTAAGATCTGGGGAGTTTCCAGGCCATGGACCCAAAATCTCTATGTTTTGTTCCCTGAGCCATTTACTTATCACCTTTGCTTTATGGCATGGTGCTCCATCATGCTGGAAAAGGCATTGTTGATCGCCAAACTGCTCTTGGAGGGTTGGGAGAAGTTGCTCTTGGAGGACATTCTGGTACCATTCTTTATTCATGGCTGTGTTTTTAGGCAAGACTGTGAGAGAGCCGATTCCCTTGGCTGAGAAGCAACCCCACACATGAATGGTTTCAGGATGCTTAACAGTTGGCATGAGACAAGACTGGTGGTAGCGCTCACCTTGTCTTCTCCGAATGAGGCGTTTTCCTGATGTCCCAAACAATCGAAAAGGGGATTCATCAGAGAAAATAACTTTACCCCAGTCCTCAGCAGTCCACTGCCTGTACCTTTTGCAGAATATCAGTCTGTCCATGATGTTTTTTCTGGAGAGAAGTGGCTTCTTTACTGCCCTCCTTGAGACCAGGCCTTGCTCCAAGAGTCTCCGCCTCACAGTGGGTGCAGATGCACTCACACCTGCCTGCTGCCATTCCTGAGCAAGCTCTGCACTACTGGTAGCCCAATCCCGCAGCTGAAACACTTATAAGAGACGGTCCTGGCGCTTGCTGGTCTTTCTTGGGTGCCCTGGATCCTTTTTGGCAACAATGGAACCTCTCTCCTTGAAGTTCTTGATGATGCGATAGATTGTTGACTGAGGTGCAATCTTTCTAGCTGCGATATTCTTCCCTGTTAGGCCATTTTTGTGCATTGCAATGATGACTACACGTGTTTCTTTAGAGATAACCATGGTTAACAGAAGAGAAACAATGATGCCAAGCACCAGCCTCCTTTTAAAGTGTCCAGCGGTGTCATTCTTACTTAATCATGACAGATTGATCTCCAGCCATGTCCTCATCAACACCCACAGCTGTGTTAATGGAGCAATCACTGAAAAGAGGTTAGCTGGTCCTTTTAAGGCAGGGCTGCAATGATGTTGAAATGTGTTTTGGGGGATAAAGTTCATTTTCTAGCCAAATATTGACTTTGCAAGAATTGCTGTTAAGCTGATCACTCTTTATAACATTCTGGAGTATATGCAAATTGCCATTAGAAAAAGTGAAGCAGTAGACTTTGTAAAAATTAATATTTGTGTCATTCTCAAAACTTTTGTCCATGACTGTATATTTAGCAATATTTGGGGCTATTAAACATTATGGAACAATATATGGGGCCATTATGTACTGTATGGAGCAATATTTGGGGCCATTATACAGTATGGAGCAATATATGGGGCCATTATACCTTATGGAGCTATATTTTGAGCCATTATATACTGTATGGTGCATTATATGGTGAGATTATGCTATATGGAGCTTTACTTGGAGCCATTATACAGCATGGAGCAATATATGGGGTCATTATGCTGTATGGACAATTATATGGGGCTATTATACAGTATGGAGCAATATATGAGGCCATTATACTGTATGGAATAATGCATCAAAAAAGAGAAAAAGAGCTATTTTACCATAAAATGTAATTTTATTTATGAATCATTAAAAAATTGTTTCACAAAAATGTTAAAAAAGGAGGAAACCAAATGCAAATAAAGCAATCACTGGAGGAAAAATTTATACTGACTCAATATAGTAGTGCAAAGATATAATCAATAAATTGCAAAAAATACAAAAGTATATCATAACCATAAAGTGCAAAATAGTGCAGAAACAGAGCTGGAGACCAACTTCCAAAAATAAATAATAATGTCACTTGTGGTTTGTATTATTAAAGCTTCTTCTTACGCACGCACCCCAAGGAGAAGCTTAACGCGAAACGCGCGTCGGGGTGCCACAGCACACTGGAGGTAATTATGGCCTAATCATCTGCTCTGCCCCTCTTCACACCCTTGCCTTTTTTTGTAGCAGTATTCCTTTCTGATGTAGATAGAGGTGGATATGGCTTAGTTCTTTGCTTTGTCCCTCTTTGCATATTTGCATTCCTTTAGCAGCACACTTTTTTATGCAGATAGAGGCACTCAGCTATGTTCAGCAGTATTTGCATCAATTCAATTGCACTTTATTAATACAAACCACAAGTGACATTATTATTTATTTTTGGAAGTTGGTCTCCAGCTCTGTTTCTGCATTATTTTGCACTTTATGGTTATGATATACTTTTGTATTTTTTGCAATTTATTCATTATATCTTTGCACTACTATATTGAGTCAGTATAAATTTTTCCTCCAGTGATTGCTTTATTTGCATTTGGTTTCCTCCTTTTTTAACATTTTTGTGAAACAATTTTTTAATGATTCATAAATAAAATTACATTTTATGGTAAAATAGCTCTTTTTCTCTTTTTTGATGTATTATGTTTAGGAGTAGCTATTAGTATAGGCAAGTTTTTCTTGTGTTGGATTTTTGTATGGAATAATATATGGGGCCATTATATGGAGCAACATTTGGGTGCTATTATACATTATGGAACAATAAACAGGGCCTTTATATACTGTATGCAGCAATATTTTGGGCCATTATACAGTATAGAGTAATATATGGGGCTATCTACCATGTGGAGCTATATTTGGAGCCAATATATACTGTATGGAGCAAAATATGGGGCCATTATGCTATATGAAGCATTATATGGGGAAATATTAAGGTATGGAGCTATATATGGGGTCATTATACTATATGGAGCATTATATGGTTCCATTATGTTGTATGGGGAATTGTATGGGGCCATTATACTGTATGGAGCAATATATAGACTCAATAATATTGCATAGAGCAATATATGGGGCCCATAATACTGTATGGAGCAATATATGGGGCCATTATTCTGTCTGGAGCATTATATGGGCCCATTGTACTGTATGGAGCATTATATGGTGCCCATTGTACTGTAAGGAGCAATATATGGGGCCCATAATACGATATGGAGGACTATGTGGTGCCCATAATACTGTATGGAGTACTATGTGATGCACGTAATACTGTATGGAGGACTATATTGTTTGGTCTAAAATGAAAAGTCTGCAGGCATTCTGTGTGACTGCAGACTTTTGAATCTCCCCAGCATATGCAAAGTGCGCTGCAAGGATTTTCCGGTTTCTGTGCTGTTGTAGAATTTACATTAAATATCAATCATGTAATGTAAGAAGTAAGTGAAATCTTTGGCATTGTACTACATCTATATTTCTTATCTGTGCATCATGAATCTTGGTATGTGTTAAAGGGGCCCACTGAGACTCTTTCACACAGGGACCACGAAAACCTGCTCTGAACCTATCTAAAAGTTTTAACAAAATGTGTATGAGGCCCTCCTTTATGTCTAATACAGGGTGTATCAGAGTCCCTTTTCCTTCTAATTTTTAGCAGTTCTTGCATTGTCCACATAGACTTTGTGAGTGATCAGAGTTTCAGTTTCCTTCGTAAATTAAACAGGATGTGTCTGACCATGTCACACACACTACATGCACAAGGTAGTAAAATGTTAAAATTACATTTACTGTTGACTACTGGTGGGTGTAGGTTTATTTTTCCCTGTAGTCATCTACTGTAGTCATAGGCGACAAAGAAATTCAGTGACTGACCGATCAGCCTTCACATCTCGAGAAGTGACCCAGAATCTTTCCTCTGGTCCATATCCCCTCCAGTGGATGAGGTACTGGATGGAATTACGGATCCTCCGAGAATCCACAACCCTCTAAACCTCATACTCCAGGCCACAAGTTACTGAAAGCGGAGGAGGCAGGGACAAGGGAGATAATGCAGAAGGACATGCTCCTTTAATAGGGATTTATGGAATACGTTAGAGATGCGAAGGGATGGAGGAAGCTTTAATCTAAATGCCACAGGATTGACCACCTCTAGTATCTCATATGGACCAGTAAACTTTGGACCAACTTCGCCGACGGTACTTTAAGTTTAATGTTCCTGGAAGACAACCAAACCTTATCCCCAATCTTAAAAACAGGACCTACCGAACGTCTTCTATCGACCTTTTGTTTTTGGCGAAACTGAGCAGTCCCAATATTCTTCTGAACCTCCCTCCAGACATCTCCAAGTCTCTGCACAGTGACCTCCACTCCAGGGCATTCAGAACTAATCCTAGAAAATTTACCAAAATGGGGATGAAAACCATAATTACGAAATGGTGATGTTCAGCTAGATTGACTTACTCGACTGTTAAAAGCAAAGTCAGCAAGAGCTAAAAACGAAGACCTGTCCTCCTGTCGCACTGCCACAAAGCTCCTTAAAATTTGTTCCATTGATTGATTTGTCCTCTCTGTCTGACCATTGGTTTCAGGGTAATAAGCAGATGAAAATGACAAGTCAATCCCTATTTTACTGCAAAAAGCTCTCCAAAATTTAGAGACAAATTGTACTCCTATATCAGACACAATGTTCAGAGGAATCCCATGTAGCGTTACAATATGAAAAATGAACAACCTGTAGAGTTTCTCTGCATTAGGTAATCCTGATAAAGGAACGAAACGAGGTTGTTTGCTGAATGATTCCATGGTCTTTCTGGAATAGGCAATGGAGCCAATTCCCCAGCCGGCCGTTTATGACTTTGGCGCGTTCGCAGACTTCACAAGCAGATACAAAAGCTTTAATATCATTATGCATGGTTGGCCACCAAAAAAGTCTAGCAAGGATTTTCTTTGTGGCAGTAACCTCAGGATGCCCACTTAAAATGGAATAATGAAATTCCTGTAACATCCGCAATCTTAGGTACACAGGCACAAATAATTTGGATCCTGGGAAGTGAAAGGAGCTGGGGAGAAGCATCACCAACATACTACACCTTGTGCATAAGTCCCATTATAGCGGTCCTGTGCTCCAGCTGCTAGCTACAGGTAATTTTGAACACCTTTCTTTGGGTTAACCCCATACATAATTTTCTGCTGTGCTCTGTATTTCCTCTCAATAGAGATTATATATATACATGGGACAATCGAATTCTGTGGTAACTATCCCTAGTCACTCCTTTCCCTTACATTTAGAATAGGCCAAATCTCTGTAGTGCCTGCAGCACTTTGTTCGGCTAATTTAGCATATATTGCAATTGCTGTCTGAGTATAAGCCTTGTTGTAAGGGTTTCTTCATAGGTATTGTGGACTTTGGATGTACCCCTTCTTTCTGGTTACTTATGCACTAATGCACTTTACTGAAATTGACAAAATACATTGATTTTGTTGCTGGTGTATTTCTTCCCCTTTCATGTTGGAGACCAAACTGCCCTGTCTTTTTAATGAGTTAATTATTGTTTTAAATTGATAATTAATAAAATTTTGTATTTTTAAACTTAATTCTTTATCTCACTTCTTTAATCCGCATGGTACCTGCCATGATGATTTTTTGTTTGGCCATATTCTTTGAAGTGACTATTGCCTTTTTGGATTAGGATTATGGGTATATATGTTCCTGGTGAGTGTCCAAGTCTGGCGAGAAAATTAGAATGTCATCGAGGTAAATCACAACAAATCTTCCAATGCAATCAGAGAAAATATCATTCATAAAATTTTGAAACACAGCAGGTGCATTAGATAATCCGAAAGGCATGACAAGGTTTTCAAACAGACCCTCAGACTTTAAAAACGCCGTTTTCCACTCATAACCTTCCGGATGCGTATCAAATTGTAAGCCCCTCAAAGATCAAGTTTAGAAAACACTCTGGCCCCCAGAAGCTGATTATATAGGTCAGGGATGAGAGGAAGTGGGTATTTTTAACTGTGATCTTATTTAGGTCTCAGAAATCAAGGCAAGAACGGAGACCCCCTTCTTTCTTTTTAAAAAAGAAAAATCAAGCAGCTATAGGGGAGGAGGAAGGTCGTATATGACCCTTCCGTAAACTTTTGTTAACATATTCTTTCATAGCGGTCCATTCAGGCCCCGACAAATTGTAAAGTCGAGGTTTTGGCAAACTGGCGCTAGGAATAAGATCAATAGCACAATCATAGGGACGATGGGGAGGTAGTATATCCGCCTCTTTTTCCGAGAGCACATCTCCGAAGTCGTTCGAAGTCTAGCATATTTGTACATTTTTTAGACATTTCTTGTAACAATTGGGGCTCCATTTCACAATCTCCTGAGTCTGACACCAATCAATAACTGGATTGTGAATCTGCAACCATGGAAACCCCAGTACCAATCCAGCAGGTAAATCCAACACAAAACAGGAGATGGATTCAGAGTGGAGTGCTCCCACTTGGAGAGTGAAATCCACCGTTGCTCTGTTGACTAAAGGTACTGCCACACTAAACAATCCCGCTAGCGATCACGATAACGACGCATACTAATGCGATCGCTAGCGGGATTGTTTCTATATCGCTAAGTGCGGCCACATTTAGCGATATAGTTAACGACGCTATCGCCGTTAGCGATCTTCTTAACGACTTTAGCGGTACAAAAGTACCGCTAAATCGCTAAGAAAAGGTGCCACACTAGCGATATATACTTACCCAGCGGGAGCGCCGACGAGAAAATAGGGTCCGGAACGATTCCAGCGACGAGCGAGATCACAGCAGGAAGCTCGTCGCTGGCAGCTGCCGCACTGAACAACATCGCTAACGGGATCGCTAAATAGTGACGTTTTTTAGCGATCCCGTTAGCGATATTGTTCAGTGTGGCATACCCTTTAATTGTGAGCTAACAGTGTCTTGTCAATGGCGATGATTTGAATGGGTCTTTCTAAACTAAATGTCCTAACCCTAACTTCAGAACCAGTTCCGAATCAATAAAGTTAGCAGCAGACTCGCAGTCAATAAATGCCAATGTTGATAACACCTGGTTCTCGTAGGAAATCATCGTATTTATCAGTACTTTATCAGAGGAAGGAAAAGGTACCTGGGAATCTGGGTGACCTCCTCGTCCGTCACCCAGACTCAGACGTTCTGCCAATGGTTTTATAGCTTGAGGATGAGTTAGGCAATCCTTAAGAAAATGTCTAGAGAGACCACAGTATAGACAGAGTCCGAGATCTTGTCTCCTTATCTCCTCAACGCGAAGACTGGCAACTCTAACCTTGGGTAAATTGACCTATGGACCTGCTCTGGGGAAGCATAACATGCGGCCTGCTGTTCATCAGGTCTCACACAGATTCTGCGGTCCATTCGTATGGCCTGACTCATGGCCTCCATCAGAGAATAAGGGGTGTCATGGAGGACCAGAGCATCCTTGAGTGTCTCGGAAAGGCCTTTTTGGAACTGGCACCTGAGAGCAGGATCGTTCCATAGAACTTCAGTGGACCACTGCCAAAACGCAGTACATTAGACAAAAAACCCTGTCTCATGTTAATTGGTGAACAAAGATAAAAACATAAAATTTGCCACACTGAAAAACCACTCCAAAAATAACCTGTTACATCAGGAGAATAAAGAAGTTTTCATGCTTTTATAAAAATGCAAAATTTATTGAAAACATTCCATAAAAGACAACATTATGTGTCACACGTGCAATTAAGGACACACAGTAGACACCCTAGAGTGCAATAATTATATAATAGCTATTCGATTCAGTACAAAATTGGTGAGATGTGTCCAAAACATCTCATAGCCATATGAGGCGATGCCCCTTTAGCATGAATTGTATGTCCACCATAAATCACACAATCCCAAATAGGCATGGGTCAGAGAATAATTGCCACTTTAAAGAGATACAATGCATGAAAAAAAATCATTCTGTAACCATTCCATGCGTATACATAATACAAATAATCTCACCAAAGCACTTTAGGGCATTCACTCAGGCCCTTTAACGACACAGACGCGCGTTTCGCAAGTGGTACGCCATGCTTTCTCAAGGAGAGGTAACGTACTGCTCCTGAACAAGACCTTTTGTATCCAGAACGCCCTATCACGTGTAAATCACGTGATCAGGCTGCTTTCTGACTGTGTTGTGTTGGCACACGGCCCACCGCCCTGCTCACACGCTGCTCGGCGGACGCCCCCGAAGACACACGAGCGCGAGAATGGCTTTGCCATAGCTCCCTGTCGGATGCCCATGGACACAAGATGCCGGACGACGCTGAGCATGAATGGGGGGGCAAGTGAGCGCATGCGCACCACGGCCACAATAAAAGTTCAGATATTTCTTACATATGAGATCATATATTCAACAAGGTTATACAGATAAAGGCACGGATAGAAACAATATACAAATAGACAATAATTATATATCACAATCATTCAAATATTCAATTTTGTCCATTGCTATTCCTTTTTCTCTCCCATATCCTTATATGTGATTGTAGCTCCAGGAAGTATGATCTTCATAGCCAGAAATATATCAGTATATCTTGCCAGCAGATGTAGTAGGATCAGAAGGTTAGTTAGGGGAGCAAACTAAAGTGTGAGAGACTATAAAAAAGGAAACAACAAAAACATATAAACAAAAAATATAAAAATGAAAAAATCTGATAAAAACTAAGCCGGAGGGGGTAAATCATTTAATATGGGAATAAAAAATCCTTTACAGAAAAGGTGCAAAGTTTAGGGAAGCATTTAAACCATCTGGTTTCATGGTCCCCAAGGTCACGATCCACTTTAGTTCATGTTGGGCCCGGAGCTGTTTAACATTCCCCCCCCCCTTATTCGAGGGTGGACGCTATCTATCCCTCTAACAATGAATCCCCTAGGGTCAGAATTGTGAGCAACTTTGAAATGTCTAGGGATAGTTTTTAATTCAGAGGAGTCAGCCACTGTCTTGGCAGCGCCAATGTCCCGCACATGCTCCTGTACTCTCACTCTAAGTTTTCTGGATGTAAGTCCCACATAAATTAGTGGGCATTTGCAAGTGGCATAGTATATCACATTTGTGCTACTACATGAGATGTGTTCTTTAATTTGAAATTGCTTCTTGACATCCGCAGAGTGGAAAGAGGTGCAGCAAAGGACATTGGCTCAGGCAAGACAGTGGCTGCAGGTGAAACATCTGTCATGCTGTTCTGTCTGTACTTGGTTGTCAGCGTGACAATGCATGTCTTTGCTTTAAACCTTTTGCTCGATTTCCCCCAAATTGAGCTGGGATACTGTTGGCTGTTACCTGTATGGAGCCTGCTCAGTTCCCTGCTCTGCTACGTAGCTGTTCATGTGGTGTTAGGTCTTTGCTTTGCTGCATTACCATCCACATGTGCGGTCCCTGGTTGCCGCTGTTGAAGCTGTCCGCGGGTTGCAAGGTCATTTGCAGCTGGTGCATGACTTTCCACGTGTGTCTGGGCGTGCAGCCGCTGCCAGGTGCCCTGAGCCTCAGTTCCTTCACTGATTGTGTGTAATGGTTTCTGATTCTGCTAAGGGCATGCGTGGCCACACCTATCCTGCTTTTATCAGGGTTAGTTTGTGTACTTGAAATGCTGTCCCCAGCCAATTGAAGAGGGGCAGCTCCTATATAAAGGCTCCCTGCCCTATGGGCGGGGCCTTAGCTACTCACATAGCTTCTGAATCTTGCCATGTGTGTTGTGTGTTCCTGCGCCTGTCCTGGAGGCGGTATATCCAGGCTTGAATCCCTGATCCTGTACGTGTCCCTTTGCCTGTCCTGGAGTCGGTATATCCAGGCTTGAATCCTTGATCCTGTACCTGTCCTGTACCTGATTCTGTCCGAACTGTGTCTGCTGAGTTATGTTCCTGGAAGTCCTTCTGTGTCCTGAACCCTGTGCCCAGTGACTGTGACTCTTTGCTAACTTTCTGTGATGTAACCTGGGTTCATCTTGGAAGTAGGAGTGCGGTGTGTCAGCTGAGTTTCTGCTACTCTGTGCTCAGCTTGTTATTCGGTGCTATCCCCAGCTGGCTCCTGTTCAACCCGGTGGGGCTTGCACCAGACCGCTTGGATTCCTTTTTAGGTCGCTGCCAGATGTCCGGAGTCCGATGACCGTGGCCTCTTACCCGGAGCCTGATGACCATGGCCTGATTTCCGATGTCTGAGAACCACTTCCAGATGTCTGGTTCGTGTTTCTGATGTCCAGTCCGTGTTCCTGATTCCATGTTCCTGAGTCCGTGTTCCTGAGATCCAGTCCGTGTTCCTGTGTCCGTGTTCCTGATGTCCGGTCCATGTTTCTGAGATCCAGTCCATGTTCCTGTGATCCAGTCCATGTTCCTGTGATCCAGTCCGTGTTCCTGATGTCCGGACCTTGTTCCTGATTCCATGTTCCTGTGTCCATGTTCTTGAGATCCAGTCCGTGTTCCTGTGTCCGTGTTCCTGATGTCCAGTCCGTGTTCCTGATTCCATGTTCCTGAGTCCGTGTTCCTGTGTCCGTGTTCCTGATGTCCGGTCCGTGTTCCTGATGTCCAGTCCGTGTTCCTGATTCCATGTTCCTGAGTCCGTGTTCCTGAGATCCAGTCCGTGTTCCTGATGTCCGGTCCATGTTCCTGAGATCCAGTCCATGTTCCTGTGATCCAGTCCATGTTCCTGTGATCCAGTCCGTGTTCCTGATGTCCGGTCCTTGTTTCTGATTCCATGTTCCTGTGTCCATGTTCCTGAGGTCCAGTTCGTGTTCCTGAGTTCGTGATCCTGATGTTCTCATGTGTCCTGTCTGTGTCCTGATGACCTCATGTAACCTGATGTCATGCCTGTGTCCTGATGTCCCACCTATGTGTGTTTGGTGATCCGTTGGTGCCTTGGGGTCCTCTGGGTGGTACCCTTCTGGGAGGTTTGGAATCGGGAGCCTGGCATAGTCATGTTTGATTTATGTACTGTGTGTTTTTACTTTATTACTTTAGTAAACTTTATTTCCTCTATACCTCAAGTTGTGCGGTGTAATCAAGTTCTACGTGTCTCTTTCTTGTCCACATGCTCAGCTGCCACAGAACCCCGGTCTCTGCCTTCCCTAGTTCGGGCAGGTCTGGGTCCCCCTCTTCGATATGGAGGGTCCATATTGCGTCCCCGGGGGACGCCCACCCCACATCGTGGTGGTCGGTCAGCGTGGGGGCGATTATGGGCTGGGCCGCTTCTTGGCGGCTGCAGCCGATCATGACAACATCCCTTCAGGGGGCCTCTTGATCCAAACGGGTTGGTAGTTGCTGCAACATAATAGCTTTTAACTAACAGATCTTTGAGGTTTTTACACCTACGTGGGGTCATGAGTGGGATATCAGCCAGAAAGGGTCCCAAGGAGGGCTCAGCACTCAGAATAGGTCAATGTTTTGTAAGAATGGCCTTCATATTGTCCCACTCATGATTAACACAGAGATAAAGCAGATTTTATCATCCCCTTCTCTCTCGTAGTCTTCTGATTCAGAAGATGGTTACAGGGTGTATATTTTGCACTATTATATCCATGTTGGATACAGCGTTTGCTGTAATCTCTACGTACAAAGCGGAGTTTAAGGGCTTCTGCCTTCATCTTAAATTTCTCATACGTGGAGCAGATCCGCCTCATCCTCAGGAATTGTCCGACCAGGACGGCCCTGATGGTGGCTTGACTATGTGCTGATTTTGTATGAATTAAACTTCTGATAGACATCAGTCTGGACGGACGACAAGGCATCCACCTCCAGACTGACGTCCAGAAAGTCGATCTTCCACTGGTCATACCTATATGTCAATTTGATTTTAAAAGAATTAGAATTCAACATGGCCATAAAATCCCCGAGCTGCTGCACTGTTCCAAGCCAAAGAAATAAAGTATCATCTGTATAATGTAACCAACACAGTACATGGTCAGAGGCCCGGTACCTCACAAAGACCAACCTCTCCCAATTCCCCAGGAAGAGGTTGGCGTAAGCAGGCCCACAGGCCGCACCCATGGCTGTGCCATGTTTTTGATGGTAAAAATGATTTTTAAAAGTAAAAAAATTGAGTGTAAGAACAAATTTCAACAGCCGGGCCGGAGGCTGTAATCCATCAGTATGATCAATGCAGGTATATAGCGTTTCAATATCTGCTGTTATCAAAAAAGTTCCTTCCTCCACACAGATGCCATCAACCCTAGCTAAGACGTCCATTATGTCCTTAACATATGATGGCATAGTTTCCACCAATGGTTTTAAGTAAAAGTCAACAAATTTACAGATTGGGTCACACAGACCTCCAATCCCTGACACGATTGGACATCCCGGGGGGTTGATGGCGTCCTTGTGTACTTTTAGAAGTAAGTAAAATGTGGATACTGTCTGGAACTGAACCGTCATTCCCTCTAGGACCTTTTTGCTTATTATGCCCTCATCGTATGCCCTCTGAAGCATCACTTGTAGTTGGGCCGAGAAAGAGGTCAACGAGCTGTATGTCAACTTACAGTCTGTACGCTCATCTCTAAACTGGTGAAATGCCTCCCGCTCATATTTATGTGTGGGCCAGATCACAATGTTCCTCCCCTTGTCTGCTGCCTTATATAAAACATCCTCAAGGGATTGTAGCTGTCGGATGACTTCTCTTTCCTTAGCTATTAAATTGTCAAATTGTCGCCATGTAGGCAATGTCTTTAGATCCTCCGCTACCAATTCGGTAAAAATCTCCATCACGGGGCTAAGGGACAAGGAAGGGAACTGGGTAAAATAGTTACCAGAAACCCAACTTCTTGTGTAGGCATTTGTTCCTCAAGCAAATCTTCCAATGCCCGAAGAGCCTCTCTGGGCCCCACTCAAGACATCCTGTCCATATTCACCCCTAGTGTACAATTTCTTTAGGATGAGTTTGCGTAAAAAAAGATGAAGGTCTTTTAGCGCTGAAAAATAATCAAAGGCATTAGTTGGAGAAAATGTTAAGCCCTTATTCAGAACACTCAACTGATCACTGGAAAGAGCATGATCAGATAAATCAATTACCTGTAGCCCCCTTGGGACCTAGCACCCGGTTGTCTACCCGCAGGCCTTTCTTAGTATTTTCTCTCGTATTGGTTCTCTTGGATGATTGGGTTCCCTCACTCTCTATTTCAGGGCTGCCCTTTTTGCCAGTATGATGCTCTTCAACAGATGTTGTAGATCTCATTGATGTTGAGCGAGATGGTGAAAAGGAACCATTCCTATAAAAGGGATGTGATCACTCATTCGAGTTTCTCCATTTATATGTACTTTTGGACTGTTTATCATTCATATCCAGTTGGAATTTTTTTGCCTTCGTTTGCTGAATCTCTTCAGACCATTTTTGCACTTCCATATGAATCTCTCTATTAAATTTCTTTAAAGCATCAACTGACATCTTATTCTTAATAGTGGTCTGTAGAATTTCAATTTCCATTTCCATTTCTTTCAGTGATTTAGAATTCATCTCTTTTAGAAGTTCCATAAACCCACTTGAACATTTATTAGCATACTCCTCCCACCTATCCCTAAATTCCATGTCATCAATGGGGAAGGATGGGAATACCTCACCCTTAAGGGTATGCCACACTAAACAATATCGCTAACGGGATCGCTAAAAAACGTCACTATTTAGCGATCCCGTTAGCGATGTTGTTCAGTGCGGCAGCTTCCAGCGACGAGCTTCCTGCTGTGATCTCGCTCGTCGCTGGAATCGTTCCGGACCCTATTTTCTCGTCGGCGCTCCCGCTGGGTAAGTATCTAATCGCTGTGTGGGACCTTTTCTTAGCAATTTAGCGGTACTTTTGTACCGCTAAAGTCGTTAAGAAGATCGCTAACGGCGATAGCGTCGTTAACTATATCGCTAAATGCGGCAGCATTTAGCGATATAGAAACAATCCCGCTAGCGATCTCATTAGTATGCAACGCTAACGAGATCGCTAGCGGGATAGCTTAGTGTGGCAGTACCTTTAGTCCCCTAGGTGTTAACCCCTTTTGAAGGTATTTTTCCAGTAAAGCGTGATTCCACAAACTCGAGTCCTTTTTCTCAAGAGGTCCTTAAATTTCACCACAGTATCTTGTAGCCCCTTACTGTTTTCCTCTGTGCAAATAATGTGTACATAATACAAATAATCTTACCAAAGCACATTAGGGCAGTCACTCAGACCCTTTAACGATCCCGATGCGCATTTCACTAGTGGTACGCCATGCTTTCTCAAGGGGAGGTAACGTACTGCTCCCAAACAGGACCTTTTGTATCTAAGACGACCGATCACATGTTAAATCACGTGTACCCTCCTGGCCTCTGACCTTGGACTCCTTGACCACTTGACTCACTTCAATTACAAGCTGTAAATGCTGGGATACCTCGTGCATGAGCCATGGCAGACTGCTTCGGTGCCATTATAAAAGGTTCTACTGTGGGTCAATTGATTAGTCAACAACCTGTGTTACTTTCCTTACATTTTTCTACCAATAGTACTGTATGAAACTGATGTTTGTGCCATCTGAGTGTGGCTGGAATAAAAAAAATTGAAGGTGTTTCATGAGGTATTAGGTCTCCCAACTCAGATGGCTTACACCGCTCCCTTAACCACCCGGTCCTCGTTGAAACTTCAATTCCAAGCTATACATGCTGGCTCAGACCCTGTCTCATGTATGGCCCATGCCTGACTGCTGCGCCATTATAAAATTTCTACTGGGGGTCAATTGATGCCACTTTTATGGTGTTTGCCCCTAATTTGAGCTTTTTGGGCACCTTTCCCCCACTTAATGTGTTGTCTATGCGTTTGATTTTGCGTCCCATTGAATGTAATGAGGTTCGGATATGTTCGACAATCCGTTCGCCGAAACTGAACCAAACCAAACCATGAAAAGTTTGCTCATTTCTATATAACACTCCAAAAGATCATTCAAAATTATTCTGTTAAGGGTCTGCGGAATGCACCAAATATATAAAGTAGAGAGGTTCGTTTGCAGTCCGGGGTCCACCGTGCAAGCGAAGCCTGCTGCTAGTAAGATGGCGAAAGTAGCGAACTCTGTTATCCCGCAGAGTCGCTAAAATAAACACCGTAGCGCGTTGTGGCAGTAAGTGCAAACTCTGTTAATCCCCAGAGCCGCTAGCAGGATGCCACAGCGCTATATGGCGATAGGTGCGAACTCACTTAGCTTCAGTGAGCCGCAAAGTAAAACGCTAGGGCGCGTCTAGTGTCGAGAGCGAACCCTGTTACGTCACAGAGCCGCTGAGAAAAAGCACCGTGTCCTGTCAGGCTCTCAGGCACACGGTTAATTGCTAAGCGAGCATAATACGTGGTCATGCGCTAATGTCCTCGCGGGAGTCACCCGCAATCTATGGCGTCTGAACGCCAGACCCTGAATCAATCAAACTCCTCACCGGTTATGCCGGTAATCTAGGGCATCTAGGACACCGACCCTGACCAGCTAGCACACCAAACTCCTCACCGATTAAGTCGGTATTCTAGTGTCTTATTTCAGCCGGGTCCCTAACCACACACACGCATGACCACACTGGCGCATAGCATACAATGGTTGATATTAGCGCATGGCGGCCCAGCCATGCTACCCTTTTATAGCAACAGCTACAGGACCTTCCAGGAACAAGGACCAATGAGAAACCTGTTCAGAAGACTAGTAGTAACAGGGCCTTCCTGGCGGGCCAATAGGAGCTGCTGCAGTACCTGAGCATGTGACCCCTGATCTCCAATGAGAAGATCTCACTCTGGGCACGCTCAGAAGGGAAAATGCAGGACTTTGTCCCAAAGACGGCTGCTCCAGAACTGGCTATAATAGCAGATCCAGGAAAGGCAGCAGCAAGTCACTGCCCAGTAGTGGAGTGGGCAAGACGCTTGGACCGACGTCTCTGCTGAGCAGGCTCCACTGCGGCCGGAGATGAATGGGAGACCGCAGCGGCACTGGTTCGAGACTCCCCTTGTGCAGGAGCGGGAACTCGAACCCTAACATATTCTATGTTGAATTTGTCATCCATAGAGTATTACATGCTTTGTGTTACATTATGGTGGTATCTAAAAAACAGTTAGTTTAGTCATCCATACAATAATTAGTCATCCATACGGTTTAATGCAGTTATTAT
This sequence comes from Oophaga sylvatica, assembly GCA_033576555.1. Lineage (NCBI taxonomy): Eukaryota > Metazoa > Chordata > Amphibia > Anura > Dendrobatidae > Oophaga > Oophaga sylvatica. Next base: position 547,716,096 of record JARQOD010000001.1, on the reverse strand, counting down.
TAATTACACTGGAATATAAAACTCCAAAAAAGTTTAAAGTGCTTTGGGTAAAGTTACGGTGGTTTAAAATGTTTAAAAACTGCTTTGCCTGATACAGTTCACAAAATATTTTTGTTTCAAAAATTGACTACTGTCATACATACTGTATAACCAGCTTTGTGTGAAATTTCATTGTTTTGAAATAAGAACAAAAATTGACCTGCTACAGGTATACAAATTTGGTTGTTCAAAAATTGACTATTGTCATATACAGTAAACTGTAGAACTTGGTTTGTGGGAAGTTTCATTGGTTTGAAGCAAAAACAAATATTGACCTACTACAAGTGTACAAATTTGGTCCCTTGATACTCGGTCCCCAGTCACCACTATTTTTCCCGGTGTGGTGTCTCCGCCTTGTACCAACACATGCCCAGGAACATCACCCATGGCCTTACCAATGCCATTACTGGGATTGTTCACTTCAGACCGACATATGGACCAGTGCTTGTGGCCAAGGATATTACATTTCCCTGGGTGAACATTGTGGAGGCCGGGGCCGAGTCCCACCCAGGCATGGCACATGTGCTACCGATGCCAAGGATTGCTAGCCTTACGTCTATCAGGGTTTTCTCCACCTCCTACACCCGCTTCTGCTCCGCTATCTCCCATGTGCTATACTTGCACTGTACTTGGACCGGCAGACCTTAAAGAAGCATGCCCCCTCAAATTCTCCTGGGCTATTTTTCATTGCACTTAAGGGTATATGCCCCTTATATTTTTCTCATGCTGCTTTTCATTGACACTTTAACTCCTGACTCTTCATTGATATTTTACTGTGTGCTTGCACTGACACAAAGTAGTTATTGTTTTTTCATACCTTCTTTTTCATGCACGGCTACAGATTTAATTTTTATTATTTTATGGCACATGGCTTTTACACTTATTAACTTTTTTATTGTACCTGTCTATACAGTCATGGCCAAAAGTTTTGAGAATGACACAAATATTAATTTTTACAAAGTCTACTGCTTCACTTTTTCTAATGGCAATTTGCATACACTCCAGAATGTTATAAAGAGTGATCAGCTTAACAGCAATTACTTGCAAAGTCAATATTTGGCTAGAAAATGAACTTTATCCCCCAAAACACATTTCAACATCATTGCAGCCCTGCCTTAAAAGGACCAGCTAACCTTTTCAGTGATTGCTCCATTAACACAGGTGTGGGTGTTGATGAGGACATGGCTGGAGATCAATCTGTCATGATTAAGTAAGAATGAGACCACTGGACACTTTAAAAGGAGGCTGGTGCTTGGCATCATTGTTTCTCTTCTGTTAACCATGGTTATCTCTAAAGAAACACGTGCAGTCATTGCAATGCACAATAATGGCCTAACAGGGAAGAGTATCGCAGCTAGAAAGATTGCACCTCAGTCAACAATCTATCGCATCATCAAGAACTTCAAGGAGAGAGGTTCCATTGTTGCCAAAAAGGCTCCAGGGCGCCCAAGAAAGACCAGCAAGCGCCAGGACCGTCTCTTAAAAGTGTTTCAGCTGCGGGATCGGGCTACCAGCAGTGCAGAGCTTGCTCAGGAATGGCAGCAGGCAGGTGTGAGTGCATCTGCACGCACTGTGAGGTGGAGACTCTTGGAGCAAGGCCTGGTCTCAAGGAGGGCAGTAAAGAAGCCACTTCTCTCCAGAAAAAACATCATGGACAGACTGATATTCTGCAAAAGGTACAGGCAGTGGATTGCTGAGGACTGGGGTAAAGTTATTTTCTCTGATGAATCCCCTTTTCTATTGTTTGGGACATCAGGAAAACGCCTCATTCGGAGAAGACAAGGTGAGCGCTACCACCAGTCTTGTCTCATGCCAACTGTTAAGCATCCTGAAACCATTCATGTGTGGGGTTGCTTCTCAGCCAAGGGAATCGGCTCTCTCACAGTCTTGCCTAAAAACACAGCCATGAATAAAGAATGGTACTAGAATGTCCTCCAAGAGCAACTTCTCCCAACCCTCCAAGAGCAGTTTGGCGATCAACAATGCCTTTTCCAGCATGATGGAGCACCTTGCCATAAAGCAAAGGTGATAACTAAATGGCTCAGGGAACAAAACATAGAGATTTTGGGTCCATGGCCTGGAAACTCCCCAGATTTTAATCTCATTGAGAACTTGTGGTCAATCATCAAGAGACGGGTGGACAAACAAAAACCTAAAAATTCTGACAAAATGAAAGCATTGATTGTGCAAGAATGGACTGCTATCAGTCAGGATTTGGTCCAGAAGTTGATTGAGAGCATGCCAGGGAGAATTGCAGAGGTCCTGAAGAAGAAGGGTCAACACTGCAAATATTGACTTGCTGCATTAACTCATTCTAACTGTCAATATAAGATTTTGTTACTCATATGTTTGCAATTATATTTCTGTCTGTGATAAAAACATCTGTCAAACACACACATAAAAACCAGAGGGCAGCAGATCATGTGAAAATATAATATTTGTGTCATTCTCAAAACTTTTGGCCATGACTGTAGTGCATATGAATATACCCTAGTTTTAGTATTTTTTATGTTTTATTCTTCTAAGTATACATCTTATTCTGAGCAAATAGTAGGGGCTATATATATATATAACAAAAAGTATATATGTATTTTTTTAACACTAAATATCCGTTCATTAAAATATTTGATTCCTTTGTGTTTTTTTTTCTGCAACATTATCTGACATTGTCCTTTTTCTTGTGCCATTTGAGGCTCTACTTATGTAACCTTATATGTTTAATATCATTAATCTCCTTTATAATAACAGCAATAATAATTTTATTTCTATAGTGCCAACATACAGTGGGTACAGAAAGTATTCAGACCCCTTTACATTTTTCACTCTTTTTTTCATTACAGCAATTTGGTAAATTCAAAAAAGTTCATTTTTTCTCATTAATGTACACTCTGCACCCCATCTTGACTGAAAAAAAAACAGAAATGTAGAAATTTTTGCAAATTTATTAAAAAAGAAAAGCTTAAATATCACATGGTCATAAGTATTCACACCCTTTGCTCAATATTGATTAGAAGCACCCTTTTGAGCTAGTACAGTCATGAGTCTTCTTGGGAATGATGCAACAAGTTTTTCACACCTGAATTTGGGGATCCTCTGCCATTCTTGCTTGCAGATCCTCTCCAGTTCTGTTAGGTTGGATGGTGAACGCTGGTGGACAGCCATTTTCAGGTTTCTCCAGAGATGCTCTATTGGGTTTAGGTCAGGGCCAGTCAAGAATGGTCACAGAGTTGTCATGAAGCCACTCCTTTATTTTAGCTGTGTGCTTAGGGTCATTGTCTTGTTGGAAGATGAACTTCTTGCCAAGTCTGAAGTCCAGAGCACTCTGGAAGAGGTTTTCATCCAGGATATCTATGTACTTGGCTACATTCATGTTTCCTTCAATTGCAACCAGTTGTCCTATCCCTGCAGCTGAAAAAAAAACCCATAGCATGATGCTGCCACCACCATGTTTCACTGTTGGGATTGTATGGGGCAAGTGAAGAGCAATGCCTGGTTTTCTATACACATACCGCTTAGAATTATCACCAAAAAGTTCTATCGTCATCTCATCAGACCAGAGAATCTTATTTCTTATAGTCTGGGAGTCCTTTATGTGTTTTTTAGCAAACTCTATGTGGGCTTTCATATGTCTGGCACGGAGGAAGGGCTTCCGTCGGGCCACTATGCCATAAAGGCCCCAATGGTGGAGGGCTGCAGTGATAGTTGACTTTGTAGAACTTTTTCACATCTTCCTACTGCATCTGTAATGCTCAGCCACAGTGATCTTGGGGTTCTTCTTTACCTCTCTAACCAAGGCTCTTCTCCCATGATTGCTCAGTTTGGCTGGACGGCGAGGTCTAGGAAGATTTCCCAAACTTCTTCCATTTAAGGATTATGAAGGCGACTGTGCTCTTAGGAACATTGAGTACTGCAGAAATTCTTTTATAACCTTGGCCAGATCTGTGACTTGCCACCATTCTGTCTCTGAGCTCCTTGGCCAGATCCTTTGACCTTATGATTCTCATTTGGTCTGACATGCACTGTGAGCTGTGAGGTTTTATACAGACAGGTGTGTGCCTTTACAAATCAAGTCCTATCAGTCTCATTAAGCACAGCTGGACTCCAAGGAAGGAGTAGAACATCTCAAGGAGGATCACAAGGAAATGGACAGCATGTTACTTAAATATCAGTGTCTGAGCAAAGGGTCTGAATACTTATGTTAGGGTCTGTGGAACGCACCAAATAAATATAAATAGTGGGTGCGTTCGCAGCCCGGGGTCCACCGTGCAGGCAGAGCCTGCTGCTAGTAAGATGCGAACTCTGTTACTTCACAAAGTCGCAAACATAGATGCTGTGGCACTATATGGCGGTATAAGCGAACTCTGTTACACCACAGAGTCGCTGCGGTAAAGCTGCCGAGATAGCGACTGTGTCCTGTTAACACCACAGGGCTACACATATAACTGCTGTGCGGATAGCAGTCCGTGGTCATGCAGTCAGCAACACAAACAAACAACCCCTCACGGGAGAGGCCGGTATTCCAGGGGCTTATTTCAGCTAAGCCCTGAACACGTGCATACGAATCTCCTCACCGGAGGTGCAGGTATTCTAGGAGATTATTTCAGCCGAACCCTAACCACATGCGTGCATGATCACACTGGCGCAAAGCACATAATGCAATCGATACTAGCGCATGGCCGGAAGGCCATGCAACCCTTTTATAGTAGCAACTACAGGACCTGCCAGAAAAGGACCAATGAGAAACTGTTCCAGAACACATGTAGTTTCAGGACCTTCCTGGCGGACCAATTGGAGCTGCTGCAGTACCTGAGTATGTGACCCCTGATCTCCAATGAAAGATCTTACCCTGGGCATTCTCAGAAGGGGAAACGCAGGACTTAGTCCTAAAGACGTCTGCTCGCCACTGACCAGTACTGGCTACAATAGCAGAACCTGGAGAGGCAGCAGCAAGTCTCTGCACAGTATTAGACCGGGTGAGACGCTGGGACCGACGTCTTTGCTAAGCAGGCTCCACTGCGGCCGGAGATGGATGGGGGACCGCAGCGGGACTGGTTCGAGACTCCCCTTGTGCAGCAGCGGAACTCAAACCCTAACATTACCCCCCTCCTAGGGCCCCCCTTCTTTGGGCCTCACTGCCTCAAAGGCAGCGATGAGCTGCGGAGCGTGAACATGCTCGGCAGGCTCCCAGGAGCTATCCTTAGGCCCACAACCCCTCCAATCCACCAAATAAAATTTTTTGCCCCGTACCACCTTGCACTCAACGATGGCGTTCACTTCATGATCGTCCGGCAGAGGACTCGGAAAACTGGGAGATGGCCACGGGTTTCAAAAGGGACACGTGAAAGGTATCAGAGATACCAAGTCGAGGTGGAAGGGCTAAGCGGTAGACTACAGGGTTTACCTGCTCAAGTATCTTAAAGGGGCCCAAATAGCGAGGTGCCAACTTAGTAGACTCTACTCGCAGCCTGATGTTTCCGGGCGAGCAAGTGTTGGAGCGGGGCGCCTATGAGCGTTGGTGGAAGACCTCATCCTCTCCTTGGAGGCCTGAATGGCATCCTGAGTGTGGTTCCAAATGTCCCGTGCCTCCACGGTCCAGTCTGCCACCCTGGAGTCATCGGAAGACACGGGCATGGGCATCGATACTCGCGGATGCTGACCGTAGTTTAAAAGGAATGGTGTCTGTCCGGTGGAGTCAGCCACAGCATTATTTAGCGTGAATTCAGCCCACGGTAGCAAGGAAGCCCAGTCATCCTGCCTGGCTGAGACAAAATGTCGCAAGTATGTGACCAAGGTCTGGTTGGCTCTCTCTACCAACCCATTCGTCTCGGGATGATAAGCCGAAGAGAGATTTAACTCAATGCTGAGTAGATGACACAGCTCTCTCCAGAACCGAGACGCAAATTGGGGACCTCGATCACTGACAATTTTGTCTGGCATTCCGTGTAGCGGAAAATGTGCCTGATAACTAATGCTGCTAAGGCCTGTGCGGAAGGTAACCATGGTAACGGCTCCAAGTGTACCATTTTGGAGAAGTGGTCGGTTATCACCAGATGATGGTGCAGCCCCGAGACTTGAGTAAGCTCACCACAAAATCCATCCCAACCATCTCCCAGGGCCTGTCTGCCACCGGTAAAGGGAAAAGTAACCCAGCTGGCCGTTGTCGAGGGGACTTATTCTTGGCGCAGGAGACGCACGCCTGAACGTATTCCCTGACGTCACGGACCATATGTGGCCACCAGTATGTCCTCGCCAGCAACTCAGATGTCCTCTTTGCCCCAAAATGTCCACCCACCCTGGACGAATGTGCCCAAGAGAGTACCTCCAGTCGCAAATTGATGGGCACAAAAGTCTTGCCTGGAGGCACAGACTCAAGCGAAAACTGGGGCCACAGTTCTTAGGCTCTCTGTGGGGACAATCAGCCGAGGCTCCTCCTCCATCTCCTCAGAGGACACCACGGAGCGAGACAGAGCGTCGGTACAAATGTTCTACTCGCCGGAGAGAAAATGGAGGGTGAAATGGAACCGGGAGAAGAACAGGGACCATCTGGCCTGACGGGATTTAGCCGCTGAGCGGTCTGTAGATAGACCCAAATTTTTGTGGTCAGTGAACACTTGAAAGGGAAAGCGAGCCCCCTCCAGGATATGTCTCCACTCGGAAAAGGCCAACTTCATGGCTAGCAACTCCCTATCCCCAATTGAATAATTCCTCTCCGCTGGTGTGAAGGTCTTGGAGAAGAAGAAGCAAGGATGTTTACGACCTTGAGCATCCTTTTGAAAAAGAACTGCTCCAGCACCAACGGACGAGGAATCTACCCCCAATATAAAAGGCTTATCAACCTCGGGATGATGTAGGATAGGAGCGCTAGCAAAATGGGACTTGATTGAAGTAAAGGCCTTGGAGACCTCCTCTGACCACAATTTGGGATTGGCTCCCTTCTTGGTGAGGGCTACCAAGGGAGCAACCAAAGTAGAGAAGTGGGGTATGAATTGGCGATAGTAATTAATAAACCCCATAAAGTGCTGCATCGCTTTAAGAGAATGGGGTTCTTGCCAATCCAATACAGCCTGTAGTTTGGCAGGATCCATAGCCAATCCCTGAGTGGAGATGATATAGCCCAGGAATGGCAGAGACTCCTGCTCAAACACACACTTCTCCAACTTCGCATATAGGGAATTTGCCCGCAAGAGGTCGAAGACCCTGCAGACATCTCTCCGGTGGGTTCCATATCTGGGGAAAAGATGAGAATATCATCCAGATAAACTACCACTGATGTGGCAAGCTTCCCGGAAGATGTCATTTACGAAATCTTAGAAGACGGCTGGAGCATTACAGAGCCCGAAGGGCATCACAAGATATTCGTAATGTCCATCTCTGGTATAGAACGCGGTCTACCATTCGTCCCCCTCATGGATGCGGATCAGGTTATAGGCACCACGAAGATCCAGCTTAGTAAATACCCTTGCTCCCCGGAGCCTATCAAAGAGCTCAGATATTAGGGGCAAAGGGTATTTGTTCTTAACGGTAATGGCGTTATGACCCCTATAGTCTATACACGGTCGTAATTCTCCATTCTTCTTCTGCACGAAGAAAAATCCTGCCCCTGCTGGTGACACTGACTTCCTAATAAACCCTCTTGCCAGATTTTCCTGGAAGTATTGTGACATGGCCTCCGTCTCAGGAAGAGAGAGAGGATACACTCTTCCTCGAGGGGGCTCCGTTCCAGGCAAGAGGTCTATAGGACAGTCATAGGGGCGATGAGGTGGAAGAGTTTCCGCTGCCTTTTTGGAGAATACATCCGCGTATGACCAATAAACCTTGGGGAGAGAAGCAAGGTCTATGGGTATCTCCGTGGTGGAAACCTGAACATCCTCTCTGAGACATCTGTCTCTGCAATGATCACCCCAACCCAGTATTCTCCCAGAGGACCACTCAATATGGGGAGAGTGGTGGCGAAGCCAGGGTAATCCCAACAAAACCTCATCTATTCCCTCAGGAAGAACAAAAAGGGATATATTCTCCTGATGAGAAGGGGACATAGACAGAGGAAGAGAGACAGTCTGGTGGGTGATTTGTGAGGGCAGGATTGCTCCATTCAATACTCTCACCGATACTGGCTCAGCGAGCGTCAGCAGCGGTATGGAATGGCGAAAGGCAAAGGAGTAGGACATAAAATTCCCCTCTGCCCCAGAGTCCACACAAAGCTTGGCGGGAAGAGTAGATGAACCTAGAGAGATTAACCCTTTAAGGAGCACTTTCTGAGCAAAAGCTGTCACGTCTAATGACCCTGCTCCAATGGTCACTGAACACGACCATTTACTCATCCGCTGGGGACATCGGTTAGCATAATGTCCCGGCTGCTGACACACTCTACAGACCACGGATACTCGAGTGGTCCGAGACTTAGGTCCTGCTCGAGAAGCCTCCATGGTCTCTTGGGAATCGGACGCTCGAAAGGGGAATTTAAGAGGTTTGGCAAAGGTAGGAGCAAGCCGAAACCACTGCCTACACTGGATCCGCTCCAACCTCCGCTCGTGAAAATGGAGGTCGATGCGGGTAGATATAGAGATGAGCTTCTCCAGTGTGGCAGGAATCTCCCTGGTAGCCAAAGCATCCTTTACATGGTCTGCCAATCCTCTCCAGAACTTTATCCAGCCAATCTAACTCAGAGGCCATAGTTCGAAATTGGACGCAAAACTGGCTGACCATGGACAAGCCCTGTGACATTGCCAGCACTTGGAGTGCCGTATCGTGTGTGACTTGAGGTCCTACAAAGATCTTTTTCAGAGCCTCCAAAAAACGAGGAGCATTCCGCACCACACGATCGTCGCGCTCCCACAGCGGCGTTGCCCATTCCAACGCTCTGCCTGACAGAAGAGACACAATGAAGGCCACTTGTGCCCGTTCCATGGGAAAACGTGCTGCCAGCAGCTCAAGCTGTATAGAACATTGGCTCACGAATCCCCGACAATGTATACGGTCACCGGCAAACTTATCTAGAAGCGGGAGGTGGGATAAAGTCGGAGCAGAGGTAGCGGAGGACAAACTGGCTGCGGCTACGCTAGCAGCCTGAACAGCGACTGCGGTAACATCCACAGCTGAGGTTGTGCGCTCAAGAGACGCCAACCTACCCTCCTGCTGCTGGATATACTGCTGTAGACACTGGTCATCTGCCATTTTACTAGCCAGACCCTGGCACTAGTATTATGTTAGGGCTGGCGGAATGCACCTAAAAGATATTAAGGAGAGGTGCGTTCGCAGCCCGGGGTCCACCGTGCAGGCAGAGCCTGCTGCTAGTAAAATGGCGCAAATGCGCAGTATGAGCAAGTTCTGCTATCCTGCAGAGTCGCAGATGTAAATGCCGTAGCACTATATGGCGGTATAAGCGAACTCCGTTAGACCACAGAGTTGCTAACTAAACCGCTATGGCGCTATATGGCGGTATAAGCAAACTCTGTTACTTCACAGAGCCGCTGTGAAAAAGACTGTGTCCTGTCAGACTCACAGGTGACACAGATGACTGCTAAGCGATTGCAGTCTGTGGTCATGCCATACACACAGCAAACTCCTCACCGGAGGTCCCGGTATACTAGGGGCTTATTTCAGCCAGAGCCCTGAATCCAAACACACAAACTCCTCACCGGAGGTGCCTGTATTCTAGGGGCTTATTTCAGCTGAGTCCCTAACCACATGCATAAGACCACACTGGCACAAGCACGTAACAGATATGATACTAGCGCACGGCTGTGCGGTTATGCAACCCTTTTATAGTAGCCACGAGTACAAGACCTTCCAGAACAGACCAATAGGAAACTGCTTCAGAACACAAACAGCTTCAGGACCTTCCTGGAGGACCAATAGGAGACTCAGCTGTACCTGAGCATGTGACCTCTGATCTCCAATGGGAGATCTTGCCCTGGGCATGCTCAGATGGAGACACAGAGGACTTAGTCCCAAAGCTGCCTGCTCCAACGCTGGTTACAACAGAGGATCCAGGAGAGGCAGCAGCAAGTCTCCGCACAGCATCAAACTGGGCGAGACGATGGGACCGACGTCTCTGCTGAGCAGGCTCCACTGCGGCTGGAGATGGATGGGGGACCGCAGCGGGAATAGCTCGAGATTCCCACTGTGCAGAAGTGGGAACTCGAACCCTAACAGTAACTTATCTGAATGATAGCAGGAGACAGCAGAATACAAGCTGAATTCCATCCAAGACCAGGAAATAACAATTGATCACCGGCGAGGATCATGGGAATTCAGCTCACTTATATCAGGCCAGTCCATCCCCCTGATAACCATTCATCAATTGCTGGTGGTGGACTTTTGCTGTTCAACAAAGGTTCAATACCTTCAGCAACCACCAGAGGAAGCCTCAGCTCCAAAGTTGTCTCCAACACGTTCACAGCAAGACACATCTTTAAAACAACTGTTAAGAGGAGACTTTGTGCAGCAGGCCTTCATGGTAAAATAGCTGCTAGGAAACCACTGCTAAGGACAGGCAACAAGCAGAAGAGACATGTTTGGGCTAAAGAACAAAATGAATAGACATTAGACCAGTGGAAATCTGTGCTTTGGTCTGATGAGTAGTGTTGAGCGATACGATACTGCAAATATCGGGTATCGGCTGATATTAGCTGTATCGGGCTTTCGATTCCGAGTACCGATATTTTCGTCATATCGGATACCGGAATCGGGATTGTCACTGTCACTGTCTGTGTCCGTCGGTCGGGTCTGTCACTGTCAGTGTCCGTCGGTCGGGTCTGTCAGGAGTCAGCGGCACTTACCTGGCAGAAGATCTCCGGCGGTCACGGCCTGGACTGCTTCATGGCCGCCATCATCTTTCCCCGGCGGTCACATGCAGTTTCTCGCGATAACTGCAGTGACTGCTGGGTAATCCCGGCCGTAAAGCAGTCAGTCCGATGACGTCACCGCCGGGGAAGCAGGTAATCAGCTGTGCTGCGTCGCGATGACAGGCTCTGCCTGTCATTGCGATGTAGCAGAGCTGGATCGTCGTGGGACAGTCGTTACTATGGACTGCGTCGGACAGGTGGTATACTGTTGGTTTGTTTTTTTTCTTTTTTTACAGGAGATCTATGGCGTCGCAGGAATGAGAGTACAATAAAAGAAATGAAAACTGTGTTGTCTCTTTTATTTCATTAAAATACTTTTTTCTTGCTTTGTCTTTTTTTTATGCATTTAATAACTTTGGGATTAATAATGGATCGGTGTCTTATTGACGCCTCTCCATTATTAACCGGGCTTATTGTCACCGTGCAATCAACGGTGACATTAACCCCTTATTACCCCACTTGCCACCGCTACAGGGCAGTGGGAAGAGCCAGGTAAAGTGCCACAATTGGCACATCTTTTGATGCGCCAAATGTGGGGCTGCTGTAGCCTGGTATTATCAGGCTGTTGAGGGCCAAAATCCATGGCCTTGACAGTCTTTTAATACCAGGCCGCAGCAGTCTGCATTTTACTTGGCTGGTTAACAAAAATAGGGGGACCCCTACGCCGTTTTTTTTTCGAGGGGATCCCCTATTGTCACGCGGTCTTATGATATGTGTACGATGCCAGTAAACTATTCTTAAAACAACACTCTATACAACATATAGATTAGCAACATCAGCATGTAAATATAGAATAGATTTACCTGACACGATATCCGTTGAACTCAGGGTTAATCTTGAGGACTTGATACACTGTCACAGGGAAAGAGGAGGACCGGGGGTCTAACCTGACCCTAAACTGGGGTCCTAACTAATCCCTCACCTTGGAGGTACTGATAATGGTTCAGAGGTCCAAGTCTCCAGCCTAACCCTGTCTCCTATCAGTCCCTGAACCCTGTAATCAGTCCTAAGAAGGATACTGATTACCACCAAAGGAATATGGGCTGATCTCTGCTAAATACACAGATTAGACATATTAGACAGACTGGAGAAAACACAGACTTGCATACACACTCAAACACAGAAGGAACATAAATGATCTGGGATATTAAACTCTAAGCAAGGTGAGCTTAAAACAACTAGGAGCTCTTTAACTTAAGTCTATACAGATACAATCCTATCTGTGGTCTGCATGAAGAATTTCACTGGCAACTCCCAACACAGACAACCAGAGATTTAAAGGAAACCAATCAACAAATAATTAATTGCAGCCGGGAGAAACTGCACCCAGTCCCAGAACTGAGCACAGACAGAATTAACTCCCTAACTGCCAAACACAAAGAAACAGCAACTCAGCTGTGAGAAGTCAGAATGTGCAACCGCGACGATCTTCGTGGCAATGCACACATGACACCTATTTTTGTTAACCAGCCAAGCTAAGCAGACTGCTGTGGCCTGGTATTATCAGGCTTGCAAGGTCCATGGATATTGGATCCTTACCAGCCTGAAAAAACAGGCCTCAGCGGTCTGCTTCATCTGGCTGGTTAACAAAAATAGGGGGGACCCCACGCCAATTTTTTTCGAGGGGATCCCCTATTTTTGTTAATCAGCCAAGATATGCAGACTGCTGTGGCCTGGTATTATCAGGCTGGCAAGGTCCATGGATCTTGGCTCCTTAACAGCCTGAAAATCCAGGCCTCAGCGGTCTGCTTCATCTGGCTGGTTAACAAAAATAGGGGGGACCCCACGCCATTTTTTATTCGAAGGGAACCCCTATTTTTGTTAATCAGTTCCCTCTGACGTCACTGATTGTGTCCCTGGCTGACCTGAAGTGAAAGTGGAAAGCAATCAATTAAGCTTTCCACTTCCTCTCCTGTCAGCCAGGAGAGGAACTTATTCATTTGGGGGTTTACTGTGAGGCTGCAGATTAGCTGCGGTCCCTGCAGTAAACATTAACCCTTTCTGAAGGATTACACCGTGGGACCTGACTGTGCATGGGATAGGTAAGAATAATTTTGCTTTTTTATTTTATTTTTATTACAGGAAATGGTTTTTGCAGTCAAATAAAAGATGGTCAAAAACATGTGTCTTTATTTCATTAAAATGATTTTTAATTAAAGTGTGTGTGTTTTATTTTTATTTCATGCAATAGGATTAATAATTGATAGTTGTCTAATTGACAGCTCTAATTATTAACCTGGCTTAAGGTCACCTTTCAATTGCAATGTGGCTTTAACCCCATATTAACCCATTCGCCACCGCTACAGGGCAATGGGAATAGACGGGCAAAGTGCCAGAAAGGGCGAATCTAATTATAGATTTGTCTTTTCTGGGGTGTCTGGGGGCAGATGTTAGTAGCCAGGGGGGGCCAAAAATAATGGTCCCTCTCTGGGCTATTATTATCTGCCCCCATTCGCTGGCTTTGTCTATCTGGTTGCAAAAATAGGGCGGGAGCCCACGCATTTTTTTTAAACAATTTTACACCTCATATATATATATATATATATATATATATATATATATATATATATATATATACATGTCATTGAATTTGTGACACATATATATATATTTATATTTATAGTTCATACACTTCTACATAGTATAATAGCCGCTAATTCAATTGCAGGCTTTTGTGAAAATGCAGAACCCGACATGAAATGACACTTGGTGTACATAGGGTTAACCGTGTCTTTTCATGTCCTTTGCTATCTGATTTGCACAAACAATTACATTAGTCTATGTGTGCAAAATTTCACACCTGTAGGGGTTAATTAAAGGTGTAAATTCGTAGCAAAAAAGTCCGTTTTTTTTACAACGAATTTACACCTTTAATTAACCCCTACAGGTGTGAAATTTTGCACACATAGACTGATGTAATTGTTTGTGCAAATCAGATAGCAAAGGACATGAAAAGACATGGTTAACCCTATGTACACCAAGTGTCATTTCATGTCGGGTGCTTCTGTCTTTTCACAGAAGCCGGCTTTACCCGGCAATTGAATCAGAGGATATTTTACTATGTAGAAGTGTATAAACTATACATATATTGTATATATATATATGTCACAATGACATGTATATATATATATGCATTCTATGTGTGTATATTTAGTGTTTACAAGGAAATAAAGGTTTTTTTTTAGTTGCGATATTTTGTTCCCATAGACTTACATGGGACTTCCGGTATCGGAATCGGATATCGCCGATATTTAGTGATATCGGCGATACCATTCCGATCCGATATTTTTAGATATCGAGCAGTATTGCTCAACACTACTGATGAGTCCAAATTTTAGATCTTTAGTTCCAACCACCGTGTCTTTGTGCGACACAGAAAAGGTGAACGGATGGACTCTACATGCCTGGTTCCCACCGTGAAGCATGGAGGAGGAGGTGTGATGGTGTGGTGGTGCTTTTCTGGTGACACTGTTGGGGATTTATTCAAAATTGAAGGCATAATGAACCAGAATGGCTACCACAGCATCTTGCAGCGGCATGCTATTCCATCCGGTTTGCGTTTAGTTGGACCATCATTTATTTTTCAACAGGACAATGACCCCAAACACACTTCCAGGCTGTGTAAGGGCTATTTGACCAAGAAGGAGAGTGATGGGGTGCTATGCCAGATGACCCGGCCTCCACAGTCACCAGACCTGAACCCAATCGAGATGGTTTGGGGTGAGCTGGACGCAGAGTGAAGGCAAAAGGGCCAACAAGTGCTAAGCATCTCTGGTAACTCCTTCAAGATTGTTGGAAGACCATTTCCGGTGACTACCTCTTGAATCTCATCAAGAGAATGCCAAGAGTGTGCAAAGCAGTCATCAAAGCAAAAGGTGGCTACTTTGTAGAACCTAGAATATAAGACATAATTTCAGTTGTTACACACTTTTTTGTTAAGTATATAATTCCACATGTGTTAATTCATAGTTTTGATGCCTTCAGCATGAATGTACAATTTTCATAGTCATGAAAATACAGAAAAATCTTTAAATGAGAAGGTGTGTCCAAACTTTTGGTCTGTACTGTATACAACAAGGATAAAGGCAGTGATGTGTAACAAACTTTGCAAGATTCCAGCTATCCAGCTCCCAATTCCTTTGAACCAATTGGCTGAATTAAGAAAGGAGAAAATATCTGCCAGAGACTGGGAATTGTCCAACAAATCTCTTAGTAATTTTTCATAATATTGTATAAACTTATTATTCAAGGACGTTGGGGAATTTAGACTGTCCCATACGGTTACCAATAATAACATAGAAAATGCGAAAAACCAAAACATTATGTCCCCTTTATTTGCTATTAGCTTGTTTAACCAGCTTGCAGTGCGATGCGTGGATCCAAGTCAGTCTTCCTTCCAGTTTCACTGACATAGGGGTGATGAAGAGGACTTGATCGGGACTGTCATAAAAGGGTTCTAGTCCATGTTTTCTGACATGCCTTTTCAAGACCACAAAATCACCAGAACTTCAAATTATAACAAGTGTCGGTTTCTGCTGAATCTGGAAGAGAAGAAGAAACTAGAACATAGGTGTTAGCAAGATTTTTACTAAGCTGAATAACATGTTGAACAGCACGGTCAGCTTCTTCTGATAACTGCTGAGACTGGAAATTTGCAACTGGGGGCCTGGCACCAAACAATATCTCATATGGAAACAGGCCATGTTTTGCAATAGGGGTAGTGCGAATGTGGTATAGTACAATGGGTATGAGCTCTGGCCATGGAGCCGTAGTCTCCTGCATCATTTTGGTCAATTGTCCCTTCAGTGTGCCATTCAACCTCTCAACTTTCCCACTGGATTGTGGATGGTATGGACTATGGAGGGCTACAGTGGATCCAAGCATTGTCAGAACCTCCTAATATACATGAGAAGAAAAAGCTAGACCTTGGTCACTTTCAACGACTTCTGGAACTCCATATCTGCATATGACTTCCATCACCAGTTTCTTCGCTGTGGTCTTTGCAGTCATGTTGTTAACGGGGAATGCTTCTGGCCAACTGGAGAACATGTCGACAACCACCAGACAATATTCATACCTTCCAGACTTAGGCAACGTGATATGGTCCACCTGGAGCCTTTGGAAAGGATAGTCTGGTTTAGCAAGGTGTTTCGGAGGTACACGTTGAAGTTGACCGGGATTGCAGGTCTGACAGATATTACATGCATGGTTGAGTGCTATCAGGACTGTAGAAATACCTGGAGCCCAGTAGAATTTTTGTACCAGGGTAGGGCCTGGTTTTTTCCTCGATATATGGGTCCATGTGCCCACGTGGCAATAGCAGGGTACATCCGCTTAGGGAGACACACAAGTTGGTCCTTTTTCCAGAGACCATTGTCATACGTGCTCCATCAGTCTTCCATTGCTTCACCCTTCATTGGGCATTCTCTGCATCGTCATTAAGCGGTCTCGCGGGGCCCGACAGAAAACCTCAGACTGTCGTAGATAATCAGGTTCTTGTAGAGTCAGGATCTCTTGCAACTGTTTACACTGAGAGCGTGTGGTCACCATAGTTGGTATGGTTAGTTCAATGGACAAAAGTGCAGCGGCCTCTGCTTGCATATCCACAAATGCGTTGCCAATAGTCTGTGGACTGTTCCTAGGACCGTGTGCCTTAACTTTGATAGTGGCCACCTGAGTAGGCAATTTGATTGAATCCATAAGGGTTTTAACATCTTCAGCATTTTTTACTGGAGTTCCGGCAGTAGTAATAAACCCTCGATTGGCCCATAGAGCTCCAAAATCGTGAGCAATACCTAATGCATACCATGAGTCCGTGTATATATTAGCCTCCCTGTCTTTGGCCAAAATACATGCAGTAGACAGAGCCTGAAGTTCTGCTTCTTGTGCTGACTGTGATGGCGGGAGCGCAGCTGCGTGCACTACAGTGTCCTCTGTGGTAACAGCATATCCCATGTGGAATCTACCAAACTCATCAGCATATCTTGAACCATCCTTGTATAACACCAGATTGGGATTTGGAAGTGGAGTCTCACTGACATTTGGCAGAGTAGCTGTTTCTTCAGTCAGAAGTTGTGAACAATCATGTTGGAGATAATCCTCATCACCGCCATCTTTCTTGGGGACCGGCAGTAAAGTAGCAGGGTTGATTGTAGTACAGAGATGCAACTTAACATAGTTAGGCAAAAGGAGTGAACACTGCAGTCGTAAATGTTGTTGTACAGTCAAATGTCTTTGCTGTTGTAGTATTAGTATCGCTGCAATATCATGCGGGGCAAAAATGTGCGTTTCATGTCCAAGAATTATATCTGCAGTCTTGTAAAGCAACGAGTGAGTGGCGTGAACTGCTCTCATGCAACTTGGTGATACTCGGGCCACGGGGTCGAGGCGGGCCGAATAATAGCTCACTGGTCGTTGCCTATTGCCATGTGATTGTGTGAGTACCCCTGCTGCGTGTCCTTCATTTTCAGACATATACAAATGGAATGGTCGAGTATAGTCTGGGATGCCCAAGGCAGGGCGGAAGCAATAAGCCGCTTTAATTCAGAGAAGGCACGATAAAGGCTTTCCATACAAACCGGTGATCTTTCCTTATAGTTCATTATACCGTCTTTTAAGGCATTGTAAAGGGGTTGCATTATGTGGGATGCATCCGGTATCCACTGACGACAATAAGTTCATAGTCCAAGGAAACGCTGGAGTTCAGTTTCATCTTTTGGGAAAGGAAGAGAGCTGACAGCTATTTTTCTTTCTTCTGTGAGGTGTCTGACACCCTGAAGGAGACAGTGACCCAAAAATATCACTTAACCAAGGCAGAACTGAAGTTTCGAGGCCGAAACACGACAGTTCAGATCTGCCAGATACTTGAGAAAAACGAACAGTGGCAGCAATGTCTTCCTGCTCCGTCCGTACACACAACAAAAAATCATCCACATACTGAAGCAGTGTGACATGGGGTGGTTCAAGTGCCAGGGTAAAAGACACTCGCCCATATTTTTTGCAAACTGATTGGGATTGTTTTGGGCCCCTTGTGGCAGAACTGTCCACATCAATTGTCCTCCCTGATAAGTGAATGCAAACAGAAACTGGCAATCTGGGTGAAATGGAATGCTGAAGAAGGCATTGGCAAAGTCGATGACTGTAAACCAAGCAGCATATTGAGATATCTGGAACAAAACAGTATATGGATTAGGCACCACCGGAGTTTCCAGAACAGTAACTGCATTAACTGCCCGTAGATCTTGTACCAGCCGGTACACAGAGTGTTAAGTTTGTGTGCTGTTGAAGGGCGGGAGCTGGAGTCTGCTATGTGGGCCACTGATAAGAGCTGTGTGCTTGCAGCTGGGGTGGGGGCTGGAGCTGCTGCAGCTGCTGGTCTGCTTTTTGATTTTTCCTGCTAATACAGAGCGGGCTAAATTATTCTGAAAACTTTTTATTACTTTTAATATATCGTCCGGAGTGGACAGAGAAAGCATACAGGATTGCGTTCTGGACAACCTCAGTAAGTAATTTGACCTGATGCATATTACATGACCGCCTGTCTGCTTGGTTGCTGCGACCTGTCATGTTTCCACCTAGCCATACGTTTGTATATAAAAATTAGATTCTTCCTGTATCATGAGTCCGCCTTTCTGTGAAATTGTTGCGGCCAGTCCTCCAGCATGGCAGAGTTGATTATTCGCAGCATTTACTATGGCCCCAATGTGCTGTTTCGTAAGATCCCCTGTCCCTATCCTAAAGAGCACATCATAACGGTTGGGTCCAGGAATAACATTGGAATACATTTATGTCTCCTCTGTGTATCCTGTCTCTGACTGGGTAACTAAAGTAGGAGAGGGTGGATACGCATGACCACTAGCAATACTAGGCATAGCAGGGACTGGTTCTGGCAGTGGTTGATAATAAGTTCCGTCAGCATTTACCAAGGGAAAGGTTGACACTACGACTCTGGGTCTCCTTGCTCCACAACTACAACAGGTCTCTCTCCACTGAGGATTAGTAACTCCGCATACATCACAAATCCACCCGGCAGGATCATAGGGTGGGGGCGCACTGGGTTTTGGCAACCCAGGATATATTGGTGCCCTGGGGTTGAGGGGCACAGAGCTTACAATCTAGGAGGAGAGACTTAATTTCCTGGGAAGGGACCTTATTATCTAGCAGAGAGACCCCTTGTTCCAGATCATCGTTTTTAATTATTTGTCTTTTTGGCACATTATTCTTAATTACTTTCTCAGTTCCTTCCACAAAACATCCAATTTTTGTTGTTGTAGTAGACAGCTTTCCTTTTTAACACAATAGAAACAACCAGAATTTACTTTTTTTTTATTCTACCTCCATATCAACCTTCCTTTGTTTTTTTCTAATACCTTCGTTCCATAGCGTAGGCTGTAGCCTCCCGCCCTCAGGAATTCCCTTGCATTCCTGATAGATTTCTTTCCCGTCTCTGATTAACAGTATTCGATCCATCACACAAATCCAAATTCTTCTTTTTTCTTCCACAGAAACATAATTGTCTTTTAAAGTTAAATATCCTTACTTAAGTAGTGCACAGTACTGGAGCGGCCGTACAGTCTGTTCCACCGGGTCTATCTATCCCCACAGGGATGACCCCAAAATGCGATACTCAGTAAAAGGAGGAGGGCGTCTTAGACTATCCCTCCAGACACCTCTGGTTATATATATATATATATATACAGTCAGGGCCAGAAATATTTGGACAGTGACACAATTTTCGCGAGTTGGGCTCTGCATGCCACCACATTGGATTTGAAATGAAACCTCTACAACAGAATTCAAGTGCAGATTGTAACGTTTAATTTGAAGGGTTGAACAAAAATATGTGTTAGAAAATGTAGGAATTGTACACATTTCTTTACAAACACTCCACATTTTAGGAGGTCAAAAGTAATTGGACAAATAAACATAACCCAAACAAAATATTTTTATTTTCAATATTTGTGGCGAATCCTTTGGAGGCAATCACTGCCTTAAGTCTGGAACCCATGACATCACCAAACGCTGGGTTTCCTCCTTCTTAATGCTTTGCCAGGCCTTTACAGCCGCAGCCTTCAGGTCTTGCTTGTTTGTGGGTCTTTCCCTCTTAAGTCTGGATTTCAGCAAGTGAAATGCATGCTCAATTGGGTTAAGATCTGGTGATTGACTTGGCCATTGAAGAATGTTCCACTTTTTTGCACTCATGAACTCCTGTGTAGCTTTGGCTGTATGCTTGGGGTCATTATCCATCTGTACTATGAAGCGCCGTCCAATCAAGTTTGCAGCATTTGGCTGAATCTGGGCTGAAAGTATATCCCGGTACACTTCAGAATTCATCCGGCTACTCTTGCCTGCTGTTATGTCATCAATAAACACAAGTGACCCAGTGCCATTGAAAGCCATGCATGCCCATGCCATCACGTTGTCTCCACCATGTTTTACAGAGGATGTGGTGTGCCTTGGATCATGTGCCGTTCCCTTTCTTCTCCAAACTTTTGGCTTCCCATCATTCTGGTACAGGTTGATCTTTGTCTCATCTGTCCATAGAATACTTTTCCAGAACTGAGCTGGCTTCTGGAGGTGTTTTTCAGCAAATTTAACTCTGGCCTGTCTATTTTTGGAATTGATGAATGGTTTGCATCTAGATGTGAACCCTTTGTATTTACTTTCATGGAGTCTTCTCTTTACTGTTGACTTAGAGACAGATACACCTACTTCACTGAGAGTGTTCTGGACTTCAGTTGATGTTGTGAACGGGTTCTTCTTCACCAAAGAAAGTATGCGGGATCATCCACCACTGTTGTCTTCCGTGGGCTCCCAGGTCTTTTTGGATTGATGAGTTCACCAGTGCTTTCTTTCTTTCTCAGGATGTACCAAATTGTAGATTTTGCCACTTCTAATGTTGTAGCAATTTCTTGGATGGGTTTTTTTCTGTTCTTGCAGCTTAAGGATGGCTTGTTTCACCTGCATGGAGAGCTCCTGTGACCGCATGTTTCCTTCACAGCAAAACCTTCCAAATGCAAACACCACACCTCAAATCAACTCCGGCCCTTTCATCTGCTTAATTGAGAATGACATAACAAAGGGATTGCCCACACCTGTCCATGAAATAGCCTTGGAGTCATTTGTCCAATTACTTTTGGTCCCTTTAAAAACAGGGTGGCACATGTTAAGGAGCTGAAACTCCTAAACCCTTCATCCAATTTTAATGTGGATACCCTCAAATGAAAGCTGAAAGTCTGGACTTCAACTGCATCTGAATTGTTTTGTTTCAAATTCATTGTGGTAATGTCTAGAACCAAAATTAGATAAATGTTGTCTCTGTCCAAATATATATGGACCTAACTGTATATTATATAACTGAGTTACGCATCCTACCCAATCTTCGATCACCTCACCGCGCCTGATTCAAACAGTGATCAGGATTTCAGGATATTTTGACTAAAAAGAGAGTTACAATCACTGGTCAATCCGGGGTGTCCGTCCCTTATGAGGCACGGTTCGAACACTGGGCCCCCAACGGAACTACATCTCTATATGATTCCACCCAAGAATCACCCCACCATCGGGGACAAACCTCAGATCCTCTTTTCAGCAACAAACACAGGAAAACCACACCAAATGGTCAGTCTGAACAGTATAACTGCCAACTTACAGTGGTTGTGGGGGTGATCAGTCCCAATCTTCCAGTGCCTGTGTCCGGTCCGAGGGTCCTTTGTCTTGCTGTCCTCCAGGGGCAGAGGCATCCCTATTTGGGGGCCCCACGTTGGGCGCCAAACTGTTGGGGGAGAATCTAAAGTGACTCTTCACGGTTGACCAAGTGATTTCCAAATTAATCCACAGGACGTTGCTAGCAACTGAAAATGACCAGACGGAGACGACATGTCTCTGTTTGGGAGGATCAAAGCAAATTCCTACCCTGTGTAAGCTTTTCAGGGGATATAGCTCTGGGATCGCCGTCTCGGGTAGACAGAGTGGCATAGAAACAGTTCAATCACAGACAGCAATTCTGGTGCAACTGGCCGCAACCAGCTTTATTGTAAGTCCACAGCAAACAAACATGAGCAAAACCAACTCATAAACCAAAATCCTGAGCCTGTCCGGCTTCTCACTAAACACAGATAGTTTCCTCACTATCAGGGCCCAGACTCTACCAGCCTGGCCAAAAGCAACACCTATATTCAGTATTTACCAGCGTGTGGTGTCCCGGAGACTCCTGCAGTGTCTGGAGTCACATCCAGACTGAAAGCTCAATGTCTGTGTTCTTAACCACCTACTGCTAGCTGCATAAATAGAACCTGAGTGGCCTCAGGTTTGAGCTGCAAGCCTGTACTGAATGGAGGGTGTAGTGAACTTGCTCCACCACTAGGTTTACAAAGCCATACATTTCCCTTATGCCAGTCAGCTAAGTACCTGGGCGAGATGTACACCCCATCCAATACATACCCCTTCACTGTCTCACACCTGTTTATTACGTCATTTCTTTTATAGTATTTAACAAGTTGTACTTCAACCAATAGTATAAAAACACACTTGTAGCATTTAACCTATGAAAATACAGAAAGACCGGAAACTAAATATATGGCCGTATCCACGTGACATAGAGAGGCACAATAGCATATTCATTCTTCAGAGTATTATACAATGATACACCCCAAGGTCTCATATCTTGTCCAAACTAGAACAATCTGGTTTTATTACAACCGTGACCTTTACTCTAATCACAGAAGAACAATTTGCTTTATAACAGTCATGAGCTATAGCCTAGTAACAGAATTTATCTCTTAAACGACAAGATGGAATTACAAGCACAAAATGGTTTTGATCTTGGTTTAACCCATCACAAGGATATCACTATTTTTATTTTAATTATTGTTTTAATATGGATATGGTACCCAGGGCCTGGAGGAGAGTCTCCTCTCCTCCAGGCCCTGGGTACCATCCACACATGAACCACTCACTTTGCACATGGTGGGCATAGCCACATGCAGAAAGTAAGCAGTTCAATGCATTCCTATGGCGGCGATTCCGGAAAAAGAATGAACATGCTGCGTTTTTTTCCGCGATGCATTTTTTCGCAGAAAAAAATGCATCATGTGCACAAAAATTGCGGAATGCATTCTCATAAAAGGATGCTTAATGCATGCATTTTTTAAGCATTTTGCAGCGGAAAACCGCCGCAAAAACGCTAACAAAACGCGAAAATTCCTGAACGTGTGCACATAGCCTAAGTGATATAGCGATTTATTCTTTTGGTCGGTGCAATTACAGCAATACCAGATTTATATCGGGGTTTTATGTTTGGTTGCTGTCACACACTAAAAGACCCTTTTTTTTTACAAAAACAAGTTTTTGCACCACCATATGTTGAGAACTATAATTTTCCCATATTTCTGCCGACAGAGTGATGTAACAGCTTATTTTTTATGGTATAAGTTGACGTTTCTATTGGTATTATTTTTGGGCACATGACATTTTTTGATTGCTTTCTATTCCGATTTTTGGGAGGCAGAATGAACAAAAACCAGCTACTAGGAATTGTTTTTTTGGGTTTTTTTATATTGCCGTTCTATGTGTGGTAAAATTGATGAGGTAGCTTTATTTTTTGAGTCAGTACGATTACAGCGATACTCCATTTATATAGTTTTTTCATGTTTTGCCGTTTTTACATAATAAAAACTATTTTATAGAAAAAAGAATAGTTTTTGCATTGCTTTATTCTGAGAGCTATAACTTTTTATTGATATGTGCACTTTTTTGTTTTTACATAGATATACATATTTATTGGTTTAATGTTTTTTCTTCTTTTTTATTTTATGATTTTTCAAATAACTTTAAAATATTCTTTTTACTTTTTTAGGCTAAGTTCACATTTGCTTATATGTCCGCAGTGTATCATCTGCATAAGCAAACGCATGCAAAAATGTATGCAAACGCATGTTTACACAAGGTTTTTTATCCGCATCATCTTACACATGACGCCAAAAAAACGCTGCATGTGTATGCGTTTCTTTACATTTTTTCATGCGTTTGCGTTGTTTATGCACATGTGTTTGATATTTCCAGGTGCTATAATCAGTTCCTGGACATGCGCAGTCTGAAGTCCGCATGTGCATGTCCTTGCATACCAATACTTTTCCATAGACATTAATGCGTTTTTTAATGCACTCATCTGCATGCGCATAACTGCGCATGTTTGACGGATTTTTGACGCTTCAAAAAATGCAACATGTTGCGTTAGCCGGACATCACTTCACACCGCAAAATGACGCATGGGTACGCAAATGCATGCAAAAGTATGTCCCAGCGTACACCATGTTAAAGATATGTACGTTTGACACATGCGGATCTATGCGGATCAAACGCTGCGCATACAGACGCAAATGTGAAACCAGCCTTATTTAGTCTTTGTATGGGACTTCAATTTTTATTTCTCTGCTCACTGGTCTCATGCAATGCAATACACATGTATTGCATTGCATGAGACCTGACAGTATTAGGCCGGGATCACACATGCGAGTAAGTCGTCCGACACTCGCATGTGAAATCCCAGCTCTGGCGCCGGCACATGTAGTTATATGCAGCCGTTCGCTCCACTCCCGAGTGCCGGCGCCAGAGCTGGGATTTCACATGCGAGTGTCGGACGACTTACTCGCATGTGTGATCCCGGCCTTACACTGTCAGATCGCTTGTTAGACTTCCGGCTGCATGACAACGTGGAATCCCCGGTAATGTGATGTGACATCATCACAGGGGTGGCATTAGAGAGGTGGTCTCCCTCTGCTATCTTCTAAATGCTGTGATTGCGGCATCTAGAAGATAGCAAATTAACATCATTGAAATCTGATCCAATCAGGTCTCAATGATGTTACCTGTCAGAGCTACTGTTCTGCACAGGAATTGCAGCGCTTGCAGGACCCTGGGGGTCCTGAGTGCTGCGAGACCACCGACTGTTCATAAACTTCGACGCTGTACAGACCCCAGCAAGCACCGATATTTATGTACTGTATGCAGTCGGGAAGTGGTTAAAATGTGGACTCCTACATACACCTAAATATTACCAGCATAAAATATTTTTCAGCACAAATATCACCTTGTTTCAGGACCATGGTATTCTCAAATGTGGACTTATGGACGGAGCAAAAAGATGAGCACAAAATTATTAGATACTGATATGTCCCCTGCTTTCTGGAGCACAATATTAGAATTAACAATCTTAATTTTCACGTGTGGACTTCTGACTCAAGCACAACATTAGCAGCACAAAAGAGTTGTATGCTGAAATGTGCCGTGGTGTCATACATACTGAGCAAAAACAATTGATTTTTTGAAAGGTCGATTTCACAACCACACAGGATTTTATGTAACTGAACTAGCTGATAATCAACCGCCAAAATAACTTTCTGACTATCCAGTAGCAGCACCAGAAGCAGTCTCTCTGCACTGCTACACTAACAAAATTGTGCCAAAGCAACATGTCAGCTCTTTATATGGAGAGGTATATGTGACTTCGGCAGCCAATGACACAAGCCCTTGTGTCTGGACATTGTGGATAGTTTCTTCTCTCTGATTTGCTACAATCAACACACATAATCAACACACATAAATTTAAGGGGAAAAAATGATTGTGCGCCTCCTCTAACCTCTCCACACCCCCTCCCCTTAACAAACACGTCCCCTCCGTTCATCATACAGTACCACCATCCTAGCCAAAGTCATAACAGATGCATTAGTGGAAAAGCAATAATTCACCAAATTGTGATCGAATTTAGCCAACTTTGAGTAAAAATACTTGTGAAACCAAACACGAATTCGAATGTGCTACATTTGTGCCAAATTTGAAATTGGAAAATGTTTTCCGAACAAGTTCACTCATCTCTAGACAAGAAGGTCTGACCAGTTTATATAGGAAGAGGTAATGACCAAATCAGCAGCAGCTGAAATGGAGCTAAATATGCTTCTTACCAGAATAGAAAGAGTCGTTAACCTCTTCATCACCAGAAGAAACTAAATCCATTTAATATGGGAAACAAATCACTCCATCTCTAAAGACCTGCGATTCATTTCCGACGTGACGTCTAACTCCAGTTCTCCCAGGGGAACGTAACACCCTCATGACACATACTTTGAATGATGGATTGAGCTGGACTATTTTTTATAACCTAATCCTGATTTACTCTTCTCCACAACTTTATCCCTCACATGTCTGGTCTGTTCCTTGGTTTTAATGATGTTGTTTGATCCCTAATGTTCTCAAACAAACCTTTGAGGCCTTTACAGAACAACTGTAGTTATAGTGAGAATAGATTGCACACAGGTGGACTCAGTTTAATAATTTTGTAACTTCTGGAGGCAATTGCTCACTCACTCATTTAGAAGTATCAGATTGCAAAGGGCTGAATACAAAAGCATGTCACAATTTTCAGATTTATTTATTTTTTAAATATTTAGAAATCCATGTATCATTTTCATTACACTTTACAAATACTAGCTACTTTTTGTTGGTATATCACATAAAATTCCAATAAAATGTGTTTAATTTTGTGGCTTAAGATTAAAAAATGTGGAAAAGTTCACGGGGTTTGAATACTTTGTCAAGGCACTGTACATACAAAAACTCCCAGACTCAAAATCACAAAAAAAAAATTAAATTAAAAATATTTGTATTTCATCAAATCTATCTTGGCCCATGCAACATTTTCACACATTGGTCGTCGGGGGTGCAGGCAATTTCAGAAAAAGCAAGCTGGTCAAATGTAAATGTATTTCATGAGATGATGAACACAGACAGGTATTTGTATATGTAGCTTGGTAATACAATAAATTGGTTTGATAAGTAGAGGCCAAAAAATGTCTTTCGGATGAGGTGCCACCTGCAGGTCATTGTTTCTTTCTGCAGGTTTATGAAAATGAATGTTTAATCTGTATTTAGTGATAAAATCGTGAATGTGTGGTTTGTTTGGCTCTTTTATTGCTGAAGGGAGCAAGTTACCTTTCAAATGGTGTATCATTTGTGTGTTTGGGTGAAGTAATCAGCGAAAAAGCAGTACATGTATACAAATGTACAAATGTGCTTGCATATGTAACTCACCTGCAGTGAAGTGTGCAATCCTCCAATTTGGCTAAAATAGTCTGGGCAAGCTGTTCAGCAAGCTGGAAAGCCCCCGGGGCAAATGTTTGGATTTGTTTGTGATGTCTGTAAGCACCTTTGTGGTAGTTTGCTTTGGGGTACTGTGGTGCCACCTGCAGGTCAAATTTCCTTACTGCAGGTTAATGAAAATTAATGTTTGAACTGTATTTTGTGATCAAATCGTGGATGTGTGGTTTGTTTGGCTATTTTCTTGCTGAAGGGGACAAGTTTACATTTCAAATGGTGTATCGTTTGTGTGTGTGGGTGCAGAATGAACGGAGATACAAAGTAATCACCGAAAAACAGTGTTTAGAAATAATAGAATAAATTTTATGTGAAATA
This sequence comes from Oophaga sylvatica, assembly GCA_033576555.1. NCBI lineage: Eukaryota > Metazoa > Chordata > Amphibia > Anura > Dendrobatidae > Oophaga > Oophaga sylvatica. The sequence continues at coordinate 547,688,742 of JARQOD010000001.1, read as the reverse complement.
ACTGTTATGATCTGCTACAAGCACTAAGGAAAGGTGGGAATTCTGTCCCTACAATAGGACTGAGCTGGATCCCTACGATGTAACGGGGGACCTGATCCTGCGACCAGACCCGCTAAAGTCCTCAGCTAGTCTGAACGAAGACCTATAATTGCGAGGGAGGAATCCCTACAAGAACTAGGGACTAGGTGAAAAGGTGGACACCTCCTAACAGAAAGTGTAGCAGGGAATATAAAACAGAAAACAAATACTAAGAGATCCTAAGATCAAGCAAAACTGACAGAGTAAGGCACCTAAGCACCTGGCTAGCTTAAGAGTAGATAATACAATGAAGTCCAGCAAAGCCAGAAGGGCGGAGCCAGACTAAATAGGGAAAAAAGGTCATGTGACCAGCAAACTGAAACAAAATCTAACAAGAGGGTTCTAACAGTACCCTCCCTTCTAAGAGGATCCTCCGGATCCCCTAGGACTTAGGCTTATCCGGAAACCTCTTGTGAAACGCTCTGACAAGTCTAGACGCAGAAACATCATCCGCCCTCACCCATGAGTTATCCTCGGGTCCATAACCCTTCCAAGCGACGAGGTACTGCAAACTCCCTCTATACCGTCTAGAATTTAGGATGCTGGAAATCTCATATTGCCCGACCTCCACCACCAGGGGAACAGTGGCCGAGACGTCTCCATCTGAGACCTCAGCTTTTTTCAAGAGAGAAACATGAAACACCGGATTAATCTTCCAGGAGGTAGGAAGCTCCAACTTAACAGCAGATTGGTTAATAACCTGAAGCACCTTAAAGGGCCCTACAAACTTGGGACCCAATTTCTTAGACGGAATCCTCAAGCGCAGATTCTTAGAGGACAACCAAACCATGTCACCAATAGCAAACAAAACCTCTTGTCGTTTTCTATCAAAATACACTTTGGATCTTTTGTTAGTCTCCTGAAGATTACCACGCACATCAGTCCAAACTCTCTCCAAAACACCAGAAAAATTCTCCTCTTCAGGTACAGCCGATCCCAACTTGGAAAATGACCCAAAAGACGGATGTCTCCCAGTACAACAAAAAAAAGGCGAACAACCAGCAGAAGCGGATGTATGATTGTTAAGAGCAAACTCAGCAAGTGGCAGAAACTCAGACCACCCCTCTTGATTATCAGTCACAAAACAACGCAAGAACTGCTCAACATCCTGGTTTTTCCTTTCTGTCTGGCCATTAGACTCAGGATGATATCCGGATGAAAACGACAAATGAACTCCCAACCTGTCACAAAAGGCGCGCCAAAAACGAGCCACAAACTGAGGTCCCCTATCAGAAACAATGTCAGTAGGAACACCATGTAGTCTGACTATTTCCTTGACAAAGGCCTTAGCGAGAGTCTTAGCGCAGGGCAGTTTGATGAAAGGAACCAAGTGACACATCTTGCTAAAACGGTCCACGACCACCCAGATGACAGTGAAACCCTCAGAGGGGGGAAGGTCAGTAATAAAGTCCATAGCCAAATGTGTCCAAGGTGCACTAGGGACCTCCAAAGGGCAAAGCAACCCCGCAGCAGGAGAATGAGAAGACTTAGATCTAGCACACACAGTGCATTGGCGCACCCACTTAATGACTTCCTTCTGCCATCCTGGCCACCAAAAACTGCGACCCACAAGTCTCTTGGTCTCAGAGATTCCAGGATGACCTGCCAACCGAGAGTCATGACATTCATCAAACAAATCTCTCCTCAGGGTACCAGCACAAACAACCTCCCATGCGGCGTGTTAGATGGGGCATTCTCCTGTGCTTTAAGAATCTCATCTTCCAACACGGAGTCCAAAACAGCAATAACAACCCCCTCTTGCAAGATGTTTTCCTCCTCCTCCTCAGTACCCACCATAGGAGAAAAGCTGCGAGACAAAGCATCAGCTTTAACATTTTTAGTACCTGGGATGTAAGTAACGGTAAAATTAAACCGTGAGAAAAACAGTGCCCACCTAGCCTGACGGGCATTCAAGGATTTGGCAGCATCAAGGTAGATCAGATTTTTATGATCGGTGAAGACTTGAACGGGAAATTCCGCTCCCTCCAAAAAATGACGCCAGTGTTCAAATGCGAGTTTAATTGCCAACAATTCCCGATTACCGATATCATAATTTAGTTCAGACTCAGAAAATTTCTTTGAAAAAAAAGCACAGGGATGTACTCCATCCGTCTTTGCCTGAGACAACACCGCGCCGACCCCCACAGAAGAAGCATCAACCTCAACCAAAAATGGTTTAGTCACATCAGGCTGCGTAAGGATGGGAGCAGAGCTGAACCTCTCCTTTAGCAACACAAAAGCCTCAATGGCCTCAGTAGTCCACTGAACCGCATCAGCACCTTTCCTGGTGAGATCGGTCAGAGGTTTGGCAATCACAGAAATTTTTTTATGAATTTTCTATAATAATTGGCGAACCCCAAAAACCTCTGTATTGATTTCACACCAATAGGTCTAGGCCAATCCTGCACAGCTTGCACTTTCACCGGGTCCATCTCAAAACCTTCACTGGAGACAATGTAGCCCAAAAAACTAAGTCTCTGTAAGCGAACTCACATTTTTCTAGTTTGGCAAAAAGTGTAATATATCACTCAGTAACTTAATTACTTACGCACACTCCCTCCAATAGAGACTCCAAATCCGGTGAATAAATCAAAATGTCATCCAAATACACAACCACACTTCTGCCGATCAAAGGTCTAAGGATGTCATTAATAAGATTCTGAAAAAATGCCGGAGCACTGGAAAGGCCAAAGGGCATGACCAGATTCTCAAAATGACCCAGTGGAGTGTTAAACGCAGTCTTCCATTCATCCCCTCCTTCATGCGCAACAAATTGTATGCCCCTCGAAGATCAATTTTCGAGAACCACTTGGCCCCCACTAACTGATTAAACAAATCAGGAATCAATGGCAGTGGGTAAGGATTGCGTACAGTAATCTTATTAATTTCACGAAAGTCTAGACAAGGCCGTAAACCGCCGTCCTTTTTTTAACAAAAAAAAATCCAACCGCCACAGGAGATTTGGAAGGCCTAATGTGACCGGCGGCCAAGCTTGTCTGTAGTATTCCTCCAAAGCCTTTCTCTCAGGAATAGTCAAATTAAATAAACAACTTTTAGGAAGAGTCGCTCCAGGGACAAATTCAATTGCACAATCATAATCTCTATGAGGAGGCAATACCTGCGATTCCTTATCATAAAAAACTTTCCAAAAATCCTGAATAGGTACAGGTAAATCCCCCTTAACTACAGCAGCAATACGCCCTTACAACACTTGTCATAACAATTAGGACTCCAGGACTTAATTTCATTGGTAGACCAATCCAGTACCGGATTGTGCAATTTTAACCAGGGTAACCCCAAAATTACCGGAGAAGGTAAATTATTCAAAACTACCAAATCCAAATTCTCTTGATGAACACCATTAATAGTAAGAGGAAATTCACAGATATGGTGAGTAACATTTTTCAAGTGAGAACCATCCACAGACACCACATTAATAGGAGAAGATAGAAGTTTGGGTTTTAATTTTAGTTTTTCCAAAAATTTCCCATCAATCACATTGAGAGTTGAACCACAATCCACAAATACCCAAAACTCCATTAATTCCTCCTCAACAGCAGTGGTAGCAGAAAGAAAGACACCTTTATTGTTTAAACAAGCTATGCGGGCAAAACTGACCTCATTTTTTTTTTCTCTTTATTCATTCGAAGCGCACAGTTCTTAATGAAATGCTCAGATTTACCACAGTAGAAACACAAACCTTGAGCAAATCTGCGTTTTTTCTCGAGAGTGAGGTTCATTGCTCCAATTTCCATCGGCTCTGCAATGTCAGTACATTCCTTCTCCAAACTTGGAGCTGACAAGGCAGATTTACTCTCATTAACCCTTGCACGCAGTCTCCTATCCACCCGTATGGCTAATTGCATAGCCTCTTGCAAGTTACCAGGTATGGGATAAGCAATCAGCAAATCTTTAACCCTTTCACTTAACCCTGCAAGAAATAAACTTTTCAAAGCTGAATCGTTCCAGCCCACCTGAGTGGACCACCTTCGGAAGTGAGTACAATATTTTTCCACATTACCTGATCCCTGTCTCAAACGTCTCAATTCTGTCTCAGCTGATGAAACACGATCCGGATCGTCATACAATAACCCCAAAGCAGAAAAAAAACTATCCACTGATCTAAAGCATGGATCACTAGGCTGCAGAGAAAAGGCCCAGTCCTGAGGTTCTTTGCGCAAAAGTGACATTATGAACCCTATGCGCTGTGATTCATCACCAGAGGATCTGGGTCTCAAACGGAAATACAACAAGCAAGCATTTTTAAAAGAAAAAAAATCTTGTTGTTCACCAAAAAATAAATCAGGCAAACGTACCTTTGGCTCCACGAAATCAGCTCCAGAACAACTACTCACGTGTTGCTGGATTTCAGCCACCTCCAGAGAGAGTCGCTGCAGGTGTTGAGCCAAATCCTGAACCGACACCATAATAGAAACTGAAAATCTTTCCTTAGAGATTTTTTTTTTTTTTTTTGGGCTGGACTTACTGTTATGATCTGCTACAAGCACTAAGGAAAGGTGGGAATGTGTCCCTACAATAGGACTGAGCTGGATCCCTACGATGTAACGGGGGACCTGATCCTGCGACCAGACCCGCTAAAGTCCTCAGCTAGTCTGAAAGAAGATCTATAGTTGCGAGGGAGGAATCCCTACAAGATCTAGGGACTGGGTGAAAAGGTGGACACCTCCTAACAGAAAGTGTAGCAGGGAATATAAAACAGAAAACAAATACTAAGAGATCCTAAGATCAAGCAAAACTGACAGAGTAAGGCACCTAAGCACCTGGCTAGCTTAAGAGTAGATAATACAATGAAGTCCAGCAAAGCCAGAAGGGCGGAGCCAGACTAAATAGGGAAAAAAGGTCATGTGACCAGCAAACTGAAAGAAAATTTAACAAGAGGGTTCTAACAATAACAATAGATTGTATGTTATAGGTATCAGTTTAATTATAAACTTAAATGTTTATCGAATTTCATGATGTCATATATTCATTAGAAAATGTGTCGCAGCACTTTTAGAAACCATTGTCTTAATAGTTGACCAAGATCTCACAGACCATAAGTGAAAAGAAACAGTGCTTCCATAGGCAACATAGATGCAATAGGAGATAGATGCTATTCAAAAAGAATTCATCTTGCACAGCCAATGCTGTTGCTGAGGTTTAATTCACATCTAATAGGAGAACACCATGAGGTACACAAATGATAGGCAAATCAAAAGTTTTCTTCATATGTCATTCTAAAGCTTGTGCCTTTTTCAGGAAGATGCAGACCATGACTTAGTGGGAGATCATTGTGATACCAATCAAGATCGGTAAGGAAAAAAAAATCTACCTAATTATATCTTTATTATCTTATTGCTCCATTACTATGCATAAAAGGTTAATCCACTATTGTTCTGTTGGTATCCAAGTCTTTGGATAGGTCTACAATATCTGATTGGTCCTAGTCTGACACCCAGCACCCTCACTGAGAAGATGTTTACAGTCGACATGTCTACTGTATGTGCAAACTGACATCTTTTGTGCACGTACCTGGATATGCACTTATATTTCTGTGTTTTTGTTGTATTTCTTTCTGATTCTCTACCCATAAACACACTGCTCTCATGCACAGCTCAGTCTTTCTTCAACCTTTTCCAACCTCACTCTGTCACACCTTTTGGATTTACCGTATATACTCGAATATAAGCCGAGATTTTCAGCCCATTTTTTAGGGCTGAAAGTCCCCCTCTCGGCTTATATTCGAGTCATATACCAGGGGGTCAGCGGAGGAGGGGGAGCGCAGCTGTCCTGTATACTCACCCCTCCGCCGGTCCGGTCTCTGCAGCCCCTGCACTTCTCCCACGGTCCCGGCACCTGTGTTCAGCGGTCAGCTGGTACCGCTCATTAAAGTCATGAATATGCACATATTCATGACTTTAATGAGCGGTAACACGTGACTGCTGAACACAGGCTCCGGGACCGTGGGAGAAAAGCAGTGCAGAGACGTTCCGGCGGAAGGGTAAGTAGAAGCGATACTTACCTGTCCCGTTCCGCTGTGTCCTCAGGTCCTCTTGCTGCGATGTTCAGGCAGAGGGCGCGATGACGTAGTTACTGTGCGCAGCGCCCTCTGCCTGATCATTGACTGCTGGAGGACCCGGAAGACGGCAGCGAGCAGTGGTGACAGGTAAATGTCTCAGGTGCCGGGGCCCTGAGCGAGCGGTGACACCGGCACCTGTCCCTCATAGCGCGCCGTGTCCCCGCCTGCTCAGGACACCGGCACCTGGCCCCCAGCAACGAGAAGTGAGTATGTCTTTTTTTTTTTTCGGTTGCAGCAGCAATTGAGGCCTATACTATGGAGCATCTATGGGGGAATAATCTATGGGGGCATAATCTATGGGGGAATAATCTATGGAGCATCTATGGGGGAATAATCTATGGGGCATAATCTATGGGGAATAATCTATGGGGGCATAATCTATGGAGCATCTATGGGGGAATAATCTATGGGGGCATAATCTATGGGGAATAATCTATGGGGCATAATCTATGGGGGCATAATCTATGGAGGACCTATGGGGGCATAATCTATGGAGCATCTATGGGGGAATAATCTATGGGGGCATAATCTATGGAGCATCTATGGGGGCACTATCTATGGAGCATCTATGGGGGCACAATCTATGGATCATATATGGGGGCATAATCTATGGATCATATATGGGGGCACTATCTATGGAGCATCTATGGGGGCATAATCTATGGATCATATATGGGGGCACAATCTGTGGAGCATCTATGGGGGCATAATCTATGGATCATATACGGGGGCACAATCTATGGAGCATCTATGGGGGCATAATCTATGGGGGCATAATCTATGGAGCATCTATGGGGGCACAATCTATGGAGCATCTATGGGGGCATAATACATGGGCAGCTTAAAGGGCATAATCTCATTTTCCACCCTAGGCTTATACTCGAGTCAGTAAGTTTTCCCAGTTTTTTGTGGCAAAATTAGGGGGGTCGGCTTATACTCGGGTCGGCTTATACTCGAGTATATACGGTACTTATCACACAGACTGTGTGCAAGTAACAAATACAGGAGCAGATATTAGTGCTTAAAAGGAATCTGTTAGCAGGTTTAAGTTGTTGCACAGCTTCTGAATCCACACCTTTGCAGTAGAAAACTTCACAGAGCAGGCTGCATGGGATAACAAGCTTTTACTTCTATCAACATGAGGTAAAAGAATAATGCATTGCATCAGGAAACAGGAACAAAACGAAATTGAAACTACAAGTGAGACAATTTCTTATACATTACATTAAACAGAAGCAAATGTTACACAACATCGCCATCTACTGTCAGGTCAGCATAACGTCCTCCTTTTACTTATAATAAGTTCTAATCTATTGCATATGCTAACATAAGTAGTCTCATCTGAGAGCAGAATGATGTAGGCAAAGAGACCCTGAATCTAAAGATGTATCAATTAGCTTACTGGGTGCAGCAGTTGTGACAAAATCAGAGTTATTAGATTTAACATGCAGCAGAGCTGAGAAAGCTAACACCCCCACACCAGGCTCTCTATGTACATTATAAACCTGCAACGACCACAAAGGAACAATGCAATCTGTTATGAATGTGCTAGAGATGGTTTCTGAGCAGAGGCTCCCTCTGGTGGTTACAGACAGTACTGAACCTTTCAGCGAGGAGTGGCAATCTGGGTTCACTGACTGGTCTGATATAAGGGAGGTTCCCTCCCATGATGGTTGCCGGTGATCAATTGTTCTTGTCTCAATTGTGGTTCCTGGTTCATTTGGAAGTTTGCTGGAGTCTTGCCTGCATCTCCTGCTTTCAGATAAGATATTTTTTGCTTTTCTTTTTGTGCTTGCTTTTTGCATTGTTTTCTGCACTTTTGTGGAGGTCAGCCAGGTCCCCTCCTGGGGCCTGAGCTCCTCACAGTTTATCTGCAGCCACTGTTATTTGCTCATTTGCTTTTTCCTGTTTTTTCAGCGGCTGCGGCTTGGTTTTTGTTCACACTGAGATCTGATTTAGCGGGTGGCGAGATCGTGTGATCTCAGTATTTTTGTAATCAGAATTGTTGGATTTTTGTAGGGTTTTCTGAGTTGCAGAAAGTAATCTCTCCTGTCCTATCCTATTTAGTCAGCTTGTGGCCCCAGCGTTTGCTCAGTCTATTTTCTGCCTATGTTTGTATTTTCATCTTGTCTAACCGCCATTATATGTTTGGGGGCTTCCTATTTTCTTTGGGGATCTGCTCCGGGGCAGATAGCTTTCATCTTTCTGCCTTTAGGTGTAGTTATCTCTCAGGCTGTGACGAGGCGTCTAGGATCAACGTAGGAATGCTCCACGGCTACCTGTAGTTGTGTCGTTAGTTTAGGAATCTGCAACCCATCAGTTACCAACATCTCAGGTTCGGCTGCCCTGCTGTTGTTCCTGTTCTCCTCAGCTACCGAAACATAACAGTATCACCAGCCTAAACTGAAAATTATATGTACTCACAGAAGGGAAAAATAGTGTGGAAAGAAAAAAGTTGTCAGAGTTTTTTTTTTTTTTCTGTCTGTTGCATTTTTTCCCTCTTTTTCTCTGGGTGCTGAGGAGGATTTTTTTTTTCTCTCAATGGAGTTTGCACAGTTGTCTGGCCATGTGGATCAGCTTGCCACTAAGGTTCGGAGTATTGCTACCTATCTTGCTGGGTTGCCGGTTGTGGAACCTAGGATTCCCATGCCAGATTTGTTTTTGGGGGATCGGGCTAAATTTCTGAATTTCAAAAATAACTGTAAGTTGTTTTTTGCCTTAAAGCCTAAGTCCTCAGGTAACGCAGCACAGCAGGTTCAAATTGTCATCTCTCTCCTGCGCGGCGATCCTCAGGATTGGGCTTTTTCCCTGACACCTGGGGATCCTGTTTTGAATGATATTGATGCATTTTTTCTGGCTCTGGGGTTATTGTACGATGAACCTAATGTCACTGATCAAGCTGAAAAAACCTTGTTGGCATTAAATCAGGGTCTTGAAGACGCTGAGTTGTACTGTCAGAAATTCAGAAAGTGGGCAGTCCTGACCAAATGGAATGATGATGCTTTGGCAGCCCTTTTTCGGAAGGGGCTGTCAGAGAATGTAAAGGACGTTATGGTGGGATTCCCTGCTCCCTCTGGTCTCAATGATTCTATGTCATTGGCTATTCAAATTGACAGACGTTTGCGTGAGCGCAGAGGTATGCGTGAGATAGTGTTGCCTTGTGAGCCAGCTTCTGAGCCCATGCAGTGTGATAGAGTGACTTCTGGTGCTCAGCGTCATGAGTTTCGAAAGCGCAATGGGTTATGTTTCTACTGTGGTGATGCCTCTCATGCTATTTCAGTCTGCCCTAAGCGGGGAAGACGTTTTGCACGCTCAGTTGTCTTGGGTAGTGTTCAGACTAAATTTCTGTTGACTGTTACCCTGATTTGCTCCCTGTCCAAATTTTCTGCTCAGGCTTTTATTGATTCAGGAGCAGCTATTAACCTACTGGTGGTAAATTTCCTAAAGGTTGCCTTTTTAACTTGTCTGTACCTGAACACGATGCTATGCGATCTTATATCAAGGAGTCATTGGAGAAGGGTCATATCAGACCATCCTCTTCACCCTTGGGTGCCGGTTTTTTCTTTGTGGCCAAAAAGGATGGTTCATTGAGGCCGTGTATTGATTATCGTCTCTTAAATGAGATCACTGTGAAGTATCAATATCCGTTACCCTTGATTTCTGACCTGTTTTCCAGGGTGAAAAGTGCTAGTTGGTTTACCAAGCTTGACCTCAGGGGGGCGTATAACCTTATTCGCATTAAGCACGGGGATGAATGGAAGATGGCGTTTAATACCCCAGAGGGGCATTTTGAGTACCTAGTGATGCCCTTTGGGCTCACTAATGCTCCTTCCGTCTTCCAATCCTTCATGAATGATATTTTCAGGGATTTTGTGGATAAATTTCTGATTGTTTATTTGGTTGATATCTTGATTTTTCCCAATGATTGGGACTCTCATGTGAAACATGTTCGGACTGTGTTCCAGATTTTGAGAGAGAATGCACTGTATGTGAAGGGATCAAAGTGTCTTTTTGGCGTACAGAAGGTCTCATTTCTGGGATTCATTTTGTCTCTGTCTGTTATTGAAATGCCCCGGTTAAGGTCAAGCCATCTGTGATTGGGTCCAACCTACTTCATTAAAGGCTCTTCAGAGATTTTTGGGTTTGCCAATTTTTATGGTAATTTCTCCGGTATTGTTAAACCATTGACTGATTTGACCAAATGGGTTCTGATGTGGTGAATTGGCCTCCTGAGGCAGTCTCTGTGTTTCAGGAACTTAAGCAGAGATTCACTTCTGCTCCTGTTCTACGGCAGCCTGATGTTTCTTACCGTTTCAGGTGGAGGTTGATGCCTCTGAAATTGGGCAGGTGCCGTTTTGTCCCAAAGAGATCCAGAGACCTCTAAGAGTAACCCTTGTGCCTTTTTCTCTCGAAAATTTTCTCCAACTGAACGTAATTATGACGTGGGTAATCGGAGTTATTGGCCATGAAGTGGGCCTTTGAAGAGTGGAGACATGGCTGGAAGGAGCCAAACATCAGGTGGTGGTCCTCACGGACCATAAGAATCTGGTTTATCTCGAATCAGCCAAGCGACTTAATCCTAGACAGGCCAGGTGGGCCTTGTTTTTCACACGTTTTAATTTTGTGGTTTCTTTTCTTCCTGGCACTAAGAATGTTAAGGCGGAATGCCCTCTCGAGGAGTTTCTTTGCGGACTCTCCTGAGTTATCTGATCCTACTGTTATTTGAAAGAGGGTGTAGTTCTTTCCGCCATCTCGCCCAATTTGAGACTGGCCTTGGAAGGGTGTCAGAAGGATAAACCTGAGCGCTGCCTTATTGGGAAATTGTTTGTCCCAGACCAGTGGAAGAAGAGTGTGATGTCTGTGATTCATTGTTCCGTGTTGGCTGGTCGTCCCGGGATTTTTGGTACCAGAGACTTGGTGAGTCGGTCCTTTTGGTGACCTACTTTGTCTCGTGACGTCAGGGAATTTGTGCAGTCCTGTGGGACTTGCTCTCGCTCCAAGCCTTGCTCTCGCTCTAGTGGTTTGTTAATGCCATTACCTGTGCCCAAGAGGCCATGGACCCATATCTCTATGGATTTTATTTCCGACCTCCCTGTTTCTCAGAGAATGACCGTTATCTGGGTAATCTGTGATAGGTTTTCCAAGATGATACATCTTGTGCCATTACCTAAGTTGCCTTCCTCCTCCGAATTGGTGCCTTTGTTCCTTCAGCACGTGGTTCGGTTACATGGCATTCCCGGAGAACATTATGTCTGACAGAGGAGTCCAGTTTGTTTCCAGATTTTGGAGGACATTTTGTTCTAAACTTGGTGTTCAATTATCTTTCTCCTCTGCTTTTCATCCTCAGACCAATGGACAAACCGAGAGAACAAACCAGACCTTGGAGACTTATTTGAGATGTTTTGTGTCTGCTGATCAAGATGACTGGGTCTCTTTTTTGCCTTTGGCTGAGTTTGCTCTTAATAATAGGGCTAGCTCTGCCACCTTGATGTCTCCATTTTTCTGCAATTTTGGGTTTCACCCTCGATTTTCTTCGGGACAGGCGGAGGCTTCTGTCTGTCCGGGTGTTGACTCTGTTGTGGAGCGAATGCAGCAGATTTGGGACCAGATAGTGGAGAGGTTGTCTCTCTCTCAGGAGAAGGCCCAACAGTTTGCCAACCGGCATAGGACTGATGGTCCTCGGTTTAAAGGGGGGACTTGGTTTGGTTGTCCTCAAGAAATATCCCTATGAGGGTTGCCTCTCCAAAGTTTAAGCCCAGGTTCATTGGACCTTTTAAGATCATGGAGATTCTTAATCCTGTTTCCTTCCGTTTGCTTCTTCCAGGGACATTTAAGATCCATAACGTGTTCCACAAGTCCTTATTGAAGAGGTTTGTCGAGCCATCGGTTCCTATGGCTGCGCCTCCTGACCCTGTTTTGGTTGAGGGCAATCTGGAGTATGTGGTTGAGAAAATATTTGTTTCTCGTTTTTCTAGACAGAAACTCCAGTATTTGGTTAAGTGGAGAGGTTATGGTCAGGACGACAATTCTTGGGTGTTTGCTTCAGACATCCATGCTAGAAGACTGATCCGTGCCTATCACCGAGCTCATCCTGATCGGCCTGGTTGCACAAGTGAGGGTTCGGTGACCCCTCCTCAAGGGGGGGTACTGTTATGAATGTGCTAGAGATGGTTTCTGAGCAGAGGCTCCCTCTGGTGGTTACAGACAGTACTGAACCTTTCAGCGAGGAGTGGCAATCTGGGTTCACTGACTGGTCTGATATAAGGGAGGTTCCCTCCCATGATGGTTGCCGGTGATCAATTGTTCTTGTCTCAATTGTGGTTCCTGGTTCATTTGGAAGTTTGCTGGAGTCTTGCCTGCATCTCCTGCTTTCAGATAAGATATTTTTTGCTTTTCTTTTTGTGCTTGCTTTTTGCATTGTTTTCTGCACTTTTGTGGAGGTCAGTCAGGTCCCCTCCTGGGGCCTGAGCTCCTCACAGTTTATCTGCAGCCACTGTTATTTGCTCATTTGCTTTTTCCTGTTTTTTCAGCGGCTGCGGCTTGGTTTTTGTTCACACTGAGATCTGATTTAGCGGGTGGCGAGATCGTGTGATCTCAGTATTTTTGTAATCAGAACTGTTGGATTTTTGTAGGGTTTTCTGAGTTGCAGAAAGTAATCTCTCCTGTCCTATCCTATATAGTCAGCTTGTGGCCCCAGCGTTTGCTCAGTCTATTTTCTGCCTATGTTTGTATTTTCATCTTGTCTAACCGCCATTATATGTTTGGGGGCTTCCTATTTTCTTTGGGGATCTGCTCCGGGCAGATAGCTTTCATCTTTCTGCCTTTAGGTGTAGTTATCTCTCAGGCTGTGACGAGGCGTCTAGGATCAACGTAGGAACGCTCCACGGCTACCTCTAGTTGTGTCGTTAGATTAGGAATCTGCAACCCATCAGTTACCAACATCTCAGGTGTTCGGCTGCCCTGCTGTTGTTCCTGTCCTCCTGAGCTACCGAAACATAACAGCAATCCAAATACATGAAAAATAACAATATATTTGTAAATATATTACTGGACTCATTGCTTTTTTATAGTGCTGCTCTGCTTTTTTGAATTTGTAAATATATTAAGAGAGATTATTGATACACAATATAGTAAACATGCACAAAACTATAAAACCATTATAACTGTATTGTGAGACATAGATACAAAAAACAAAATAGCAGTGCGACAGATCCTAACAAACATACACTACTCAAAAAAATAAAGGGAACACTTAAACAACAGAATATAACTCCAAGTAAATCAAACTTCTGTGAAATCAAACTGTCCACTTAGGAAGCAACACTGATTGACAATCAATTTCACATGCTGTTGTGCAAATGGAATAGACAACAGATGGAAATTATTGGCAATTATCAAGACACACTCAAGAAAGGAGTGGTTCTGCAGGTGGGGACAACAAACCACATCTCAGTACCAATGCTTTCTGGATGATGTTTTGGTCAATTTTGAAAGTTGGTTGTGCTTTCACACTCGTGGTAGCATGAGACGGACTCTACAACCCACACAAGTGGCTCAGGTAGTGCAGCTCATCAAGGATGGCATATCAATGCGAGCTGTGGCAAGAAGGTTTGCTGTGTCTGTCAGCATAGTGTCCAGAGGCTGGAGGCGCTGCCAGGAGACAGGCCAGTACACCAGGAGATGTGGAGGGGGCCGTAGGAGGGCAATAACCCAGCAGCAGGACCGCTACCTCTGCCTTTGTGCAAGGAGGAACAGGAGCAGCACTGCCAGAGCCCTGCAAAATGACCTCCAGCAGGAAACAAATGTGCATGTATCTGCACAAATGGTTAGAAACCGACTCCATGAGGATAGTCTGAGTGCCCGACGTCCACAGATGGGGGTTGTGCTCCCAGCCAAACACCATGCAGGATGCTTGGCATTTGCCACAGAACACCAGGATTGGCAAATTCGCCACTGGCGCCCTGTGCTCTTCACAGATGAAAGCAGATTCACACTGAGCACATGTGACAGATGTGACAGAGTCTGGAGATGCCGTGGAGAGCGATCTACTGCCCGCAACATCCTTCAGCATGATCGGTTTGGCAGTGGGTCAGTAATGGTGTGGGGTGGCATTTCTTTGGAGGGCCGCACAGCCTTCCATGTGCTCGCAAGAGGTAGCCTGACTGCCATTAGATACCGAGATGAGATCGTCAGACCCCTTGTGAGACCATATGCTGGTGCGGTTGGCCCTGGATTCCTCCTCATGCAGGACAATGCCAGACCTCATGTGGCTGGAGTGTGTCAGCAGTTCCTGCAAGATGAGGCATTGAAGCTATGGACTGCCCCACCTGTTCCTCAGACCTGAATCCAATTGAGCACAACTGAGACATCATGTCTCACTCCATCCACCAACGTCACGTTGCACCACAGACTATCCAGGAGTTGATGCTTTAGTCCAGGTCTGGGAGGAGATTCCTCAGGAGACCATCTGCCGCCTCATCAGGAGCATGCCCAGGCATTGTAGGGAGGTCATACAGGCACAGGGAGGTCATACAGGCACGTGAAGGACACACACTACTGAGCATCTTTTTGACTTGTTTTAAGGACATTACATTCCACTTTAATTTTGTGGGTGACTCCAAATCCAGGCCTCCTTTGGTTAATAAATTTTATTTCCATTGATGATTTTTGTGTGATTTTGTTGTCAACACCTTCAACTTCTTACAGAACAAAGTATTCTATGAGAATATTTCATTCTTTCAGATCTTGGATGTGTTATTTGAGTGTTCCTTTTATTTTTTTGAGCAGTGTATATAAATTATATGTATAAATAGAATTAGTACCCAATGTATCTAAGGATCAGTTGGTTCAATTCTACTAAGTCCATATTGGAAAAAGATGACCCTATAGCCTATAGAAAATAATAAATTCACTCCCAAATACAGGTAGCGCTAATAGACCATTTATGATAATAACAGTAGACAATACATAATAATACAAAATTACCTGTGGCCCCTCGATGCTCATTTCTTGGCCTCCTGCGCTTTCGTCAGAAGGTTCTGACGAATCCGCAGGTGGTGGTGAAATGCAAGTTGATGTGCAATTTAGCAGTCCACACATCCATTTTATGATGGCCACAGGTAATAGATCATGCTTTTGATCTTTTGTATTATTATTATTATGTTTGTTAGGATATGTGGCCATACTATGTTGTTTCTGTATCTATGTCTCACAATAGTTAGAATAGTTTTATGGATTTGTGCATAATTACTATATTGTGTATAATTAACCCCTTCACCCCCAAGGGTGGTTTGCACATTAGTGACCGGGCCAATTTTTACAATTCTGACCACTGTCCCTTTATGAAGTTATAACTCTGGAACGCTTCAATGGATCTTGGCGATTATGAGATTGTTTCTTGTGACATATTGTACGTCATGTTAGTGGTAAAATTTCTTCAATATAACTTGCATTTATTTATGAAAAATCGGAAATGTGGCAAATATTTGGAAAATTTTTAAATTTTCAAACTTTGAATTTTTATGCCCTTAAAACAGAGAAATATGTCATACAAAATAGTTACTAACATTTCCCACAAGTGTACTTTACATCAGCACAATTTTGGAAACAAAATTTTTTTTTGTTAGGAAGTTATAAGGGTTAAAAGTTGACCAGCAATATCTCATTTTTACAACAAAATGTACAAAACAATTTTTTTAGGGACCACCTCACATTTGAAGTCACTTTGAGGGGTCTATATGGCAGAAAATACCCAAAAGTGACACCATTCTAAAAACTGCACCCCTCAAGGTACTCAAAACCACATTTAAGAAGTTTATTAACTCTTCAGGTGCTTCACAGGAGCTGAAGCAACGTGGAAGGAAAAAATGAACATTTAACTTTAGTCCCAAAAATGATCTTTTACAAATATTTTTTTATTTTAAGAAGGGTAAAAGGAGAAAATGGACAGATAAAGTTGCTGTGCAATTTCTCCTGAGTACGCCGATACCCCATATGTGGGGGAAACCACTGTCTGGGTGCACAGTAGAGCTTGGAAGGGAAGGAGTGCCATTTGACTTTTTCAAACCAAAATTGGCTGGAATTAAGATTGAACGCCATGTCGCATTTGGAGAGCCCGTGATGTGCCTAAACATTGGAAACCCCCCACAAGTGACACCATTTTGGAAACTGGACCCCCTAAGGAACTTATCTAGATCTGTTCTGAGCACTTTGAGGGGTCTATATGATAGAAAATACCCAAAAGTGACACAATTCTCAAAACTACACCACTCAAGGTGCTCAAAACCACATTAAAGAAGTTTATTAACCCTTAATGTGCTTCACAGGAATTTTTGGAATGTGGAAGAAAAAAATGAACATTTAACTTTTTTTCACAAAATATTTACTTCTGATCCAATTTTTTTTATTTTATCAAGGGTAAAAGGAGAAATTGGACCACAAAAGTTGTTGTGCAATTTGTACTGAGTACGCTGATACCCCATAAGTGGGGGGAACCACTGTTTGGGCGCACCGCAGAGCTGGGAAGGGAAGGAGCTCCATTTGACTTTTCAATGCAAAATTGGCTAGAATTGAGATCGAAAGCCATGTTGCATTTGAAGAGCCCCTGATGCGCCTAAACAGTGGAAACCCTCCACAAGTGACAACATTTTGGAAAGTAGACCCTCTAAGGAACTTATCTAGATGTGTAGTGAGCACTTTGAACTCCCAAGTGCTTCACAGAAATTTATAACCTAGAGCCGTAAAAATAAAAAATAATAATTTTTCCACAAAAATGATCTTCTCGCCCCCAATTTTTATTTTCCCAAGGGTAACAGGAGAAATTGGACCCCAAAAGTTGTGCAATTTGTTCTGAGTAGGCTGATACCCTATATGTGGGGGTACACCACTATTTGGGTGCATGGCAGAGCTCAGAAGGGAAGGAGCGCCATTTGACTTTTTCAACACATAATTGGTTGGACGCCATGTCACGTTTGGAGAGCCCCTGATGTGCCTAAACAGTGGAAACCCACCACAAGTGACCCCATTTTGGAAACTAGACCCCCCAAGGAACTTATCTAGATGTGTGGGGAGAACTTTGAACCCCCAAGTGCTTCACAAAAGTTTATAATGTAGAGCCATAAAAATAAAAAAATCATATTTTTTTCCACAAAAATTATATTTTCGCCCCCAATTTTTTATTTTACCAAGGGTAACATAAGAAATTGGACCCCAAGACTTATTGTGCAATTTGTCCTGAGTATGCTGATTCCCCATATGTGGGGGTAAACCACTGTTTGGGCGCATGGCAGAGCTCGGAAGAGAAGGAGCACAGTTTGACTTTTTCAACACAGAATTGACTGGAATTGAGATCACACGCCATGTCACATTTGGAGAGCCCCTGATGTGCCTAAACAGTGGAAATCCCCCAATTCTAACTCCAACCCTAACCCCAACACACCGCTAACCCTAATCCCAGCCCGAACCATAACCCTAACCACAAACCTAACCCTAACACACCTCTAACCTTAATTCCAACCGTAATCCTAACCCTAGCCCTAATTTTAACCCTAACATAACCCTAACGGGAAAATGGAAATAAATACTTTTATTTTATTATTTTTCCCTAAGAGGGTGATAAAGGGGGGTTTGATTTACTATTTATAGCTGGTTTTTATAGTGGGGTTTTATGTTTGTGAGTGAAGCAGGGTATGATTATGATTAAAACTTATCTTTTATTAAGTATAGTTAAAATTCAAAAAACACCAAAGATCATAAAAATACACACGGTAATGGTGATCCAATCACCAGAAAAAACAACAGCTCTGACTGTTCTGTCAGGATCCAAAAGGCAATTCAGTGTTGATCTTTACACATAATATGCCAATGCTAATGTCTCAATTATATTACAATGTCAATATTTATGCATAATGTGCCGATATAGATTATTTAAATACATTACATCAGTCATATCTATATTCTCACGGCAACACAGCATGAGGTGGATACCCTTTAAATAAATAACAGCCCGTTATTAGAAATAATGGAACGATCTCACCTCGTTATGTTGGTTTGTCGGACTTTTGTCTTAAAGGTCACAGATTCTCATAGCAAAAAAGCGGGGGGAGGATTATTATTCATATCCATACAATACCCCCTCAATAGACTTATGTATGATCTGCTGACTTAATGCCCCATAATGCCTCCTTCCCGACGCGTACAATGTACTCATCAGGGGAACCATAAGAGGAATGGGGATATTAGTGAATATCCATAACGTGGGAGCAGAGTGGCATACCTTGTTTTGCTCTCAATGCCTCGTTTAACCCCTTCAAGACCCAGCCTATTTTGACCCATTTTTTGCAATTCTGACCAGTGTCCCTTTATGAGGTAATAACTCAGGAACGCTTCAACGGATCCTAGCGATTCTGAGATTGTTTTTTCATGACATATTGGGCTTCATGTTAGTGGTAAATTTAGGTCGATAATTTTTGCGTTTATTTGTGAAAAAAATGGAAATTTGGCGAAAATTCTGAAAATTTTGTAATTTTCAAATTTTAATTTTTATTCTGTTAAACCAGAGTTATGTGGCACAAAATAGTTAATAAATAACATTTCCCACATGTCTACTTTCCATCAGCATAATTTTGGGAACAACATTTTTTTTTTGTTAGGAAGTTATAAGGGTTAAAAGTTGACCAGCGATTTCTCATTTTTACAGCAAAATTTACAAAACCATTTTTTTTAGGGACCACCTCACATTTGAAGTCACTTTGAGGGGTCTATATGGCAGAAAATACCCAAAAGTGACACCTTTATAAAAACTGCACCCCTCAAGCTACTCAAAACTACATTAAAGAAGATTATTAACCCTTCAGGTGCTTCACAGGAACTAAAGCAACGTGGAAGGAAAAAATGGACATTTTAATTTTTCCAACAAAAATTTTCTTTTAGCATCAATTTTTTCATTTTTACATGGGCATCAGGATAAAATGGATCCTAAAATTTGTTGGGCAATTTCTCCTGAGTACACAGATACCTCATATGTGGTCATAAACCACTGTATGGGCGCACGGCAGGGCTCAGAAGGGAAGGAGCGCCATTTGACTTTTTTAATGGAAAATATGCTGGAATATTTAGCGGTTGCCATGTCGCATTTGGAGAGTTCCTGTGTACCTAAACATTGGAGCTCCCCCACAAGTGACCCCATTTTGGAAACTAGACCCCCTAAGGAACTTATCTAGATGCATAGTGATCACTTTTAACCCCCAGGTGCTTCACAAATTGATCTGTAAAAAAAAGAAAGTACTTTTTTTTCACAAAAATTTTCTTTTAGCCTCAGTTTTTTCATTTTCACATGGGTAACAGTATAAATTGGATCCTAAAATTTGTTGGGCAATTTTTCCTGAGTACACAGATACCTCATATGTGGTCATAAACCACTGTTTGGGCGCACGGCAGGGCTCAGAAGGGAAGGAGCGCCATTTGACTTTTTGAATGGAAAATATGCTGGAATATTTAGCGGTTGCCATGTCGCATTTGGAGAGTCCCTGTGTGCCTAAACATTGGAGCTCCCCCACAAGTGACCCCATTTTGGAAACTAGACCCCCTAAGGAACTTATCTAGATGCATAGTGAGCACTTTGAACCCCCAGGTGCTTCACAAATTGATCCGTAAAAAAAAGAAAGTACTTTTTTTTCACAAAAATTTTCTTTTAGCCTCAGTTTTTTTCATTTTCACATGGGCAACAGTATAAATTGGATCCTAAAATTTGTTGGGCAATTTCCCCGGAGTACACAGATACCTCATATGTGGTCATAAACCACTGTTTGGGCGCACGGCAGGGCTCAGAAGGGAAGGAGCGCCATTTGACTTTTTGAATGGAAAATATGCTGGAATATTTAGCGGTTGCCATGTCGCATTTGGAGAGTCCCTGTGTGCCTAAACATTGGAGCTCCCCCACAAGTGACCCCATTTTGGAAACTAGACCCCTAAGGAACTTATCTAGATGCATAGTGAGCACTTTGAACCCCCAGGGGCTTCACAAATTGATCCGTAAAAAAAAGAAAGTACTTTTTTTTCACAAAAATTTTCTTTTAGCCTCAGTTATTTTCATTTTCACATGGGCAACAGTATAAATTGGATCCTAAAATTTGTTGGGCAATTTCTCCTGAGTACACAGATACCTCATATGTGATAATAAACCACTGTTTGGGCGCACGGCAGGGCTCAGAAGGGAAGGAGCGCCATTTGACTTTTTGAATGGAAAATATGCTGGAATATTTAGCGGTTGCTATGTCGCATTTGGAGAGTCCCTGTGTGCCTAAACATTGGAGCTCCCCCACAAGTGACCCCATTTTGGAAACTAGACCCCCTAAGGAACTTATCTAGATGCATAGTGAGCACTTTGAACCCCCAGGTGCTTCACAAATTGATCCGTAAAAAAAAGAAAGTACTTTTTTTTCACAAAAATTTTCTTTTAGCCTCAGTTTTTTTCATTTTCACATGGGCAACAGTATAAATTGGATCCTAAAATTTGTTGGGCAATTTCTCCTGAGTACACAGATACCTCATATGTGGTCATAAACCACTGTTTGGGCGCACTGCAGGGCTCAGAAGGGAAGGAGCGCCATTTGACTTTTGAATGGAAAATATGCTGGAATATTTAGCGGTTGCCATGTCGCATTTGGAGAGTTCCTGTGTGCCTAAACATTGGAGCTCCCCACAAGTGACCCCATTTTGGAAACTAGACGCCCTAAGGAACTTATCTAGATGCATAGTGAGCACTTTGAACCCCCAGGTGTTTCACAGAAGTTTATAACGCAGAGCCGTGAAAATAAAAAATCATTTTTTTTTCTCAAAAAATGATTTTTTAGCCCACTGTTTTTTATTTTCACAATGGTTACAGGAGAAATTGGACCCCAAAAGTTGTTGTCCAGTTTCTCCTGAGTACGCTAGTACACCATATGTGGGGGGGAACCACTGTTTGGGCACACGTCAGGGCTCGGAAGGGATGTAGTGACGCTTTGAAATGCCGACTTGATGGAATGGTCTGCTGGCATCTTGTTACGTTTGCAGAGCCCCTGATGTGCCTAAACAGTAGAAACTCCCCACAAGTGACCCCATTTTGGAAACTAGACCCGGCAAAGAACTTATCTAGATGTGTGGTGAGCACTTTGAACCCCCAAGGGCTACACAGAAGTTTATAACGCCCGGGCATGAAAATAAAAAAATCATATTTTTTCCACAATCAGGATCTTTTAGTCCCCAATTTTTTTATTTTCCCAAGGGTAACATGAGAAATTAGACCCCAAAAGTTGTTGTCCAATTTGTCCTGAGTATGCTGATATCCCATATGTGGGAGAAAACTACTGTATGGGCACACGTCGGGGCTCGGATGGGAAGTAGTAACGTTTTGAAATGCCCACTTGATGGAATGGTCTTCGGGCGTCATGTTACGTTTGCAGAGTCCCTGATGTGCCTAAACAGTAGAAACTCCCCACAAGTGACCCCATTTTGGAAACTAGATCCCCCAAGGAACTCCTATAGATGTGTGGTAAGCACTTTGAATCTCCAAGTCCTTCACAGAAGTTTATAACGCAGAGCCGTGAAAATATAAAATCATTTTTTTTTCCACAAAAATAATTTTTAGTCCCCAATTTTTTTTCCCAATGTTAACAGGAGAAATTAGAACCCCCAAAGTTGTTGTGCAATTTTTCCCGAGTACGCTGATACCTCATATGTGGGGATAAACCACTGTTTGGGCATACGTCGGGGCTTGGAATAAAGGGAGCACTGTTTGACTTTTTGAACGCAAAATTTGCAGGAATCAATGGTGGCGCCATGTCGCGTATGGAGACCCCCTGATGTGCCTAAATAGTGGAAACCCCTCAATTCTAACTCCAACCCTAACCCCAACACACCCCTAACCCCAACCCTAACCCCTACACACAACTAACCCTAATACAAACCCTAATCATAACCCTAACCCCAACACACCCCTAACCCTAATCCCAACTCTAACCATAAATCTAACTACAAGCCTAACCCTAATTCCAACCCTAACCCTAATTCCAACCCTAACCCTAATTCCAACCCTAACCCAAATTCCAACCCTAACCGTAATTCTAACCTTAACCCTAATGCTAACCCTAACCCTAGTTCTAACCCTAAGGCTGGGTTCATATTGCGTTTTACCAGCCCGTTCAACACGTAGCGTTGACCGGCTGGTAACGGTATAGCATAACGCAATTGCGTTATGCTATACCCGCTAGCGCAGATGAATCAGCAGATAATCAGCCGCGGATCCGCAGCAAAATCCGCCGCGGATCAGCAGCGAAATCCGCCGTGGATCAGCAGCGAAATCCGCCGCGGATCCGCAGCGAAATCAGTCGCGGATCCGCAGCGAAATCAGTCGCGGATCAGCAGCGAAATCCGCCGCGGATCAGCAGCGAAATCAGCCGCGGATCTGCAGCGAATCAGCAGCAAAATCCGCCGCGGATCAGCAGCAAAATCAGCCGCGGATCAGCAGCGAAATCAGCCGCGGATCAGCAGCGAAATCAGCCGCGGATCAGCAGCGAAATCCGCTGCGGATTCGCAGCGAATCAGCAGCAAAATCATTCGCGGATCAGCAGCGAAATCCGCCGCGGATCAGCAGCGAAATCAGCCGCGGATCCGCAGCGAAATCCGCCGCGGATCAGCAGCGAAATCCGCCACTGATCAGCAGCGAAATCCGCCGCGAGTCAGCAGCGAAATCCGCCGCGGATCAGCAGCGAAATCCGCAGCGGATCCGCAGCGAAATCAGTCGCGGATCCGCAGCGAAATCAGTCGCGGATCCGCAGCGAAATCAGTCGCGGATCCGCAGCGAAATCAGTCGCGGATCAGCAGCGAAATCCGCCGTGGATCAGCAGCGAAATCCGCCGCGGATCAGCAGCGAAATCAGCCGCGGATCAGCAGCGAAATCCGCCGCGGATCAGCCGCGAAATCCGCCGCGGATCCGCAGCGAAATCCGCCACACGTTGCGGATTTTGCTGCGGATCCGCGGCGTATTTTGCTGCGGATCCGCGGCGGATTTCGCTGCTGATCCGCGGCGGATATCGCTGCGCATCTGCGGCTGATTTCGCTGCTGATCCGCCGCGGATCAGCAGCGAAATCCGCCGCGGATCAGCAGCAAAATCTGCAACGTGTGCACAGGGCCTAATAGGAAAAAAAAAAAAAATCTTTAATTTTTTTATTTGCCCTACCTATGATAAAGGGGGGGTTCATTTACTTTTTTTATTTTGATCACTGTGACAGTTTATCACAGTGATCAAAATAAATTTTTGGACACTGGGGGGCGCACTGCGCATGCGCCGGCCGGCGGGCGCACTGCGCATGCGCCCGCCATTTTCCAAGATGGCGGCGCCCATGAAGAGGCCCGGGCGGACGCCGGGACCGATCCAGGGACATCGGTGGATCGGGAGAGGTGAGTAGGGTGGTCGGAAGGTTAGGGGGGGATCGGAAGGTGGGGGCAGCGGAGCAAAGGAGGAGGGGAGCTGTTAGTGACGGCGGTGACCGATCGCTGCCATCTTTTGGTGGCGGCGGCCGATCGCCGCCGTGACTACGTGTGGGGGGTCAGGTCTCGGTGTCCAGCCATGGCAGATGCTATTGCAGCATCGGCCATGGCTGGATTGTAATATTTCACCAATTAAATTGGTGAAATATTACAGATTGCTCTGATTGGCTGTTTCACTTTTAACAGCCAATCAGAGCGATCGTGGCCACGGGGGGGTTAAGCCAACCCCCCTGTGGTGAAGCACAAAGGGTCCTGTAACTGCGGGTCGGGTGACCTTTCAGTGACCCCGGTCTCCCGGCCCGCAGGAACGGGATCCTTTCATGACACAGGGTATGCGTCATAGGTCGGATTGGCACCGACTTTCATGACGCATACGCTGTGTCAAAGGTCGGGAAGGGGTTAAATAAACCGCTGGGATCACTCAGTCCCAGCTGTGTGCGGACGTCATCAACAAGCGACCCGCCCTGGGATGCGAGGTTGGACCACATGTGTGACTTCCGGTTCGGCGGCTCTCCCTATTCTCACCCTATAAAGCCCTAAACCATGTAGCAAAGGGTGGAAGAATAGAAAAGTGTATACGTCAATTTATACAAAGCAACTGTATGTAAGAGTCTCATTAAGCCCTAGAGGTGCTTGCGTCATCCGGCGAAAGATCCATGTAGTCTCGCATTGTAAGAGAGCCCTATCCCAGTCTCCTCTTCTATGAGTGCTGACCTTGTCAATCCCTGTAAATTTCAGTTCGTTACTTCTTCCAGAATGTTTTATGTTCATATGTCTTGCTAGGGGGGTATCTCTTTCTAGAGCTATGTCTCTTAAATGTTCACCCACCCGCCTCCTGAATTCTCGTATGGTCTTACCTATATACTCAAGGCCACAGGGGCAAACAGCTCTGTAAACCACCCCTTTTGTGCGACAATTGATAAAATGGTGGATTCGATATTCTTTCTTGTTCACATTACTCACAAAACTTGATCCGGTGAGTATGACAGGACATGGAGCGGTGTAGTGGCTATGTACCAGTCTATCACCTATTGATCTTCCATTTTGGAATGTGATTCTGGGATATGTCCCCACCAATTCACCAATGTCCTCATCCATCTGCAGTACGGACCAATGTTTTTGCAAAATGGTCCGAAACTGTTGAGCTCTGTTGTTGTACGTAGTGATGAAGCGACATATGGTTTCATCACTTTCTTTCGGAGCTGGTATCAATAATCTCTCTCTGTTTGTTTCTTTAGATGTTTTAAATGCCTTTCTCAGAATACCATCAGGGTAACCTCTATCCAAAAAGCGCATCCACAAATCGGCGGCTTGGGCCTCAAAATCAGTTTCAGAAGTACAGTTTTGCCGTATTCTGAAGTATTGCCCTTTGGGAATTCCTTTCTTTAGTGGGACAAGGTGATGACTGTCCCACCGAAGTAGGGCATTAGTAGATGTTGGTTTTCTGTAGGTTTTTGTACTGATTTGGCCATTTGGTAGCTTTTGGATGAAGAGATCAAGAAATGGTAATTCTTTTTCGTTAAATTCAAAAGTAAAGGATGTTCCTAGGTCATTGTTGTTAAGTTTGGTCACAAAGTTTCTCAGGTCATTGGCATTGCCATTCCATATTAACAGTACATCGTCGATGTATCGGGACCATAGTGCTATCTTGGTCTGTTCTTCAGAGAACAAGTCACCAAAGACCAGAGTCTCCTCCCACCAGCCCAGGAGCAAATTAGCATAAGTTGGCGCACAAGAATTGTCCATTGCTGTGCCCCTGAGCTGGTGGAATACTGTGCCATTGAATAGAAAAATGTTTTTCGTCAGGCAGAATCTCAACAAGTTCAAAATGAATTTATTGTGTCTGTCGAATTGTTGGCCTCTAGTTCTTATGAAATATTCTACTGCTTTTAGGCCTTCTGTATGCCTGATTGAGGAGTAGAGGGCCTCAACATCGATGCTACACAATAATGCGTCTGGTTCCAGAATGAGATTATCGAGGTTTCTCAAAAGATCAGTTGAGTCTCGTTTATAAGAATTCAGAGATGTGATATGAGACTTCAAAACTTCATCTAGATATACCCCTATATTTTGACATATGCTGTTGATTCCTGAGACTATTGGTCTCCCTTTAAGGGGGTCAAGCCGCTATGCACTTTTGGGAGACAATAGAGTTGCTCTGACTGGATGTTGTGGAAAGAGAAAGTTGTATTCATTTTTGTCAATAAGAGAAGTCTCGAAACCTTCATCTAATATCTCTTTCAATTGTTTCACAAAAATGGGGGTAGGATCTGAGGATAGTTTTTTATAGAAGTTGTGATAATTCAAGATGGTTTGGCACATGTCAATGTAGTCTTTGTGATCCAAAATAACAATATTTCCCCCTTTATCAGAGGGTTTTATTATAATGTTCTGAACTTTTTCCAATGTCCTTAAAACCTCTATCTCTGATTTGAAGAGATTGAATTTTCCATTTTTGGTTTTTATATCCAGTCTCTCCACATCTCTAGTTACCAATTCAGAAAAAAATTCAATGGTTGTTTGGTTACCCTGTGGTGGAGGCATTTTAACACTCTTTTCTTTCAATTTGGTGAATGGTCCCTCTCCCAATTGATCTGGAGTAGAATCCGCTAAATCATAGAGGAATCTGACATCAGTGAGGAGCGAGTCAGGAATGTTGTTTTCTTCACAGACACGTTTGTCCTCTTTTATGAAGTGTTTTCTCCACTTGAGTTTCCTTACAAAAAGGTAGAGATCTTTTATACTCTCAAATAATTGGAAATCTGAGGTGGGTACAAAATTAAGGCCTTTGTTCAAGACTTGTGTTACTAAATCACTTAATTTTTTTGAGGACAGATTGATGATCTGTGGGGCACAGGGTGCATCTAGCCATTATTGGGGCCTGGTCGGTGTTTTCTGCGCATGTGCCGATGTCATTTCCGGTATATGTGCCCGTGGAACGCGGTCATGGACCGCAAGCATCATATCCGCTGCAGAAGTAAATATTTTTACATATAATGTGTCAAAAATTGACTTTTTTTAAAACATCTTTAATGCGAAAATCATAATTAATTAATAGGTATTTTACCTCAGATGAAGGAAGGCATTTTTTACAATATGCCATATCTTAGGTATAGCGGCCAATTCATTTCTATTAACCCCTTCACATTCTCTCCAAGAAGAGAATATTTGTTGGGGGAATTGTTCATATTAGTGAATCCTAGCAACCTCCAGAAGGAGGGAGGATTCAAAAAGAGGGGGCAATGTGCTGGGCTGAAAAGGAGGAAAAATATGACACTTCATTTCATTGGAGGAACAATTATTTCAAGGGGATCAACGCCAGATCAAAAAGTAGAGAGGGTTTATGTATTAGAACTCAGCAAGATTTTGTTCTGAGTATACATGTACTGTATGTATTAGAATACAAAATAGAGAGAGATCATTCTGAAATGATTACCAAACTTCAATGAAATGAAGTGTCATATTTTCCTCCTTTTCAGCCCAGCACATTGCCACGCTGATGGCGCTGTATGGTGGCTCATTTTTTGCGGGACAAGAAGACATTTTCAGCGGTACCATGTTTATTTATATCCGTTTTTTATCGCGTGTTATTCCACATTTTGCTCGGCGGTATGATGATAAAGCATTGTCTTTTGCCTTGTTTTTTTATGTTGTTCACTAAATGGGTTAACTAATGGGACAGTTTTATAGGGCGGTCGTTACAGACGTGGGGATACCAAATATTTGCACTTTAATTGTTTAGATTTTTTTTATTAAAATATTTATTGATTGATAGAATAAATATTGATTTTTGTATTATTTTTAAAAATATTTTTACAATTATTTGTTAAAATTTTTTTAATTTAATTCTTAGTTTTACACATTGTCCCACTATGGGACACTCATTTTGTGCAGGCTGATTGCTTCTATAGCATGCAGATCTGCATGCTATAGAAGCTGTCAGCGCTGCAGCTCCTATAACACTGACCTAAGAGACTTCCTTGTAATTACTGTGCATGACAGGAAGTCCTTCAGGCCTGGAGACCCGGATGTTGTCGTGACGACATCGGGTCTCCATGGCAGCGATCCAAAATCTGCAGCCGCCGAACACTGTGATCATGTTTGATCGCAGTGTGCTGGGGGTTATAGTGCCGGGAGCCGTCCATGACCGCTGATGGTACATAGTGCCAGGTGTCAGCTGTGAGAATCAGCTGACACCCGGCTGCGATCGACGCGCTTCCCATGAGCACGGCCGATTGCCCATGGCATACTATTCCATCTATGGGAATTAAGTCCCATCAATGGATGGAATAGTACGTCTGATGGCAGAAAGGGGCTAAACTCCAACCTCTTCACCATGGCCAAGACCAAAGAACCGTCTAATAATGCCAGAAACAAAGTTGTAGTCCTGCACAAGGCTGGGATGGGCCACAAGACAATAGGAAAGCAGCTTGGTGAGAAGGCAACAACTGTTTTCACAATTATTAGAAAATGGAAGAAACAAAAGCTGACTGTCAGTCTTCCTCTGTCTGGGGTTCCATGTGAGATTTTGTCTCTTGGGGTAAGGATGATTCTGATAAAGGTCAAGAATTAGCCTAGAACTATACGGGAGGACCTGGTCAATGACTTAAAGAGAGATGTGACCACAGTATAAAACATTACCTGCAGGGCACGCAATATCCCGTTGCTCATGCCAACACATGTCCAGGCCAATTTGAAGTTCACCAATGACCATCTGGATGACCTAGAGGAGGCATGAGAAGGTCATGTTGTCAGATGAGACGAAAATAGAACTTTTTGATATCAACTCCACTCACCGTGTTTGGAGGAAGAAGAAGGATGAGTACAACCCCAGTAACACCATCCTAACCGTGGAGCATGATGGGGGAAATATCATACTTTGGGGGTGCTTTTCTGCAACTGGCACAGCACAACTGCACCGCATTGAAGGGATGATGGATGGGTAATATTTGCGAGATTTTGGCCAAGAACCTCCTTCCCTTAGTAAGAGCATTGAAGATGGGTCATGACTGGGTCTTCCAGCATGACAGTGACCCAAAACACATAGCCAGGGCAAGTAAGGAGTGACTCCGTAAGAAGCATTTCAAGGACTTGTAGTGGCCTAGCCAGTCTCCAGACCTGAACCGAATAGAAAATCTTTGGATGGAGCTGAAACTCAATGTTGCCCAGCAACAGCCCCGAAACCAGAAAGATCTGGAGAAGATCTGTATAGAGGAGTGGGCCAAAATCCATGCTGCAGTGAGTTCAAACTCGTCCAAGAACTACAGGAAACGTCAGATCGCTGTAATTGAAACCCATAAGCAAAGGTTTATGTACCAAATATTAAGTTTTGTTTTTCTATTGTATCAAATACTTATTTCATGCAATAATTAATTGTGTAGAAATCATGCAATCTGATTTCTGACTCTTTATTAAGAGTTTGTCTCTCCCAGTTGAAGTGTACTTATGATAAAAATTACAGACCTCTCCATTCTTTGTAGATGGCAAAACTTGCAAAATCGGCAGCGTATCAAATACGTATTTTCCCCACTGTACATGAAAAAATTATACTGATGTCATCAGTGCAAGGTCCGTGTGTCAGTTTTTACCACCAGAGTATCATCAGTGTTTTTTGCTGATGGATAAATATATTACAAAGCTTCTACTATACTTTGTAATGTTAAATGTGGACAGCACATAGATGCCATCCATGTGGTATATTGTTTTTCGCTGGCCCTTTTCATCTCTGATACTAGAGAAAAATCATGTCTCCATGAGTTTTGCTCATATACATGGTCCATGAAAAAACACAGACATGTGAATAGCACCATTGATTATAATGGGTATATGTTCTATACATAAAAAAATGGATAGAACACATACATGCAGCACGGACATCTAAATGAGATCCAAAGCCACGTGCATACGTTGAGTATTTGGTGAGTTTCCTTACCTCAGTTTTTGTAAAACAAAGAATGAAACACTTCTGCATTTTTCACCAACTCCTGATTTTGACTTAGGCTATGTGCACACGTTGCGGATTCTGCTGCGGATCTGCAGCGGATTTTCCGCTGCAGATCCGCAGCAGAAGTGCAAGTGATGTACAGTAGCATTAGAGTCAATGTTAAACAAAAACGCAGTGCACATGCTGCGGATTTTTCGCGCGGAATTGGGTGCGGATTTAAATCCGCAGCATGTCACTTCTTTTGTGCAGTTCCGCAGCGTTGTCAGACCTGCTCTAAATAGAAATCCGCAGGTCTGAAAACGCATGGGAAATCTGCACAAAAACCGCGACAAATCCGCATCAAATCCGCAGTAATCAGCATAAATCCGCAGGTAAAACCCAGGTCATTTTACCTGCGGATTTACCAAAATCTGCGCGGAAAATTCCGCAGCACAATCCGCACCGTCTGCACTTAGCCTTACAAATACTGAGGTAAATAACTCATCAAATACTCAGCTTGTGCACATGGCCTAACTCCATCTGTTGCACTAGTACAGCAAACAGTTTTAGGCCATGTGCACAGTTGGGTATTTGGTGGGTTTTTTACTTTGGTATTTGTATGACAAAACAAGCAGTGGGTGAGAACTGCAGAAGTAGTGACATGCTTCTATTGTGCTTTTCCTCTGATTGTTCCTCTCTTGTTTTTGTCTTGCAAATACTGAGGTAAAAAAACCCTTCCTAATACTCAATCTGTGCACTTGAACTTAGTTTCACAATCTATTTGCTTGAAAAAGAATCACTTGCTCTTGAACCGAAACATTACTCACATGTGCCAATAAAGACATCATATTTGTGCATGGAATTTGCTACTGAATGCTGACCACTTTTTAAAAAATAAACTAATAGAGTTATATGCATTGGTAAACCCTATTTTATTTTCCATTTATCCTGAATTAGAGATGGGGATGGCCTTCAGGACACACGTGATAATTGCCCATCAGACATTAATAGCTCACAGTTGGATACAGACAAGGATGGCATGGGAGATGAATGTGATGATGATGATGATAATGATGGAATTCCTGATACCTCACCACCTGGACCAGATAATTGCAGAATTGTACCTAATCCAGACCAGGCTGATTCTAATGGTAATTTTTTCTTTATTTTCTTTAAAATGTATTGTGATTTGTATTACTTTGGTCAAATCATTTGGTTCAGCTTCAACCAGGAGCCATCTTCATAGAGTTTGCATGGGCTCATATACCGTATTTTTCGGACTATAAGACACACTTTTTTCCTTCAAAAATGTGGAGGAAATTGGGGGTGCGTCTTATAGTCCAGATGTATCTGCTGTGGATGGGGAGGTGGGGGAGCAGAGGGTCACAGGAGGCTGATGCTGGCTGCTGTGGCTAACTCCTGTGACCACTGCTAAATAGAAATGAATATTCACTCCTCTCCATGCCCATGGGAGTGGATAGGAGTGAGTATTCATTTCTCTTTAATAACAGACATGTGTTAGCCGCAGCCGGCGGCTTCCTGCAGCTGAAAGATGTTAACGTGTGCTCGCTACATAAGTGAATAAATATTCACTGCTTTCCACTCCCATGGGCATGGAGAGCAGTGAATATTTATTGATATTAATAGCAGGCACAGTAGTCGCAGCCTCCGGCTTTCTGCAGCAGCCAAGCGATCACATGTGCCCTTTATTAAAAGAATGAATATTCACTACACTCCTCGGCCATGGGAGTGGAAAGCAGTGAATATTTATTCCCTTTAGTAGCGGGCACATGGGAAAGCCCGGCAGTTGTAGGAAGCCAGCAGCTGCGGCTAATACTGTGCCGCTATTAAAGATCAATGAATATTCACTGCTCCACATGTCCATAGTCCCAGGCATGGGGAGCAGTGAGTATTCTGGCAGCTCTCCTCTACTTGTAAGTAGCTCATGATGTCACTGCCATGCGCTGCTTACAAGCATAAATCAGGTGCTGGGGGAGGAAAGAGAAGGTAAGTAAATGGTTTTTGTTTTTTTGTAATGTTTTTCTGATGGGGTCATGCATATAAGGATGGGGGCCATGCATACCAGGATAGGGATGAGGGGGACCATGTATACCAGAATAGGGATGATGGGGCCATGGATAACAGGATGGGGATGGGTATCATGCATACCAGAAAAGGGATGAGGAGGCTATGCATACCAGGATAGGGATGAGGAGGCCATGCATACCCGATGGGAATAAGGGGGCCATGCATACCAGGATAGAGATGAGGAGGCCATGCATACCAGGATATGGATGAGGGGACCATGCATACCAGGATAGAGATGAAGGGGCCATGCATACCAGGATGGAGATGAGGGGACCATATACTGTATACCAGGATAGGGGGTATTAGTACAGAATTGACCACATTTTTTTGCTTCAATTTTTTTCTAATTTCCTCCTCTAAAACCTAGGTGTGACTTATGGATCTTATAGTGCAAAAAATTTGGTACATAATAAGTACATTTTACATAAATGTCCTTACTACTTTTGATAAGATTTGCCATCTGATGACCAGGACAACTATTTTAAGGGGAAAATAAGAATTAGCTGAGTTTTTAACCAGGGATCTGAGGTGTAAGGGTTGCAGAGCTTTTCGTTATCTTTATTTAAAAATAATCAGTTCAATACCTTATTATAAGCAAAAATATACATAATGTTTCCATCTCTAATCATGAAGAAAAAATATAAATAAAAAACTGTAATACATGAGAACAATATCACATATTGAATTCAATTCATATTAGATCACCAAAACATCCTCTCCTCCATTTCTGAAGAATTCATTCATTTTGACAATTTTTCCACAAAAAGGTGAAACAGTAAGAAATTCTATAGTTGTTCTTCAGCAAAATCCTGTGTACGTAGGGTTGGACTGAGGTGTCTAGAGCCTACAGTAGAAATTTATTCTAGGGCTTACACTACAGTTACAGTATGAGCGTATATGCAAATATCTTTTAGCAGTTATCCCCGTTGCAGTGGAGCATTAACTGTAAAACACAGGAGGTTTCTGCACATCTACTGTGCCACACTATAACTGTAATAATAATAATAATAATAATCTTTATTTATATAGCGCCAACATATTCCGCAGCGCTTACAGTTTAACAATTTCAAAACACAAGTCATAGGTAACAACGTTAACAATACAATAATTAAAGCAAAATAAGCCGACCTGCTCGTGAGAGCTTACAATCTACAATGAGGTGGGGAGATACAAAGTACAGGTGTATATATACAATGGTGCTGTACTGTACAATTGCAGTCTGTGCACACACGGGGATCAGTGGGTGCTCTCGTCTGCTGGCTTTGCTGTCTTAAGAAAGACTGCATGGACCAGGGCTCATACCATTGAATGCCCGCTCTCTCTCTCTCCCTGTGGGCAGAACACTACTCAGACAACACAGGGTGAGGGTAAAACAGTGTGGCAATAATTTATTGAACCACCAACACTCAACAGCATACAGAACAGTCCCAGCAAATACTCAAGATGGTGCAAAATACAGAGTCTCACCCTTCCGCTGACTCGCCGGGATTAGAGTTGCTTCCAGTGTCGAATACCCCTAACAGTAGCTCCTCACTTTTGATGGGCCCCCACAGCGAGGAGGTAACAACAAACTTAAGAAGCTAACCGGAGGCAGTGAGGTATGTGGCCAGGTGACCCGATTGTCCCAAGAGATGTGAATGCGGCAAACTTGCATTGTTTGATTATATAATCTATTTGCATTGTTTTTGGGAATGCCAACAAACTGTCTAGCATGGATAATGTATGTAATCAACATATCAGCAAACATTATTGTTAAGTGGCCCATAGAGTTGAGTGAAACAGGTCGGTCAGATTCATTAGTCGCCTAACCGTTTGTTAGAGGCATTCCCAGCACACAGCAGCGGTGCAGGTTCTACCACGAGCCGTACTGGGCCAAACAAAGAGGTGTTAGTGGTGCATACAGCCGAAGTGGCGTTGGAGACAGTGGTTTCATGACCATGTTGTGGACTGATTTCTCGAGTAACGCTCACATGACTGGTAATACTGAATCGATTGCAACAGACAGGAGACAGCAGTTGTCAACTATGGTTCAAAATTATCTCTCCTCCCCTATCGATGTTCTCCCTCACAGTTCATTCCCCTTTGACTACTGGGCCTGTAAACTGGACACCTGTCCTGAATTGGCACAATATGCCTTACAGGAGCTCGCTTGCCCTGCTGGTAGTGTGCTATCAGAAAGAGTCTTCAGTGCTGCTTGATCAATCCTGACAGAAAGAAGGACCCGGCTGTCGACCCAAAATGTAGGTGATCTCACCTTCATTAAAATGAACCATGCCTGGGTTTCAAAGGATTTTGTACCACCTTTCCCTGATGACACATAGGTTGCCAGCAAAATGGCTCGCTTTGTCCTCCTCTTCCTCTGACTTCTCCAATTCCTCCATTTGCAGCTGCTGAACGTCCAGACTACACCTCAACATATGCCAGTTTTTCCACCTCCCTAACTGGGCTGTACCCCCCCAGGACCGGCGTCAGCACCTGGCACACCCCGGCTAGTGCCGGGGCCCTGAACAGGTGGGGGGGCCCACTCGCTGTCAGAAACACCGGCGTACTATGACAGACCCTGTGCCAGTGCCGGCGCCCACGAGTGGTCCCTCCCTGCTTGCTCAGGGCCCCAGCACTTGCAATACTTACCTCTCCCTGCTCCACCGCTGTAACGTCTTCCGCGTTTCCTGACAGTGACATTCAGGTCAGAAAGCGCAATGACGTCACGTCTGTGCGCCCTCTGCCTGAACAGTCACAGTGCAGAGAGCTGGAAGATGGCGACGCTGAGGAGTCCAGAGTAGAGCAGTGCCCAGCGAGGAGAGGTATTTCATTTTTTTAATGTTTGGAGCAATATATGGGGAGCATTATACAGTGGAGAATTATATATGGAGCCCATCATACACTTGAGCATCATAGATAGGGCCCATTATACACTGGAGCATTATCTATGGGGCCCATCATACACTGGAGCATTATAAATGGGGCCCATCATACACTGGAGCATCATATACGGGGCCCATTATACACTGGAGCATCATATATGGGGCCCATTATACACTGGAGCATCACATATGGGGCCCATTATACACTGGAACATCATATATGGGGCCCATTATATACTGGAGCATCACATGGAGCCCATTATATATGGAGCATTATATATGGGGACCATTATATTTGGAGAATTATATGGGGCTCATCATACACTGGAGCATCATATATGGGGCCCATCATATACTAGAGCATCATATGGGGTTCATTATTTATGGGGCATCATATAGGGCCCTTTATATATGGAGCATTATATGGAGCACATATGGGGCCTATTCTGTATGGAGCATTATATGGAGCCCATTCTGTATGGAGCAATATATGGGGCTCATTATTCTGTATAGAGCAATATATGGGGCTCATTATTCTGTATGGCGCACTATGTGGTGCCCATAATACTGTATGGAGGACTATCACTCATGTAATGTAAGAAGTGAAGTATTTGGCATTGTACTATACCTATATTTCTCTGCCGTATCGGAGCATCATGAATTGTGGTATGTGTTAAAGGGGCCCACTGAGACTCTTTCGCCCGGGGCCCACGAAAACCTGGAGCCAGCCCTGCCCCCCTCACAACTTTAGCCAAATAACCCCCAGTTTTCAATGCGTTACTATTATTATAAAGTAAATTATGGTTGACAAGCTTACGTAATAAGAATTGATGTGTTGGCATTGAAATGGGCACTGTAGGGTGTGTTTACTGTCCTCCACTCACTGGCGACTGTTATTCCCCATTGACTTGCATTGGGGTCGGGTTTCGTTTTTGGCTGAACTTCGACTTTTGCCATGAGCTAGTCGGCCGATCTCGTTCGACTTGACTTTTGGTAAAGTCGGATGGTCCGAAACCCGACTCGACCCTCCCGGAGGCAAAGTCGCTCATCTCTATTGGCCATACATTACTCTTTTGCAAAGAAAATGAACTGTAGGAGATAATATTAGAGGTAAATATTCGGCTTTCAAGAAGAGTCAATACTTCAACAGTTTATGATTCTGGGCCTAGACAATTTACACCTGGCATAATTAAGAAGAAATGCTGTGTTATCACACAGTCGTTTACATTAAAAGGGTCCTTTGGTGAAAGCAAGTTATCACCTATCTACAGGAACCACAGGATAAGTGATAACCTAGTGATCAGAGGAATCCAACCACTGAGTACTGCACAGATCGGAAGAATAAGAATAGAGAACTTTTATTCCTAAAGAGGCACTTTTAGTTCCATTTTAAAAGAAGTGGAATATCTCATCCTCACTGGTGCTGCCAAAAAAGCTAAGCGCAATGCTCGGCAACCATTTAAGGAATGAATCGATCAGTGGTCAAGTCAAACATACTGCTGCAGCCTAATGGGGATAAAAGTTCCACATTCTTCCAACTGTCCCAGCTGTCAGATCCACACCAATTTCTGATGATTACTTGCTTTCATCTGTGGAACTTAGGGCTACCATCATGGCATTGCTACCCTTATTGGTGTATGGGGCCCGGTGATCAGAAGCAAAGAGGAGGAAGCCCGGACTGGGTGAGACAAACTGCCTGCGTGTCTCATCAAGTCCGAGTCCCATCTCTTTTGCTTTTGCTCACTGGGCCCCAGGAGCAGGGGTGGATTGGGCCCATTTAGTAGAAATATACTGCAGTGCAGGAAGCCACCAATCAGAGGCAGTCAGCTCACGTCAGCGTGCATGGCGTATGACATCACTGCTATGCACCGGACTATATCAGCACCACATATCGAAAAGGACGAGGACACCACTGGACTGATGACAAATAAGAAGAAACTTTAAAAAAAAAATTGCTTGCACTCAAAGGCTGCAATAGGGAGAACAGATATATGGGGAAGAGAAATGAGACACATGGGGGCCAGGATGTAGGACATTATTACCGTAAGGGGCCAGGATGTGGGACATTGTTAACGGAAGGTGCCAGGATGTTGGACATTATTACTGCACTGGCTAATTAACAAATTGACTTCTAACGTCATTATTGCCCTCAATCAGCGACTATCTGCTGAAGACATTACTGAGACGCTAAGAGTAGTGTGCTTGACGAACCCGTGTGTTCGACGAACTGTTCGTCGAACCGTTCGTCGAACACCGTTTAAAACCAATGGCAGGCAAACAAAAACATATAAAAACACATAGAAAACACATAGAAAACACTTCAAAGGTGTCCAAAAGCTGACAAACTGCTCAGAAGACACAACTAACACATGGAAAGTGACAAGTACATATAGTCATGTGAAAAGAAAAGAGGTGAGAAGTAAAAGGAGGGGGAGACACAGATATAGGCATGTCATGCCCTTCTAAAACCAAAAAAGTGCGCAGCCGACACGGCCAGTCCGTTCCTGCCCGTGCGACCTGCGTGTCGCCGGGTTTGTGCCAGAGCTGCGGTGGACCCTGACGGCCAGCCCCCTCTCCCAATACTCGTGCCTGTCCGCTGGTGGGTTGAGGAGCCCCCTGCGGTGGAGGCAGGTCTAGTCTTTTAAATTTAAATTGTCTCTCTAATTTGAATGAGTACACTTTAAATCCTTTTACAAGGATCTATTGGAGGGCAAGTCTCATGCAAGCAGCCGCGGTAATTCCAGCTCCAGTAGTATCCAGTAAAGCTGCTGCAGTTAAAAATCTTTTATAAGGATCGAGCTTGGAGGTCCACCGCAAGACGTGCTACCGCCAGTCACAGCCCCACAGCCCCTGTGCCTTGGGGTGCCTCCCCGAGTGTCCTGGGGGCCTGAAGCATTTCCTTTGAAAAAATTAGTGTCCAAACTACAGGTGGTGTAGCTTGCTTAACAGCTGGGTTAATCCGCTGACTAGCAGACACTGCTACTAGGCCCAAAATTATTGTCTGGGCTGGATGCAGTTAAAAATTTGTATTTGTAATTAGATACTCTCGTTGGAGGCTGAGAAAGCATTCCATAGAGTCTCCTGGCACGCCATATATTATTCTCTTAAAAAGCTTGGGGTAGGGGACCCTTTTATAGCCAAAATCATGGCCCTTTATCGCAATCCGTCAGCTAGGCTGAAGATAAATGGAACATTATCATCACCTTTCATACTCACCAATGGGACAAGGCAGGGATATCCTCTGTCCCCTCTCTTATACATCCTAGTGATGGAGCACTCATCAATTCACGATAACCCCAATATTAGGGGGATTGAGGTGGGAGGCACCAAGTACAAGTGCTCTTCATTTGCTGATGAATGATGTCCTAGTATATATCACTCAACCACATATATCCATCACTGCTGTTATGGCTGAAATAGATCACTTTGGTACATGGTCAAATTTTAAAATCAATGCAGCAAAGTCTGAGGCCCTCAATGTTTCCCTCCTCAAATCCATACAGGATTCCATCTAGTCCAACTTTCCCTTTGCTTGGCCCTCACAGGGTATCAAATACTTAGGAATTTGTATTCATAGAGACCTCTCCCGTCTATTTTTTATTAATTTTGGGCCCTTTATTGAACAACTCCATAGAGATGTTACTTCTTGGACGGTGAATGATTCGGCATAATAAATATATTAAAAATGAACGTCCTACCTAAACTCTTATACCTCTTCCAAAGCGTTCCCGTGGTAATTCCACCGGCTGATGTTGATAGATACTGTGTGATTTGGAGGAATTGGATTGATTTGCAAAACTCTGATGCCTACCATCTAGCCCCCAACAAAATTAATTTGTGATGTCGGCACAACAATGATCATAATCGCACTCTATTGATTGGTGGTCTGCCGTGGTCTGCTCCCTCTCTCTCTATCTTTCATATGGAAAAATACATGCTTGATCTGGATATTGATGGCAAACCCTCCCTGTCCTGTACCCCCCAATGTACTGTCGTTATGCATAGATTTATAGTTATACTACTCCTTTTACTATGTATATTGTATTTTCTTGTAGTTTTTCACCACAAAGATAAAAAAAAATGGAATTTGAAAAAAAAAATTGTAATTAGATCTACAGCCGGTGGCTACTCCGCTGACTAGCAGACACTGAAGCTTTGGAGCAGACCTCTGATTCCCAGGCTATAGTATGAGTAGACAGCTCTTCAGAGTCAACCATCTGTGTTACCCCAAGCCATAGTGTATGTAGTTTCTTACCGTTAAAAGGGGGGGGAAACCCAACCCACCTGTAATTGACGATGTCAACATCTCGTAAAAGACAGCAAGGGGACTCCAAAAAGAGTCTCCATTTTTTCCAAAAATTTGGGGCACAGACACCACTTAAGTGGCATCAATTGCCCCAGAGTTGCTTAAAAAGGTTGGTGAGGTGATTTTAACAAATCCTCAAGCTTTTACTCTCCCCAGGATGACACGGGGTAGAAAAGTCCTTGCGGAGCCATGATTTGTTCATCTTTATGAACGTGAGTCTGTCTACATTGTCAGTGGACAGCCGCGTGCGCTTATCTGTCAGCACACCACCAGCAGCGCTGAACACACGTTCGGGGCATGACAAGATCTCCAAGGCGTGAGTGACGAGCTCCGGCCATTTATCCAGATTGGAAGCCCAAAAAGAGCAAGGGTCCAGTGACACAGTCATGGCTTCGATGTTCAGTTGGAGATACTCCTGTACCATCTTCTCTAAACGTTGACTATGTGTCTGACTTCTTGTCTCCTGTGGCCTTGCAAAGGATGGGCTAAAAAAGTGGTGAAAGGATTCCGCAAAATTGCTGTTAACACCATCAGATACTGTGTTTCTGTTATGGTTTGAGTGCTGAAGACTCGACAGTCCCACGGTTGGCAAGTTACAACTGTGAGATTCACTACGTGCACCACTGGTGTTTTGTGGAAAAGCACATGTAAGATTATGCAACAGTCTCTGCTGATACTCCTGCATGCATGAATCCCTTTCTATGGCAGGAATTATTTCGGAAAATTTACTTTTGTACCGGGGATCTAAGAGTGTTGCTACCCAGTAGTCAGGATTATTTCGAATTCTAACAATTCGAGGGTCATGTTGCAGGTAGTGCAGCAAGAAGGCACTCATGTGTCTTGCGCATCCAGGAGCACCAAGTCCCTGTTGTGTTGGTGGCGAGGTAAGAATCATGCTTCCTTCCTCTACCCTCTCCCCCCAACCTCGCACAACAGAAATGTGATCAAGGTCTCCCTCATCTGATAAGTCTTCCATGCCCATCGCCAGTTCATCCTCACTTCTTCCTGGGCTCCTGCACCTTCCTCACTAGTTTGGCTGCTACCATGCCTCTCCCCCACCCTCCCATGCCAGCTGCCTTGGTGCTGCCGACCGTCTGGACCTTGCAGATGTTAGCCCTCCGCATACAACTCCTCCTCCTGTAAGGTTCTATGTATATATTCCTGAAACTCAGTTTGTTCGTCAGCCATTTTACTTTCTGTCTTGCTGCAGCTATCTTGCCC
>JARQOD010000001.1:547554311-547648553 GCA_033576555.1 Oophaga sylvatica | reverse complement strand
CAGGAAACAGGAACAAACAAATTAAACTACAAGTAACAATTTCTAAAATTACATTAAACAGAAGCAAATTTACCAACATCGCCATCACTGTCTGTCAGCAAAATCCCCTTTTACTTAAAATAAGTTTCTAACTATTGCATATGCTAACATAAGTAGCTCATCGAAGCAAATGATTGGCAAAGGACCCTGAATCAAAAGATGTATCACTTAGCTACGGGTGCCAGTTGTGAAAAAATCAGATTATTAATTAACATCCAGCGAGCTGAGAAACTAACCCCCCCCCCCACACCAGGCTCTCTATTACTTTAAATAAAACCGAAAAACGACCAAAAAGGGACAATGCAATCTGTTATGAATGTGCTAGAGATGGTTTTCTGGCAGAGGTCCCTCTGGGGTTCAGACAGAAAACCCTTTCAGCGAGGAGTGGCAATCTGGGTCACTGACTGGTCGAATAAGGGAGTTCCCCCCATATGGTTGCCGGTGAAAAAATTGTTCTTGCTCAATTGGGTTCCTTTCATTTGGAATTTTGCTGGATCTTGCCTGCATCTCCTGCTTTCAGATAAGATATTTTTTGCTTTTCTTTTTGGGGCTGTTTTTTTGCATTGTTTTCTGCACTTTTGGAGGTCAGCCGGTCCCCTCCGGGGGCCTAGCTCCCACAGTTTACTGCAGCCACTTTTAATTTTTGCTCATTTGCTTTTTTTCCTGTTTTTCACGCTGCGGTTTGGTTTTGTTCACACTGAATCTATTTACGGGTGGCGAGATCGTGTGATCTCAGTATTTTGTAACGAATTGTTGGATTTTGTAGGGTTTTCTGAGTTGCGAAAGTAACCTCTCCTGTCCTATCCTTTTTAGTCAGCTTGGGCCCCAGCGTTTGCCTCATCTATTTTCTGCCTATGTTTGTATTTTCATCTTGTTTATCCGCCATTATATTTTGGGGGCTTCCATTTTCTTGGGACTCTCAGGGGCAGAAGCTTTCATCTTTCTGCTTTATGTAGTTATCTCTCAGGCTTGTGCAGAAACTCTAGGAAGAGGAATGCCCCGGCTACCTGTAGTTGTGCGTTGTTTAGGAATCGAACCTCAGTTACCAAATCTCAGGCTGCCCTGCTGTTGTTCCTTTTCTCCTCAGCTACCGAAACATAACAGTATCACCAGCCTAAACTAAAATTAATGTACTCAAGAAGGGAAAAATGTGTGGAAAGAAAAAAGTTGCAGAGTTTTTTTTTTTTTTTCTGTCTTTGCATTTTTTCCCCTTTTTCCTGGTGCTGAGAGGATTTTTTTTCTCTCAAGGGATTTGCACAGTTGCTGGCCATGTGGATCGCTTGCCCAAGGTTCGGAGTATTGCTACCTATCTTCTGGGCCGTTGGTGAACCTAGGATTCCCATGCCAGATTTGTTTTGGGGATCGGGCTAAATTTCTGAATTTCAAAATAACTGTAAGTTGTTTTTTGCCTTAAAGCCTAAGTCCTCAGGTAACGCAGCACAGCAGTTCAAATTGTCATCTCTCTCCGCGCTGCGATCCTCAGGATTGGACTTTTTCCCTGAACCTGGGGATCCTGTTTTGAATGATATTGATGCATTTTTTCTGGCTCTGGGTTATTGTACGATGAACCTAATGTCACTGATCAAGCTGAAAAAACCTTGTTGGCATTAATCAGGGTCTTGAAGACGCTGAGTTGTACTGTCAGAAATTCAGAAGTGGGCAGTCCTGACCAATGGAATGATGATCTTTGGCAGCCCTTTTCGGAAGGGGCTGTCAGAGAATGTAAAGGACGTTATGGTGGGATTCCCTGCTCCTCTGGTCTCAATGATTCTATGTCATTGGCTATTCAAATTGACAGACGTTTGCGTGAGCGCAGGAGGTATGCGTGAGATAGTGTTGCCTTGTGAGCAGCTTCTGAGCCCATGCAGTGTGATAGAGTGACTTCTGGTGACTTCTGGTGCTCAGCGTCATGAGTTTCGAAAGCGCAATGGGTTTATGTTTCTACTGTGTGATGCCTCCATGCTATTTCAGTCTGCCCTAAGCGGGAAGACGTTTTGCACGCTCAGTTGTCTTGGGTAGTGTTCAGACTAAATTTCTGTTGACTGTTACCCTGATTTGCTCCCTGTCCAAATTTTCTGCTCAGGCTTTTATTGATTCAGGAGCAGCTATTAACCGCTGGTGTAAATTTCCTAAAGGTGCCTTTTTTAACTTGTCTGTACCTGAACACGATGCTATGCGATCTTATATAAAGGAGTCATTGGAGAAGGGTCATATCAGACCATCCTCTCACCCTTTGGGTGCCGGTTTTTTCTTTGTGGCCAAAAAGGATTGTTCATTGAGGCCGTGTATTGATTATCGTCTCTTAAATGAGATCACTGTGAAGTATCAATATCCGTTACCCTTGATTTCTGACCTGTTTTCCAGGTGAAAAGTGCTAGTTGGTTTACCAAGCTTGACCTCAGGGGGCGTATAACCTTATCGCATTAAGCACGGGGATGAATGGAAGATGTCGTTTAATACCCCAGAGGGGCATTTTGAGTACCTAGTGATGCCCTTTGGGCCACTAATGCTCCTCCGTCTCCAATCCTTCATGAATGATATTTTCAGGATTTTGTGGATAAATTTCGATTGTTTTATTTGGATGATTTCTTGATTTTTTCCAATGATTGGGACTCTCATGTGAAACATGTTCGGACTGTGTTCCAGATTTTGAGAGAGAATGCACTGTATGTGAAGGGATCAAAGTGTCTTTTTGGCGTACAGAAGGTCTCATTTCTGGATTCATTTGTCTCTGTCTGTTATTAAATGGACCCGTTAAGGTTCAAGCCATCTGTGATTGGGTCCAACCTACTTCATTAAAGGCTCTTCAGAGATTTTGGGTTTTGCCAATTTTTATTGGTAATTTCTCCGTATTTTTAAATCATTGACTGATTTTGACCAAATGGGTTCTGATGGGTGAATGGCCTCCTGAGGCAGTCTCTGCGTTTCAGGAACTTAAGCAGAGATTCACTTCTGCTCCTGTTCTACGGCAGCCTGATGTTTCTCTACCGTTTCAGGTGGAGGTTGATGCCTCTGAAATTGGGGCAGTGCCGTTTTGTCCCAAAGAGATCCGAGACCTCTAAGAGTAACCCTTGTGCCTTTTTCCTCTCGAAAATTTTCTCCAACTGAACGTAATTATGAGTGGTAATCGGGAGTTATTGGCCATGAAGTGGGCCTTTGAAGAGTGGAGACATTAGCTGGAAGGAGCCAACATCAGGTGGTGTCCTCACGGACCATAAGAATCTGGTTTATCTCGAATCAGCCAAGCGACTTAATCCTAGACAGGCCAGGTGGGCCTTGTTTTTCACACTTTTAATTTTGTGGTTTCTTTTCTTCCTGGCACTAAAATGTTAAGGCGGATGCCCTCTCGAGGAGTTTCTTTGCGGACTCTCCTGAGTTATCTGATCCTACTGTTATTTTGAAAGAGGGTGGTAGTTCTTTCCGCCATCTCGCCCAATTTGAGACTGGCCTTGGAAGGGTGTCAGAAGGATAAACCTGAGCGCTGCCTTATTGGAAAATTGTTTGTCCCAGACCAGTGGAAGAAGAGTGTGATGTCTGAGATTCATTGTTCCGTGTTGGCTGGTCGTCCTGGGATTTTTGGTACCAGAGACTTGGTGAGTCGGTCCTTTTTGTGACCTACTTTGTCTCGTGACGTCAGGGAATTTGTGCAGTCCTGTGGGACTTGCTCTCGCTCCAAGCCTTGCTCTCGCTCTAGTGGTTTGTTAATGCCATTACCTGTGCCCAAGAGGCCATGGACCCATATCTCTATGGATTTTATTTCCGACCTCCCTGTTTCTCAGAGAATGACCGTTATCTGGGTAATCTGTGATAGGTTTTCCAAGATGATACATCTTGTGCCATTACCTAAGTTGCCTTCCTCCTCCGAATTGGTGACTTTGTTCCTTCAGCACGTGGTTCGGTTACATGGCATTCCGGAGAACATTATGTCTGACAGAGGAGTCCAGTTTGTTTCCAGATTTTGGAGGACATTTTGTTCTAAACTTAGTAACATAGTAACATAGTTATTAAGGTTGAAGGAAGACTTTAAGTCCATCTAGTTCAACCCATATTCTATCCTAACCTGCCCTAACATGTTGATCCAGAGGAAGGCAAAAAAAACCCAAGTGGCAAACAGTAAGCTTCACATTGGGGAAAAAAATTCCTTCCCGACTCCACATACGGCAATCAGACTAGCTCCCTGGATCAACGCTGTATCTAGGAAACTAGTGAATATAGCCTGTAATATTATACTTTTCAAGAAAGGCATCCAGTCCCCTCTTAAATTTTAGTAAGGAATCACTCATTACAACATTAGACGGCAGAGAGTTCCATAGTCTCACTGCTCTTACAGTAAAGAATCTGCATCTGTGATTATGGCTAAACCTTCTTTCCTCCAGACGTAGAGGATGCCCCCTCGTCCCCGTCACAGGTCTAAGAGTAAAAAGATCATTAGAAAGGTCTTTGTACTGTCCCCTCACATATTTGTACATTGTAATAAGATCACCCCTAAGCCTTCGTTTTTCCAAACT
The DNA here is from genome assembly GCA_033576555.1 of Oophaga sylvatica. Classification (NCBI taxonomy): domain Eukaryota; kingdom Metazoa; phylum Chordata; class Amphibia; order Anura; family Dendrobatidae; genus Oophaga; species Oophaga sylvatica. Next base: position 547,644,006 of record JARQOD010000001.1, on the reverse strand, counting down.
AAATAACCCAAGTGTAATAACCTGTCTTGGTATTGCAGACCCCCCAGTTCTCTAATAACCTGGTCGCTCTTCTCTGCACCCGCTCCAGTTCAGCTATGTCTTTCTTATACACCGGAGACCAGAACTGCACACAGTATTCTAAGTGTGGTCGCACCAGTGACTTGTATAGAGGTAAAATTATGTTCTCCTCATGAGCATCTATGCCTCGTCTAATGCATCCCATTATTTTATTTGCCTTGGCAGCAGCTGCCTGACATTGGCCACTAAATTTGAGTTTGTCGTCCACCCATACACCCAAGTCTTTTTCAGTGACAGTTTTGCCCAGTGTTTTACAATTAAGCACATAATTATACATCTTATTTGTTCTACCCAAGTGCATGACCTTACATTTATCCCCATTAAAGCTCATTTGCCATTTATCAGCCCAAGCTTCTAGTTTACATAAATCCTCCTGTAATATAAAATTATCCTCCTCTGTATTTATTACCCTGCAGAGTTTAGTGTCATCTGCAAATATTGAAATACTACTCTGTATGCCCCCTACAAGGTCATTATAAAAATGTTAAAGAGAAGCGGCCCCAATACTGACCCCTGTGGTACCCCACTGCTAACCGTGACCCAGTCCGAGTGTGCTCCATTAATAACCACCCTTTGTTTCCTATCCATGAGCCAGTTCTTAACCCACTTACACATATTTTCCCCTATCCCCATTGTTCTCATTTTATGTATCAACCTTTTGTGTGGCACTGTATCAAAAGCTTTGAGAAGTCCATGAACACCACGTCCACTGCATTCCCTTGGTCCAGTCCTGAACTTACCCCTTTATAAAAGCTTATCAGATTAGTCTGACAAGAACGGTCCCTCGTAAACCCATGCTGATACTGTGTCATGAGGTTATTCAGCTTCAGATACTCCAAAATAGTATCCCTTAAAAAACCCTCCAGGATTTTACCCACAGTAGATGTTAAGCTCACTGGCCTATAATTTCCAGGTTCAGTTTTTGCCCCCTTTTTGAATATTGGCACCACATTTGCTATACGCCAGTCCTGTGGTACAGACCCAGTTATTATGGAATCTTTAAAGATTAAAAATAATGGTCTATCTATAACTGTACTTAATTCCTGCAGTACTCGGGGGTGTATCCCATCCGGACCCGGGGATTTGTCAACTTTAGTGATTTTTATACGCCGCCGTACTTCCTGCTGGGTTAAGCATGTGACATTTAATGGAGAAATTTTTTTATCTCTGATCATGTTATCTGTCATGGGATTTTCTTGTGTAAATACAGTTGAAAAAAAGTCATTTAGCATATTGGCTTTTTCCTCATCCTCATCCACCATTTCACCCAGACTATTTTTAAGGGGACCAACACTATCATTTTTTAGTTTCTTGCTATTTATGTAGTTAAAGAATATTTTGGGATTATTTTTTACTTTCTCTGGCAATGAGTCTCTCTGCCTCAATCTTTGCTGTCTTGATTTGCTTTTTACAGAATTTATTCAGTCTTCTGTATTTATTTAATGCCTCTTCACTACCTACTTGCTTTAATTCCCTAAACGCTTTCTTTTTGTCCCTTATTACGCCCCTTACAGCTCTATTTAGCCATAGTGGTTTCCTCCTAATTCTAGCATGTTTATTCCCATAGGGTATATACTGTGCACAGGTCCTATTCAGGATACTAATAAACGTCTCCCATTTTCTTTGTGTATTTTTATGTCTCAGGATATCGTCCCAGTTTATTGCACCAAGATCATCTCTCATCCGTTGGAAATTTGCCTTCCTGAAGTTTAGTGTCCTTGTAACTCCTCGACTACACATCTTATTAAAGATACATGAAAGCTTATTATTTTGTGATCACTATTACCCAAGTGACCCCCAACCCTTATATTTGATATGCGGTCTGGCCTGTTGGATAATATTAGGTCTAGCAGTGCCCCCCCTCTTGTTGGGTCCTGAACTAGTTGTGAAAGGTAATTGTCTCTCATAGTTGCCAAAAACTTATTACCTTTGCTGGAACTGCAGGTTTCTGTTCCCCAATGTATTTCAGGGTAGTTGAAGTCCCCCATAATAATGACTTCTCCTTGAGTCGCTGCTTCATCTAGTTGCTTTACGAGGATATTCTCTGTTGCTTCCATTATTTTTGGAGACTTATAACAAACCCCTATCAGTAATTTATTATTTTTCCCCACTCCCCTAATCTCCACCCACAGAGACTCTACATCTTCATTAGATTCACAGATATCACACAGGATGGGTTTTAAGGATGATTTTACATATAAACACACACCCCCACCTCGCTTATTTTTACGGTCATTTCTAAACAGACTATAGCCCTGTAAATTAACCGCCCAGTCGTGGCTCTCATCCAGCCAAGTCTCAGATATCCCCACCATGTCATAATTATGTTCCAACAAAATTAATTCTAATTCCGCCATTTTGTTGGTGAGGCTTCTAGCATTAGTATACATGCACTTTATGTATCTCTCTGAACCTCTATTCTTTCTTAAATTATTAACTGTTCTAACCCCACCCCCCATGCCACCCCCACCCCCAATTTCATTATTTGTGCCCAGGTCTCTATCTGTACTGCCTTCCCCTCCTATAAAATGAATACCCTCCCCCCAGTCCCTAGTTTAAAGACTCCTCCAACCTTCTAGCCATTTTCTCCCCCAGCACAGCTGCACCCTCCCCATTGAGGTGCAGCCCATCCCTAGCATAGAACCTGTAGCCAACTGAGAAGTCGGCCCAGTTCTCCAGGAACCCAAACCCCTCCTTCCTACACCAATTCTTGAGCCACTTATTAACCTCCCTAATCTCCCGTTGCCTCTCTGGTGTGGCACGTGGTACCGGCAGTATTTCAGAAAATACCAAGTTGGAGGTCCTTGCTTTAAGCTTGCAGCCTAATTCCCTGAAATCGTCTTTAAGGACCTTCCACCTGCCTCTAACTTTGTCATTTGTGCCAATGTGCACCATGACCGCTGGGTCCTCACCAGCCCCTCCCAGTAATCTGTCAACCTGATCAGCGATGTGTCGGACTCGAGCGCCAGGTAGGCAGCACACTGTTCGATGATCCCTGTCTTTGTGACAGATTGCCCTATCTGTTCCCTAATAATTGAGTCCCCCACTACCAGCACCTGTCTGGCCTGCCCTGCTCTCCTAATTCCCCCTTACTGGAGCAGACACTCCCCCGGCTTTCAGAGGACATGCCTGGCTGCAGCAGTGCTACCCCTGTACTGACAACCCCCTCATCTGCCAACTTTGCAAACTTATTGGGGTGTGCCAGATCAGGACTAGCCTCCCTGGCGCTCTTCCCTCTACCCCGCTTTCTAACTGTCACCCAGCTTCCTACTTCAGTGTCCTGCAGCTCCACCCTAGCATCCCCCCCCTCATCTATCCCATTGAGCGTCTGCTCAGTGAGCAGAAGACTCCTTTCCATATTGTCTATGGATCTCAGTGTTGCCAGCTGCACATTTAGATCCAAGATTTGGGCTTCCAAATGCACAACGTGCTCACATCTCACACAGCAGTATGCACCCTCGACCGGCTGTTCAAGGACTGCATACATGTGGCAAGATGTACACTGGATGGCATTGGCAATAGTGGAGCACATTTCTAATGGGGATTTCACCAGACAGCAAAGATAAGTAAAAATAAATAAAAAGTATTAATAAAATATACAGTAACAGCAATTCAGTAAATCCTCCCTTGCAAACTCCCTGAATCCAAAGTCACTGAATCTCAAGTCACACTTACCACCGTTCACACTTGCGCACCGGTCACACTCAGCTCGCTCACACTCGCTGAAGCAGAAGATTTAAAGAGAGATTTTTTTATTTTTTTTTCCTCTCCTTCAGCAGCAAATCACCCTGCTGCTCTAATGCACTTCCAAAAAGACTTGAGCCCCAACCAGCTGGCCCTTATAAACCCTTAATTATGAACCCCCACCCTTAATTAACCCCTTGTGAATATAGCTACACCAAGGTTTAAATGCAATATAGTTAACCTTTAAACCTTTAAACACACAGATAGTAAAATAAGAGATTACTCCTTTAGAGAGAAAAAAATAGGTAAAAAAGCCCCCAAAAGATAGAACAGGTAGAAAGGCACTCAGCAATCCACAATTCAGCCACTCACACCAATTCACACAGGTATTTGATTAAAGGTTTTTCAAATACTTCTTTACTGAATCTCAAGTCACACTTACCACCGTTCACACTTGCGCACCGGTCACACTCAGCTCGCTCACACTCACTGAAGCAGAAGATTTAAAGAGAGATTTTTTTTTTTTTTTTTCTCCAGCAGCAAATCACCCTGCTGCTCTAATGCACTTCCCAAACTTGGTGTTCAATTATCTTTCTCCTCTGCTTTTCATCCTCAGACCAATGGACAAACCGAGAGAACAAACCAGACCTTGGAGACTTATTTGAGATGTTTTGTGTCTGCTGATCAAGATGACTGGGTCTCTTTTTTGCCTTTGGCTGAGTTTGCTCTCAATAATAGGGCTAGCTCTGCCACCTTGATGTCTCCATTTTTCTGCAATTTTGGGTTTCACCCTCGATTTTCTTCGGGACAGGCGGAGGCTTCTGTCTGTCCGGGTGTTGACTCTGTTGTGGAGCGAATGCAGCAGATTTGGGACCAGATAGTGGAGAGGTTGTCTCTCTCTCAGGAGAAGGCCCAACAGTTTGCCAACCAGCATAGGACTGATGGTCCTCGGTTTAAAGTGGGGACTTGGTTTGGTTGTCCTCAAGAAATATCCCTATGAGGGTTGCCTCTCCAAAGTTTAAGCCCAGGTTCATTGGACCTTATAAGATCATGGAGATTCTTAATCCTGTTTCCTTCCGTTTGCTTCTTCCAGGGACATTTAAGATCCATAACGTGTTCCACAAGTCCTTATTGAAGAGGTTTGTCGAGCCATCGGTTCCTATGGCTGCGCCTCCTGACCCTGTTTTGGTTGAGGGCAATCTGGAGTATGTGGTTGAGAAAATATTTGTTTCTCGTTTTTCTAGACAGAAACTCCAGTATTTGGTTAAGTGGAGAGGTTATGGTCAGGACGACAATTCTTGGTGTTTGCTTCAGACATCCATGCTAGAAGACTGATCCGTGCCTATCACCGAGCTCATCCTGATCGGCCTGGTTGCACAAGTGAGGGTTCGGTGACCCCTCCTCAAGGGGGGGTACTGTTATGAATGTGCTAGAGATGGTTTCTGAGCAGAGGCTCCCTCTGGTGGTTACAGACAGTACTGAACCTTTCAGCGAGGAGTGGCAATCTGGGTTCACTGACTGGTCTGATATAAGGGAGGTTCCCTCCCATGATGGTTGCCGGTGATCAATTGTTCTTGTCTCAATTGTGGTTCCTGGTTCATTTGGAAGTTTGCTGGAGTCTTGCCTGCATCTCCTGCTTTCAGATAAGATATTTTTTGCTTTTCTTTTTGTGCTTGCTTTTTGCATTGTTTTCTGCACTTTTGTGGAGGTCAGTCAGGTCCCCTCCTGGGGCCTGAGCTCCTCACAGTTTATCTGCAGCCACTGTTATTTGCTCATTTGCTTTTTCCTGTTTTTTCAGCGGCTGCGGCTTGGTTTTTGTTCACACTGAGATCTGATTTAGCGGGTGGCGAGATCGTGTGATCTCAGTATTTTTGTAATCAGAATTGTTGGATTTTTGTAGGGTTTTCTGAGTTGCAGAAAGTAATCTCTCCTGTCCTATCCTATATAGTCAGCTTGTGGCCCCAGCGTTTGCTCAGTCTATTTTCTGCCTATGTTTGTATTTTCATCTTGTCTAACCGCCATTATATGTTTGGGGGCTTCCTATTTTCTTTGGGGATCTGCTCCCGGGCAGATAGCTTTCATCTTTCTGCCTTTAGGTGTAGTTATCTCTCAGGCTGTGACGAGGCGTCTAGGATCAACGTAGGAACGCTCCACGGCTACCTCTAGTTGTGTCGTTAGATTAGGAATCTGCAACCCATCAGTTACCAACATCTCAGGTGTTCGGCTGCCCTGCTGTTGTTCCTGTCCTCCTCAGCTACCGAAACATAACAGCAATCCAAATACATGAAAAATAACAATATATTTGTAAATTTATTACTGGACTCATTGCTTTTTTATAGTGCTGCTCTGCTTTTTTGAATTTGTAAATATATTAAGAGAGATTATTGATACACAATATAGTAAATATGCACAAAACTATAAAACCATTATAACTGTATTGTGAGACATAGATACAAAAAACAAAATAGCAGTGCGACAGATCCTAACAAACATACACTACTCAAAAAAATAAAGGGAACACTTAAACAACAGAATATAACTCCAAGTAAATCAAACTTCTGTGAAATCAAACTGTCCACTTAGGAAGCAACACTGATTGACAATCAATTTCACATGCTGTTGTGCAAATGGAATAGACAACAGATGGAAATTATTGGCAATTATCAAGACACACTCAATAAAGGAGTGGTTCTGCAGGTGGGGACAACAAACCACATCTCAGTACCAATGCTTTCTGGATGATGTTTTGGTCAATTTTGAAAGTTGGTTGTGCTTTCACACTCGTGGTAGCATGAGACGGACTCTACAACCCACACAAGTGGCTCAGGTAGTGCAGCTCATCCAGGATGGCATATCAATGCGAGCTGTGGCAAGAAGGTTTGCTGTGTCTGTCAGCATAGTGTCCAGAGGCTGGAGGCGCTGCCAGGAGACAGGCCAGTACACCAGGAGATGTGGAGGGGGCCGTAGGAGGGCAATAACCCAGCAGCAGGACCGCTACCTCTGCCTTTGTGCAAGGAGGAACAGGAGCAGCACTGCCAGAGCCCTGCAAAATGACCTCCAGCAGGAAACAAATGTGCATGTGTCTGCACAAATGGTTAGAAACCGACTCCATGAGGATGGTCTGAGTGCCCGACGTCCACAGATGGGGGTTGTGCTCCCAGCCAAACACCATGCAGGATGCTTGGCATTTGCCACAGAACACCAGGATTGGCAAATTCGCCACTGGCGCCCTGTGCTCTTCACAGATGAAAGCAGATTCACACTGAGCACATGTGACAGATGTGACAGAGTCTGGAGATGCCGTGGAGAGCGATCTACTGCCCGCAACATCCTTCAGCATGATCGGTTTGGCAGTGGGTCAGTAATGGTGTGGGGTGGCATTTCTTTGGAGGGCCCCACAGCCTTCCATGTGCTCGCAAGAGGTAGCCTGACTGCCATTAGATACCGAGATGAGATCGTCAGACCCCTTGTGAGACCATATGCTGGTGCGGTTGGCCCTGGATTCCTCCTCATGCAGGACAATGCCAGACCTCATGTGGCTGGAGTGTGTCAGCAGTTCCTGCAAGATGAGGCATTGAAGCTATGGACTGCCCCACCCGTTCCTCAGACCTGAATCCAATTGAGCACAACTGGAACATCATGTCTCACTCCATCCACCAACGTCACGTTGCACCACAGACTATCCAGGAGTTGATGCTTTAGTCCAGGTCTGGGAGGAGATTCCTCAGGAGACCATCTGCCGCCTCATCAGGAGCATGCCCAGGCATTGTAGGGAGGTCATACAGGCACAGGGAGGTCATACAGGCACGTGAAGGACACGCACTACTGAGCATCTTTTTGACTTGTTTTAAGTACATTACATTCCACTTTAATTTTGTGGGTGACTCCAAATCCAGGCCTCCTTTGGTTAATAAATTTTATTTCCATTGATGATTTTTGTGTGATTTTGTTGTCAACACCTTCAACTTCTTACAGAACAAAGTATTCTATGAGAATATTTCATTCTTTCAGATCTTGGATGTGTTATTTGAGTGTTCCTTTTATTTTTTTGAGCAGTGTATATAAATTATATGTATAAATAGAATTAGTACCCAATGTATCTAAGGATCAGTTGGTTCAATTCTACTAAGTCCATATTGGAAAAAGATGACCCTATAGCCTATAGAAAATAATAAATTCACTCCCAAATACAGGTAGCGCTAATAGACCATTTATGATAATAACAGTAGACAATACATAATAATACAAAATTACCTGTGGCCCCCTCGATGCTCATTTCTTGGCCTCCTGCGCTTTCGTCAGAAGGTTCTGACGAATCCGCAGGTGGTGGTGAAATGCAAGTTGATGTGCAATTTAGCAGTCCACACATCCATTTTATGATGGCCACAGGTAATAGATCATGCTTTTGATCTTTTGTATTATTATTATTATGTTTGTTAGGATATGTGGCCATACTATGTTGTTTCTGTATCTATGTCTCACAATAGTTAGAATAGTTTTATGGATTTGTGCATAATTACTATATTGTGTATAATTAACCCCTTCACCCCCAAGGGTGGTTTGCACATTAGTGACGGGGCCAATTTTTACAATTCTGACCACTGTCCCTTTATGAAGTTATAACTCTGGAACGCTTCAATGGATATTGGCGATTATGAGATTGTTTCTTGTGACATATTGTACGTCATGTTAGTGGTAAAATTTCTTCAATATAACTTGCATTTATTTATGAAAAATCGGAAATGTGGCAAATATTTGGAAAATTTTTAAATTTTCAAACTTTGAATTTTTATGCCCTTAAAACAGAGAAATATGTCATACAAAATAGTTACTAACATTTCCCACAAGTGTACTTTACATCAGCACAATTTTGGAAACAAAATTTTTTTTGTTAGGAAGTTATAAGGGTTAAAAGTTGACTAGTGATTTCTCATTTTTACAACAAAATGTACAAAACCATTTTTTTAGGGACCACCTCACATTTGAAGTCACTTTGAGGGGTCTATATGGCAGAAAATACCCAAAAGTGACACCATTCTAAAAACTGCACCCCTCAAGGTACTCAAAACCACATTTAAGAAGTTTATTAACTCTTCAGGTGCTTCACAGGAGCTGAAGCAACGTGGAAGGAAAAAATGAACATTTAACTTTAGTCCCAAAAATGATCTTTTACAAATATTTTTTTATTTTAAGAAGGGTAAAAGGAGAAAATGGACAGATAAAGTTGCTGTGCAATTTCTCCTGAGTATGCCGATACCCCATATGTGGGGGAAACCACTGTCTGGGTGCACAGTAGAGCTTGGAAGGGAAGGAGTGCCATTTGACTTTTTCAAACCAAAATTGGCTGGAATTAAGATTGAATGCCATGTCGCATTTGGAGAGCCCGTGATGTGCCTAAACAGTGGAAACCCCCCACAAGTGACACCATTTTGGAAACTGGACCCCCTAAGGAACTTATCTAGATCTGTTCTGAGCACTTTGAGGGGTCTATATGATAGAAAATACCCAAAAGTGACACAATTCTCAAAACTACACCACTCAAGGTGCTCAAAACCACATTAAAGAAGTTTATTAACCCTTAATGTGCTTCACAGGAATTTTTGGAATGTGGAAGAAAAAAATGAACATTTAACTTTTTTTCACAAAATATTTACTTCTGATCCAATTTTTTTTATTTTATCAAGGGTAAAAGGAGAAATTGGACCACAAAAGTTGTTGTGCAATTTGTACTGAGTACGCTGATACCCCATATGTGGGGGAACCACTGTTTGGGCGCACCGCAGAGCTGGGAAGGGAAGGAGCTCCATTTGACTTTTCAATGCAAAATTGGCTAGAATTGAGATCGAAAGCCATGTTGCATTTGAAGAGCCCCTGATGCGCCTAAACAGTGGAAACCCTCCACAAGTGACAACATTTTGGAAAGTAGACCCTCTAAGGAACTTATCTAGATGTGTAGTGAGCACTTTGAACTCCCAAGTGCTTCACAGAAATTTATAACCTAGAGCCGTAAAAATAAAAAATAATAATTTTTCCACAAAAATGATCTTCTCGCCCCCAATTTTTATTTTCCCAAGGGTAACAGGAGAAATTGGACCCAAAAAGTTGTGCAATTTGTTCTGAGTAGGCTGATACCCTATATGTGGGGGTACACCACTATTTGGGTGCATGGCAGAGCTCAGAAGGGAAGGAGCGCCATTTGACTTTTTCAACACATAATTGGTTGGACGCCATGTCACGTTTGGAGAGCCCCTGATGTGCCTAAACAGTGGAAACCCACCACAAGTGACCCCATTTTGGAAACTAGACCCCCCAAGGAACTTATCTAGATGTGTGGGGAGAACTTTGAACCCCAAAGTGCTTCACAAAAGTTTATAATGTAGAGCCATAAAAATAAAAAAATCATATTTTTTTCCACAAAAATTATATTTTCACCCCCAATTTTTTTATTTACCAAGGGTAACATAAGAAATTGGACCCCAAGACTTATTGTGCAATTTGTCCTGAGTATGCTGATTCCCCATATGTGGGGTAAACCACTGTTTGGGCGCATGGCAGAGCTCGGAAGAGAAGGAGCACAGTTTGACTTTTTCAACACAGAATTGACTGGAATTGAGATCACACGCCATGTCACATTTGGAGAGCCCCTGATGTGCCTAAACAGTGGAAATCCCCCAATTCTAACTCCAACCCTAACCCCAACACACCGCTAACCCTAATCCCAGCCCGAACCATAACCCTAACCACAAACCTAACCCTAACACACCTCTAACCTTAATTCCAACCGTAATCCTAACCCTAGCCCTAATTTTAACCCTAACATAACCCTAACGGGAAAATGGAAATAAATACTTTTATTTTATTATTTTTCCCTAACTAAGAGGGTGATAAAGGGGGTTTGATTTACTATTTATAGCTGGTTTTTATAGTGGGGTTTTATGTTTGTGAGTGAAGCAGGGTATGATTATGATTAAAACTTATCTTTTATTAAGTATAGTTAAAATTCAAAAAACACCAAAGATCATAAAAATACACACGGTAATGGTGATCCAATCACCAGAAAAACAACAGCTCTGACTGTTCTGTCAGGATCCAAAAGGCAATTCAGTGTTGATCTTTACACATAATATGCCAATGCTAATGTCTCAATTATATTACAATGTCAGTATTTATGCATAATGTGCCGATATAGATTATTTAAATACATTACATCAGTCATATCTATATTCTCACGGCAACACAGCATGAGGTGGATACCCTTTAAATAAATAACAGCCCGTTATTAGAAATAATGGAACGATCTCACCTCGTTATGTTGGTTTGTCGGACTTTTGTCTTAAAGGTCACAGATTCTCATAGCAAAAAAGCGGGGGAGGATTATTATTCATATCCATACAATACCCCCTCAATAGACTTATGTATGATCTGCAGACTTAATGCCCCATAATGCCTCCTTCCCGACGCGTACAATGTACTCATCAGGGGAACCATAAGAGGATGGGGATATTAGTGAATATCCATAACGTGGGAGCAGAGTGGCATACCTTGTTTTGCTCTCAATGCCTCGTTTAAATAAACCGCTGGGATCACTCAGTCCCAGCTGTGTGCGGACGTCATCAACAAGCGACCCGCCCTGGGATGCGAGGTTGGACCACATGTGTGACTTCCGGTGTTTTCTGCGCATGTGCCGATGTCATTTCCACCCTAGGATAGAAACGAGAATGGCGCCCCCACTCCTCGGCGGCTCTCCCTATTCTCACCCTATAAAGCCCTAAACCATGTAGCAAAGGGTGGAAGAATAGAAAAGTGTATACGTCAATTTATACAAAGCAACTGTATGTAAGAGTCTCATTAAGCCCTAGAGGTGCTTGCGTCATCCGGCGAAAGATCCATGTAGTCTCGCATTGTAAGAGAGCCCTATCCCAGTCTCCTCCTCTTCTATGAGTGCTGACCTTGTCAATCCCTGTAAATTTCAGTTCGTTACTTCTTCCAGAATGTTTTATGTTCATATGTCTTGCTAGGGGGGTATCTCTTTCTAGAGCTATGTCTCTTAAATGTTCACCCACCCGCCTCCTGAATTCTCGTATGGTCTTACCTATATACTCAAGGCCACAGGGGCAAACAGCTCTGTAAACCACCCCTTTTGTGCGACAATTGATAAAATGGTGGATTCGATATTCTTTCTTGTTCACATTACTCACAAAACTTGATCCGGTGAGTATGACAGGACATGGAGCGGTGTAGTGGCTATGAACCAGTCTATCACCTATTGATCTTCCATTTTGGAATGTGATTCTGGGATATGTCTCCACCAATTCACCAATGTCCTCATCCATCTGCAGTACGGACCAATGTTTTTGCAAAATGGTCCGAAACTGTTGAGCTCCGTTGTTGTACGTAGTGATGAAGCGACATATGGTTTCATCACTTTCTTTCGGAGCTGGTATCAATAATCTCTCTCTGTTTGTTTCTTTAGATGTTTTAAATGCCTTTCTCAGAATACCATCAGGGTAACCTCTATCCAAAAAGCGCATCCACAAATCGGCGGCTTGGGCCTCAAAATCAGTTTCAGAAGTACAGTTTTGCCGTATTCTGAAGTATTGCCCTTTGGGAATTCCTTTCTTTAGTGGGACAAGGTGATGACTGTCCCATCGAAGTAGGGCATTAGTAGATGTTGGTTTTCTGTAGGTTTTTGTACTGATTTGGCCATTTGGTAGCTTTTGGATGAAGAGATCAAGAAATGGTAATTCTTTTTCGTTAAATTCAAAAGTAAAGGATGTTCCTAGGTCATTGTTGTTAAGTTTGGTCACAAAGTTTCTCAGGTCATTGGCATTGCCATTCCATATTAACAGTACATCGTCGATGTATCGGGACCATAGTGCTATCTTGGTCTGTTCTTCAGAGAACAAGTCACCAAAGACCAGAGTCTCCTCCCACCAGCCCAGGAGCAAATTAGCATAAGTTGGCGCACAAGAATTGCCCATTGCTGTGCCCCTGAGCTGGTGGAATACTGTGCCATTGAATAGAAAAATGTTTTTCGTCAGGCAGAATCTCAACAAGTTCAAAATGAATTTATTGTGTCTGTCGAATTGTTGGCCTCTAGTTCTTATGAAATATTCTACTGCTTTTAGGCCTTCTGTATGCCTGATTGAGGAGTAGAGGGCCTCAACATCGATGCTACACAATAATGCGTCTGGTTCCAGAATGAGATTATCGAGGTTTCTCAAAAGATCAGTTGAGTCTCGTTTATAAGAATTCAGAGATGTGATATGAGACTTCAAAACTTCATCTAGATATACCCCTATATTTTGACATATGCTGTTGATTCCTGAGACTATTGGTCTCCCTTTAAGGGGGGTCAAGCCCCTATGCACTTTTGGGAGACAATAGAGTTGCTCTGACTGGATGTTGTGGAAAGAGAAAGTTGTATTCATTTTTGTCAATAAGAGAAGTCTCGAAACCTTCATCTAATATCTCTTTCAATTGTTTCACAAAAATGGGGGTAGGATCTGAGGATAGTTTTTTATAGAAGTTGTGATAATTCAAGATGGTTTGGCACATGTCAATGTAGTCTTTGTGATCCAAAATAACAATATTTCCCCCTTTATCAGAGGGTTTTATTATAATGTTCTGAACTTTTTCCAATGTCCTTAAAACCTCTATCTCTGATTTGGAGAGATTGAATTTTCCATTTTTGGTTTTTATATCCAGTCTCTCCACATCTCTAGTTACCAATTCAGAAAAAAATTCAATGGTTGTTTGGTTACCCTGTGGTGGAGGCATTTTAACACTCTTTTCTTTCAATTTGGTGAATGGTCCCTCTCCCAATTGATCTGGAGTAGAATCCGCTAAATCATAGAGGAATCTGACATCAGTGAGGAGCGAGTCAGGAATGTTGTTTTCTTCACAGACACGTTTGTCCTCTTTTATGAAGTGTTTTCTCCACTTGAGTTTCCTTACAAAAAGGTAGAGATCTTTTATACTCTCAAATAATTGGAAATCTGAGGTGGGTACAAAATTAAGGCCTTTGTTCAAGACTTGTGTTACTAAATCACTTAATTTTTTTGAGGACAGATTGATGATCTGTGGGGCACAGGGTGCATCTAGCCATTATTGGGGCCTGGTCGGTGTTTTCTGCGCATGTGCCGATGTCATTTCCGGTATATGTGCCCGTGGAACGCGGTCATGGACCGCAAGCATCATATCCGCTGCAGAAGTAAATATTTTTACATATAATGTGTCAAAAATTGACTTTTTTTAAAACATCTTTAATGCGAAAATCATAATTAATTAATAGGTATTTTACCTCAGATGAAGGAAGGCATTTTTTTACAATATGCCATATCTTAGTATAGCGGCCAATTCATTTCTATTAACCCCTTCACATTCTCTCCAAGAAGAGAATATTTGTTGGGGGAATTGTTCATATTAGTGAATCCTAGCAACCTCCAGAAGGAGGGAGGATTCAAAAAGAGGGGGCAATGTGCTGGGCTGAAAAGGAGGAAAAATATGACACTTCATTTCATTGGAGGAACAATTATTTCAAGGGGGATCAACGCCAGATCAAAAAGTAGAGAGGGTTTATGTATTAGAACTCAGCAAGATTTTGTTCTGAGTATACATGTACTGTATGTATTAGAATACAAAATAGAGAGAGATCATTCTGAAATGATTACCAAACTTCAATGAAATGAAGTGTCATATTTTCCTCCTTTTCAGCCCAGCACATTGCCATCGCTGATGGCGCTGTATGGTGGCTCATTTTTTGCGGACAAGAAGACATTTTCAGCGGTACCATGTTTATTTATATCCGTTTTTTATCGCGTGTTATTCCACATTTTGCTCGGCGGTATGATGATAAAGCATTGTCTTTTGCCTTGTTTTTTTATGTTGTTCACTAAATGGGTTAACTAATGGGACAGTTTTATAGGGCGGGTCGTTACAGACGTGGGGATACCAAATATTTGCACTTTAATTGTTTAGATTTTTTTTATTAAAATATTTATTGATTGATAGAATAAATATTGATTTTTGTATTATTTTTAAAAATATTTTTACAATTATTTGTTAAAATTTTTTTAATTTAATTCTTAGTTTTACACATTGTCCCACTATGGGACACTCATTTTGTGCAGGCTGATTGCTTCTATAGCATGCAGATCTGCATGCTATAGAAGCTGTCAGCGCTGCAGCTCCTATAACACTGACCTAAGAGACTTCCTTGTAATTACTGTGCATGACAGGAAGTCCTTCAGGCCTGGAGACCCGGATGTTGTCGTGACGACATCGGGTCTCCATGGCAGCGATCCAAAATCTGCAGCCGCCGGAACACTGTGATCATGTTTGATCGCAGTGTGCTGGGGGTTATAGTGCCGGGAGCCGTCCATGACCGCTGATGGTACATAGTGCCAGGTGTCAGCTGTGAGAATCAGCTGACACCCGGCTGCGATCGACCGCGCTTCCCATGAGCACGGCCGATTGCCCATGGCATACTATTCCATCTATGGGAATTAAGTCCCATATGGATGGAATAGTACGTCTGATGGCAGAAAGGGGCTAAACTCCAACCTCTTCACCATGGCCAAGACCAAAGAACCGTCTAATAATGCCAGAAACAAAGTTGTAGTCCTGCACAAGGCTGGGATGGGCCACAAGACAATAGGAAAGCAGCTTGGTGAGAAGGCAACAACTGTTTTCACAATTATTAGAAAATGGAAGAAACAAAAGCTGACTGTCAGTCTTCCTCTGTCTGGGGTTCCATGTGAGATTTTGTCTCTTGGGGTAAGGATGATTCTGATAAAGGTCAAGAATTAGCCTAGAACTATACGGGAGGACCTGGTCAATGACTTAAAGAGAGATGTGACCACAGTATAAAACATTACCTGCAGGGCACGCAATATCCCGTTGCTCATGCCAACACATGTCCAGGCCAATTTGAAGTTCACCAATGACCATCTGGATGACCTAGAGGAGGCATGAGAAGGTCATGTTGTCAGATGAGACGAAAATAGAACTTTTTGATATCAACTCCACTCACCGTGTTTGGAGGAAGAAGAAGGATGAGTACAACCCCAGTAACACCATCCTAACCGGGAGCATGATGGGGGAAATATCATACTTTGGGGGTGCTTTTCTGCAACTGGCACAGCACAACTGCACCGCATTGAAGGGATGATGGATGGAGTAATATATTGCGAGATTTTGGCCAAGAACCTCCTTCCCTTAGTAAGAGCATTGAAGATGGGTCATGACTGGGTCTTCCAGCATGACAGTGACCCAAAACACATAGCCAGGGCAAGTAAGGAGTGACTCCGTAAGAAGCATTTCAAGGACTTGTAGTGGCCTAGCCAGTCTCCAGACCTGAACCGAATAGAAAATCTTTGGATGGAGCTGAAACTCAATGTTGCCCAGCAACAGCCCCGAAACCAGAAAGATCTGGAGAAGATCTGTATAGAGGAGTGGGCAAAATCCATGCTGCAGTGAGTTCAAACTCATCCAAGAACTACAGGAAACGTCAGATCGCTGTAATTGAAACCCATAAGCAAAGGTTTATGTACCAAATATTAAGTTTTTTTTCTATTGTATCAAATACTTATTTCATGCAATAATTAATTGTGTAGAAATCATGCAATCTGATTTCTGACTCTTTATTAAGAGTTTGTCTCTCCCAGTTGAAGTGTACTTATGATAAAAATTACAGACCTCTCCATTCTTTGTAGATGGCAAAACTTGCAAAATCGGCAGCGTATCAAATACGTATTTTCCCCACTGTACATGAAAAAATTATACTGATGTCATCAGTGCAAGGTCCGTGTGTCAGTTTTTACCACCAGAGTATCATCAGTGTTTTTTGCTGATGGATAAATATATTACAAAGCTTCTCCTATACTTTGTAATGTTAAATGTGGACAGCACATAGATGCCATCCATGTGGTATATATGTTTTTCGCTGGCCCTTTTCATCTCTGATACTAGAGAAAAACATGTCTCCATGAGTTTTGCTCATATACATGGTCCATGAAAAAACACAGACATGTGAATAGCACCATTGATTATAATGGGTATATGTTCTATACATAAAAAAATGGATAGAACACATACATGCAGCACGGACATCTAAATGAGATCCAAAGCCACGTGCATACGTTGAGTATTTGGTGAGTTTCCTTACCTCAGTTTTTGTAAAACAAAGAATGAAACACTTCTGCATTTTTCACCAACTCCTGATTTTGACTTAGGCTATGTGCACACGTTGCGGATTCTGCTGCGGATCTGCAGCGGATTTTCCGCTGCAGATCCGCAGCAGAAGTGCAAGTGATGTACAGTAGCATTAGAGTCAATGTTAAAACAAAAAACGCAGTGCACATGCTGCGGATTTTTTCCGCGCGGAATTGGGTGCGGATTTAAATCCGCAGCATGTCACTTCTTTTGTGCAGTTCCGCAGCGTTATCAGACCTGCTCTAAATAGAAACCCGCAGGTTTGAAAACGCATGGGAAATCTGCACAAAAACCGCGACAAATCCGCATCAAATCCGCAGTAAATCAGCAGGTAAAACCCAGGTCATTTTACCTGGGATTTACCAAAATCTGCGCGGAAAATTCCGCAGCACAATCCGCACCGTCTGCACTTAGCCTTACAAATACTGAGGTAAATAACTCATCAAATACTCAGCTTGTGCACATGGCCTAACTCCATCTGTTGCACTAGTACAGCAAACAGTTTTAGGCCATGTGCACACGTTGGGTATTTGGTGGGTTTTTACTTTGGTATTTGTATGACAAAACAAGCAGTGGGTGAGAACTGCAGAAGTAGTGACATGCTTCTATTGTGCTTTTCCTCTGATTGTTCCTCTCTTGTTTTTGTCTTGCAAATACTGAGGTAAAAAAAAACCTTCCTAATACTCAATGTGTGCACTTGAACTTATAGTTTCACGATCTATTTGCTTGAAAAAGAATCACTTGCTCTTGAACCGAAACATTACTCACATGTGCCAATAAAGACATCATATTTGTGCATGGAATTTGCTACTGAATGCTGACCACTTTTTAAAAAATAAACTAATAGAGTTATATGCATTGGTAAACCCTATTTTATTTTCCATTTATCCTGAATTAGAGATGGGGATGGCCTTCAGGACACACGTGATAATTGCCCATCAGACATTAATAGCTCACAGTTGGATACAGACAAGGATGGCATGGGAGATGAATGTGATGATGATGATGATAATGATGGAATTCCTGATACCTCACCACCTGGACCAGATAATTGCAGAATTGTACCTAATCCAGACCAGGCTGATTCTAATGGTAATTTTTTCTTTATTTTCTTTAAAATGTATTGTGATTTGTATTACTTTGGTCAAATCATTTGGTTCAGCTTCAACCAGGAGCCATCTTCATAGAGTTTGCATGGGCTCATATACCGTATTTTTCGGACTATAAGACACACTTTTTTCCTTCAAAAATGTGGAGGAAATTGGGGGTGCGTCTTATAGTCCAGATGTATCTGCTGTGGATGGGGAGGTGGGGGAGCAGAGGGTCACAGGAGGCTGATGCTGGCTGCTGTGGCTAACTCCTGTGACCACTGCTAAAATAGAAATGAATATTCACTCCTCTCCATGCCCATGGGAGTGGATAGGAGTGAGTATTCATTTCTCTTTAATAACAGACATGCTGTTAGCCGCAGCCGGCGGCTTCCTGCAGCTGAAAGATGTTAACGTGTGCTCGCTACATAAGTGAATAAATATTCACTGCTTTCCACTCCCATGGGCATGGAGAGCAGTGAATATTTATTGATATGTAATAGCAGGCACAGTAGTCGCAGCCCTCCGGCTTTCTGCAGCAGCCAAGCGATCACATGTGCCCTTTATTAAAAGAATGAATATTCACTACACTCCTTGGCCATGGGAGTGGAAAGCAGTGAATATTTATTCCTTTAGTAGCGGGCACATGGGAAAGCCCGGCAGTTGTAGGAAGCCAGCAGCTGCGGCTAATACTGTGCTGCTATTAAAGATCAATGAATATTCACTGCTCCACATGTCCATAGTCCCAGGCATGGGGAGCAGTGAGTATTCTGGCAGCTCTCCTCTACTTGTAAGTAGCTCATGATGTCACTGCCATGCGCTGCTTACAAGCATAAATCAGGTGCTGGGGGAGGAAAGAGAAGGTAAGTATAATGGTTTTTGTTTTTTTGTAATGTTTTTCTGATGGGGTCATGCATATAAGGATGGGGGCCATGCATACCAGGATAGGGATGAGGGGGACCATGTATACCAGAATAGGGATGATGGGGCCATGGATAACAGGATGGGGATGGGTATCATGCATACTAGAAAAGGGATGAGGAGGCTATGCATACCAGGATAGGGATGAGGAGGCCATGCATACTTGGGAATAAGGGGGCCATGCATACCAGGATAGAGATGAGGAGGCCATGCATACCAGGATATGGATGAGGGGACCATGCATACCAGGATAGAGATGAAGGGGCCATGCATACCAGGAT
This sequence comes from Oophaga sylvatica, assembly GCA_033576555.1. NCBI lineage: Eukaryota > Metazoa > Chordata > Amphibia > Anura > Dendrobatidae > Oophaga > Oophaga sylvatica. The sequence continues at coordinate 547,624,739 of JARQOD010000001.1, read as the reverse complement.
GGAGATGAGGGGACCATATACTGTATACCAGGATAGGGGGTATTAGTACAGAATTGACCACATTTTTTTGCTTCAATTTTTTTCTAATTTCCTCCTCTAAAACCTAGGTGTGACTTATGGATCTTATAGTGCAAAAAATTTGGTACATAATAAGTACATTTTACATAAATGTCCTTACTACTTTTGATAAGATTTGCCATCTGATGACCAGGACAACTATTTTAAGGGGAAAATAAGAATTAGCTGAGTTTTTAACCAGGGATCTGAGGTGTAAGGGTTGCAGAGCTTTTCGTTATCTTTATTTAAAAATAATCAGTTCAATACCTTATTATAAGCAAAAATATACATAATGTTTCCATCTCTAATCATGAAGAAAAAATATAAATAAAAAACTGTAATACATGAGAACAATATCACATATTGAATTCAATTCATATTAGATCACCAAAACATCCTCTCCTCCATTTCTGAAGAATTCATTCATTTTGACAATTTTTCCACAAAAAGGTGAAACAGTAAGAAATTCTATAGTTGTTCTTCAGCAAAATCCTGTGTACGTAGGGTTGGACTGAGGTGTCTAGAGCCTACAGTAGAAATTTATTCTAGGCTTACACTACAGTTATGAGCGTATATGCAAATATCTTTTAGCAGTTATCCCCGTTGCAGTGGAGCGTTAACTGTAAAACACAGGAGGTTTCTGCACATCTACTGTGCACACACTATAACTGTACTGTACAATTGCAGTCTGTGCACACACGGGGATCAGTGGGTGCTCTCGTCTGCTGGCTTTGCTGTCTTAAGAAAGACTGCATGGACCAGGGCTCATACCATTGAATGCCCGCTCTCTCTCTCTCCCTGTGGGCAGAACACTACTCAGACAACACAGGGTGAGGGTAAAACAGTGTGGCAATAATTTATTGAACCACCAACACTCAACAGCATACAGAACAGTCCCAGCAAATACTCAAGATGGTGCAAAATACAGAGTCTCACCCTTCCGCTGACTCGCCGGGATTAGGTTGCTTCCAGTGTCGAATACCCCTAACAGTAGCTCCTCACTTTTGATGGGCCCCCACAGCGAGGAGGTAACAACAAACTTAAGAAGCTAACCGGAGGCAGTGAGATATGTGGCCAGGTGACCCGATTGTCCCAAGAGATGTGAATGCGGCAAACTTGCATTGTTTGATTATATAATCTATTTGCATTGTTTTTGTGAATGCCAACAAACTGTCTAGCATGGATAATGTATGTAATCAACATATCAGCAAACATTATTGTTAAGTGGCCCATAGAGTTGAGTGAAACAGGTCGGTCAGATTCATTAGTCGCCTAACCATTTGTTAGAGGCATTCCCAGCACACAGCAGCGGTGCAGGTTCTACCACGAGCCATACTGGGCCAAACGAAAGAGGTGTTAGTGGTGCATACAGCCGAAGTGGCGTTGGAGACAGGGGTTTCATGACCATGTTGTGGTCTGATTTCTCGAGTAACGCTCACGTGACTGGTAATACTGAATCGATTTCAACAGACAGGAGACAGCAGTTGTCAACTATGGTTCAAAATTATCTCTCCTCCCCTATCGATGTTCTCCCTCACAGTTCATTCCCTTTGACTACTGGGCCTGTAAACTGGACACCTGTCCTGAATTGGCACAATATGCCTCACAGGAGCTTGCTTGCCCTGCTGGTAGTGTGCTGGTAGTGTGCTATCAGAAAGAGTCTTCAGTGCTGCTTGATCAATCCTGACAGAAAGAAGGACCTGGCTGTCGACCCAAAATGTAGGTGATCTCACCTTCATTAAAATGAACCATGCCTGGGTTTCAAAGGATTTTGTACCACCTTCCCCTGATGACACATAGGTTGCCAGCAAAATGGCTCGCTTTGTCCTCCTCTTCCTCTGACTTCTCCAATTCCTCCATTTGCAGCTGCTGAACGTCCAGACTACACCTCAACATATGCCAGTTTTTCCACCTCCCTAACTGGGCTGTACCCCCCCAGGACCGGCGTCAGCACCTGGCACACCCCGGCTAGTGCCGGGGCCCTGAACAGGTGGGGGGGCCCACTCGCTGTCAGAAACACCGGCGTACTATGACAGACCCTGTGCCAGTGCTGGCGCCCACGAGTGGGCCCTCCCTGCTTGCTCAGGGCCCCAGCACTTGCAATACTTACCTCTCCCTGCTCCACCGCTATGACTCTTCCGCGTTTCCTGACAGTGACATTCAGGTCAGAAAGCGCAATGACGTCACGTCTGTGCGCCCTCTACCTGAACAGTCACAGTGCAGAGAGCTGGAAGATGGCGACGCTGAGGAGTCCAGAGTAGAGCAGTGCCCAGCGAGGAGAGGTATTTCATTTTTTTAATGTTTGGAGCAATATATGGGGAGCATTATACAGTGGAGAATTATATATGGAGCCCATCATACACTTGAGCATCATAGATAGGGCCCATTATACACTGGAGCATTATCTATGGGGCCCATCATACACTGGAGCATTATAAATGGGGCCCATCATACACTGGAGCATCATATACGGGGCCCATTATACACTGGAGCATCATATATGGGGCCCATTATACACTGGAGCATCACATATGGGGCCCATTATACACTGGAACATCATATATGGGGCCCATTATATACTGGAGCATCACATGGAGCCCATTATATATGGAGCATTATATATGGGGACCATTATATTTGGAGAATTATATGGGGCTCATCATACACTGGAGCATCATATATGGGGCCCATCATATACTAGAGCATCATATGGGGTTCATTATTTATGGGCATCATATAGGGCCCTTTATATATGGAGCATTATATGGAGCACATATGGGGCCTATTCTGTATGGAGCATTATATGGAGCCCATTCTGTATGGAGCAATATATGGGGCTCATTATTCTGTATAGAGCAATATATGGGGCTCATTATTCTGTATGGCGCACTATGTGGTGCCCATAATACTGTATGGAGGACTATCACTCATGTAATGTAAGAAGTGAAGTATTTGGCATTGTACTATACCTATATTTCTCTGCCGTATCGGAGCATCATGAATTGTGGTATGTGTTAAAGGGCCCCACTGAGACTCTTTCGCCCGGGGCCCACGAAAACCTGGAGCCAGCCCTGCCCCCTCACAACTTTAGCCAAATAACCCCCAGTTTTCAATGCGTTACTATTATTATAAAGTAAATTATGGTTGACAAGCTTACGTAATAAGAATTGATGTCGTTGGCATTGAAATGGGCACTGTAGGTGTGTTTACTGTCCTCCACTCACTGGCGACTGTTATTCCCCATTGACATTGCATTGGGGTCGGGTTTCGTTTTTGGCTGAACTTCGACTTTTGCCATGAGCTAGTCGGCCGATCTCGTTCGACTTGACTTTTGGTAAAGTCGGATGGTCCGAAACCCGACTCGACCCTCCCGGAGGCAAAGTCGCTCATCTCTATTGGCCATACATTACTCTTTTGCAAAGAAAATGAACTGTAGGAGATAATATTAGAGGTAAATATTCGGCTTTCAAGAAGAGTCAATACTTCAACAGTTTATGATTCTGGGCCTAGACAATTTACACCTGGCATAATTAAGAAGAAATGCTGTGTTATCACACAGTCGTTTACATTAAAAGGTCCTTGGTGAAAGCAAGTTATCACCTATCTACAGGAACCACAGGATAAGTGATAACCTAGTGATCAGAGGAATCCAACCACTGAGTACTGCACAGATCGGAAGAATAAGAATAGAGAACTTTTATTCCTAAAGAGGCACTTTTAGTTCCATTTTAAAAGAAGTGGAATATCTCATCCTCACTGGTGCTGCCAAAAAAAGCTAAGCGCAATGCTCGGCAACCATTTAAGGAATGAATCGATCAGTGGTCAAGTCAAACATACTGCTGCAGCCTAATGGGGATAAAAGTTCCACATTCTTCCAACTGTCCCAGCTGTCAGATCCACACCAATTTCTGATGATTACTTGCTTTCATCTGTGGAACTTAGGGCTACCATCATGGCATTGCTACCCTTATTGGTGTATGGGGCCCGGTGATCAGAAGCAAAGAGGAGGAAGCCCGGACTGGTGAGACAAACTGCCTGCGTGTCTCATCAAGTCCGAGTCCCATCTCTTTTGCTTTTGCTCACTGGGCCCCAGGAGCAGGGGTGGATTGGGCCCATTTAGTAGAAATATACTGCAGTGCAGGAAGCCACCAATCAGAGGCAGTCAGCTCACGTCAGCGTGCATGGCGTATGACATCACTGCTATGCACCGGACTATATCAGCACCACATATCGAAAAGGACGAGGACACCACTGGACTGATGACAAATAAGAAGAAACTTTAAAAACAAAAATTGCTTGCACTCAAAGGCTGCAATAGGGAGAACAGATATATGGGGAAGAGAAATGAGACACATGGGGGCCAGGATGTAGGACATTATTACCGTAAGGGGCCAGGATGTGGGACATTGTTAACGGAAGGTGCCAGGATGTTGGACATTATTACTGCACTGGCTAATTAACAAATTGACTTCTAACGTCATTATTGCCCTCAATCAGCGACTATGTGCTGAAGACATTACTGAGACGCTAAGAGTAGTGTGCTTGACGAACCCGTGTGTTCGACGAACTGTTCGTCGAACCGTTCGTCGAACACCGTCGAACACCGTTAAAACCAATGGCAGGCAAACAAAAACATATAAAAAACACATAGAAAACACATAGAAAACACTTCAAAGGTGTCGAAAAGCTGACAAACTGCTCAGAAGACACAACTAACACATGGAATAGTGACAAGTACATATAGTCATGTGAAAAGAAAAGAGGTGAAGAAGTAAAAGGAGGGGGAGACACAGATATAGGCATGTCATGCCCTTCTAAAACCAAAAAAGTGCGCAGCCGACACGGCCAGTCCGTTCCTGCCCGTGCGACCTGCGTGTCGCCGGGTTTGTGCCAGAGCTGCGGTGGACCCTGACGGCCAGCCCCCCTCTCCCAATACTCGTGCCTGTCCGCTGGTGGGTCGAGTGAGCCCCCCTGCGGTGGAGGCAGGTCTAGTCTTTTAAATTTAAATTGTCTCTCTAATTTGAATGAGTACACTTTAAATCCTTTTACAAGGATCTATTGGAGGGCAAGTCTCATGCAAGCAGCCGCGGTAATTCCAGCTCCAGTAGCGTCCAGTAAAGCTGCTGCAGTTAAAAATCTTTTATAAGGATCGAGCTTGGAGGTCCACCGCAAGACGTGCTACCGCCAGTCACAGCCCCACAGCCCCTGTGCCTTGGGTGCCTCCCCGAGTGTCCTGGGGGCCTGAAGCATTTCCTTTGAAAAAATTTAGTGTCCAAACTACAGGTGGTGTAGCTTGCTTAACAGCTGGGTTAATCCGCTGACTAGCAGACACTGCTACTAGGCCCAAAATTATTGTCTGGGCTGGATGCAGTTAAAAATTTGTATTTGTAATTAGATACTCTCGTTGGAGGCTGAGAAAGCATTCCATAGAGTCTCCTGGCACGCCATATATTATTCTCTTAAAAAGCTTGGGGTAGGGGACCCTTTATAGCCAAAATCATGGCCCTTTATCGCAATCCGTCAGCTAGGCTGAAGATAAATGGAACATTATCATCACCTTTCATACTCACCAATGGGACAAGGCAGGGATATCCTCTGTCCCCTCTCTTATACATCCTAGTGATGGAGCACTCATCAATTCACGATAACCCCAATATTAGGGGATTGAGGTGGGAGGCACCAAGTACAAGTGCTCTGCATTTGCTGATGAATGATGTCCTAGTATATATCACTCAACCACATATATCCATCACTGCTGTTATGGCTGAAATAGATCACTTTGGTACATGGTCAAATTTTAAAATCAATGCAGCAAAGTCTGAGGCCCTCAATGTTTCCCTCCTCAAATCCATACAGGATTCCATCCAGTCCAACTTTCCCTTTGCTTGGCCCTCACAGGGTATAAAATACTTAGGAATTTGTATTCATAGAGACCTCTCCCGTCTATTTTTTATTAATTTTGGGCCCTTTATTGAACAACTCCATAGAGATGTTACTTCTTGGACGGTGAATGATTCGGCATAATAAATATATTAAAAATGAACGTCCTACCTAAACTCTTATACCTCTTCCAAAGCATTCCCGTGGTAATTCCACCGGCTGATGTTGATAGATACTGTGTGATTTGGAGGAATTGGATTGATTTGCAAAACTCTGATGCCTACCATCTAGCCCCCAACAAAATTAATTTGTGATGTCGGCACAACAATGATCATAATCGCACTCTATTGATTGGTGGTCTGCCGTGGTCTGCTCCCTCTCTCTCTATCTTTCATATGGAAAAATACATGCTTGATCTGGATATTGATGGAAAACCCTCCCTGGCCTGTACCCCCAATGTACTGTCGTTATGCATAGATTTATAGTTATACTACTCCTTTTACTATGTATATTGTATTTTCTTGTAGTTTTTCACCACAAAGATAAAAAAAAAATGGAATTTGAAAAAAAAAATTGTAATTAGATCTACAGCCGGTGGCTACTCCGCTGACTAGCAGACACTGAAGCTTTGGAGCAGACCTCTGATTCCCAGGCTATAGTATGAGTAGACAGCTCTTCAGAGTCAACCATCTGTGTTACCCCAAGCCATAGTGTATGTAGTTTCTTACCGTTAAAAGGGGGGGGGAACCCAACCCACCTGTAATTGACGATGTCAACATCACGTAAAAGACAGCAAGGGGACTCCAAAAAGAGTCTCCATTTTTTCCAAAAATTTGGGGCACAGACACCACTTAAGTGGCATCAATTGCCCCAGAGTTGCTTAAAAAGGTTGGTGAGGTGATTTTAACAAATCCTCAAGCTTTTACTCTCCCCAGGATGACACGGGTAGAAAAGTCCTTGCGGAGCCATGATTTGTTCATCTTTATGAACGGGAGTCTGTCTACATTGTCAGTGGACAGCCGCGTGCGCTTATCTGTCAGCACACCACCAGCCCTCTGCACACAATTTCGGGCATGACAAGATCTCCAAGGCGTGAGTGACGAGCTCCGGCCATTTATCCAGATTGGAAGCCCAAAAAGAGCAAGGGTCCAGTGACACAGTCATGGCTTCGATGTTCAGTTGGAGATACTCCTGTACCATCTTCTCTAAACGTTGACTATGTGTCTGACTTCTTGTCTCCTGTGGCCTTGCAAAGGATGGGCTAAAAAAGTGGTGAAAGGATTCCGCAAAATTGCTGTTAACACCAGCAGATACTGTGTTTCTGTTATGGTTTGAGTGCTGAAGACTAGACAGTCCCACGGTTGGCAAGTTACAACTGTGAGATTCACTACGTGCACCACTGTTGTTTTGTGGAAAAGCACATGTAAGATTATGCAACAGTCTCTGCTGATACTCCTGCATGCATGAATCCCTTTCTATGGCAGGAATTATTTCGGCAAATTTACTTTTGTACCGGGGATCTAAGAGTGTTGCTACCCAGTAGTCAGGATTATTTCGAATTCTAACAATTCGAGGGTCATGTTGCAGGTAGTGCAGCAAGAAGGCACTCATGTGTCTTGCGCATCCAGGAGCACCAAGTCCCTGTTGTGTTGGTGGCGAGGTAAGAATCATGCTTCCTTCCTCTACCCTCTCCCCCCAACCTCGCACAACAGAAATGTGATCAAGGTCTCCCTCATCTGATAAGTCTTCCATGCCCATCGCCAGTTCATCCTCCACTTCTTCCTGGGCTCCTGCACCTTCCTCACTAGTTTGGCTGCTACCATGCCTCTCCCCCACCCTCCCATGCCAGCTGCCTTGGTGCTGCCGACCGTCTGGACCTTGCAGATGTTAGCCCTCCGCATACAACTCCTCCTCCTCTACTTCTTCCACCTCCTCTTGTTCCACCACCTGACTCTGAATTCTGTTTTAACATGTGCTCCAGCATGTAAATCACCGGAATAGTCATGCTGATAATGGCATCGTCAGCACTAAACATCTGTGCAGAAGGGTGCATAGGTCCTGATCTGAGACCACTCCTCCAGCGTGATTTGCCCCACCTCTGGATCTCGTTGGCCCAGGTTATAAGTAAGAACGTATTGCACCAGGGTTAGTCAGTGCTGCCACAGTCGCTGCAACATGTGCAGAGTTGAATTCACGTGTTGGCACACCGCATTTTAGCCGGTGAAGTGGCAGGCCCAACGACTTCTGTAGAGATGTAAGTCGCTGAGGTGCGGAATGCGAACGACAAAAGTGAGCACACAGCGACCGTGCCCTCTGCAGAACGCCATGTAGTCCGGGATAGTGGGCTAAAAATTGCTGGTCAACCAGGTTCAACACGTGAGCTGATTTGGTAGCTGAGGAGAGCAGGCAAAAACGGCAATACACCAGAGAGGTTGGAATCTACTGGATTGCAGTACCCTGACTAACCACCACAGCTAAAGGCAGCCGTGGAGCGTACCTACGTTGGTCCTAGACGCCTCGTCACAGCCTGAGAGGCTAACTACACCTAAAGATAGAAAAGAGGAAAGCTATCTGCCTCGGAGCAGATCCCCAAAGAACATAGGAAGCCCCAAACATGTAATGGCGGTTAGACAAGAGGAAATACAGACACAGACAGAAAATAGTATGAACAAATGTTGGGGCCCAATCTTCCTAGAAAGAAAAGGATAGGAAGGACACTTACTGCAATCCAAAAAAACCCTAATATAATACCAACTCTACTAATTGCAAAAACACCTGAGATCACATGACCTCTACCACCTAAATTAGTTCTCTGGTGTAACAAAACTAAGCCGCAGCCACTAAAAAAAACTGGAAAAGGCAAATGAACAAACAACAGTGGCTCAGATAAACTGAGAGGAGCACAAGCCCCCGGAGGGGACCTGGCTGACCTCCACAGAAGTGCAGGAAAAAATGCAAAAAGCAAGCACAAAATAAAAGCAGAAAATATCTTATCTGTTAGCAGAAGATGCAGGCAAGACTCAGAAAGCTTCCAAGTGAACCAGGAACCAAAGTTGAGACAATAACAATTGATCACCTGCAACCCTGATGGGAGGGAACCTCCTTATATAAGACCAGTCTGTAACTCCTGATTGCCAATCTTCACAATCTTCACTGAATGGTTCAGTACTGTTTGTAACCACCAGAGGGAGCTTCTGCTCAGAATTAATTTCTAACACATTCACAACAGTGAGCTATACGAGGCACGTGTGTGACATTGCCCCGGCAAAGGGCCACACCCAGGTTTGCTGCATTGTCGCACACGGCCTTCACTGGTTGCAGGTCCAGTGGAGACAACCATTCATGAAACTGGTTCTCCAGAGCTGACCACAACTCCTCAGCTGTGTGACTCACATTTTCCCAGACATTTCAACGTAAAAACCGCCTGATGACGTTGAGCCCTGCTGCCAGCATAGCAAGGAGGTGTGCAGGATCCCTTCTGCGCAGTTAGAAAGCCGGTGGCGTGAATTGACAGGCTTTGGGTGCAGGTGGAGGACCGAGAGGAGGTTGAGGAGGCAGAAGCAGTGGAGGAACTTCGAGATAAAGAAGATTGATGCACAATTCGAGGGGACGGCAAGACTTGGACAGCAGCCCCTTGTCCTGCTGTCACCATAGTTACCCAGTGCCCAGTCAGCGACATGTAACGCCCCTGTCCATGCCTACTCGTCCAAGTGTCTGTGGTGAAATGCACCCTGTCACACACTGAGTTTCTCAAAGAAGCGGTGATGTTGTGTGCGACATGCTGGTGGAGCGCAGGCACACCTTTCTTTGAGAAGTAGTGCCGACTGGCATCTGGTATTGGGGCACTGCGACAGACATAAGGTCTCGAAAATCCTCTGTGTCCACCAGCCGGAAAGGCAGCATTTCTGTATCCAAGAGCTTGCAGATGATAAAATTCAACCTCTTAGCTTTCTCATGGCTAGGAGGAAATGGTCTTTTACTTGTCCACATCTGAGAGACCGAGGGCTGGCTGTTGTGCGTAGACGGGGTTGAGTAGGGTGTCCCCAGACAACTGACGGTCTGTGAGGAAAATGCAGGCGCAAAAGTTAGGTTGCCTTGATCCAAAGGTGGTGCTCTCGATGTCAGAGAGCGCTCCACTTCCAAATGAAATGATGACCTGCCAATCAGACTGGCTGTTGCGGGTAAAGAGGTGCCAGGTCTGAGTCTCAAAACAGGTCTGACTGCTGTCCTCCCAGTCACAGAGGATGAAGAGGCCGCAGAGGAGAAAAAGCAAAACCGGCAATACACCAGAGAGGCTGGAACCTATTGGATTGCAGTAACCTGAACTAACCACACAACTAGAGGTAGCCGTGGAGCGTTCCTACGTTGATCCTAGACGCCTCGTCACAGCCTGAGAGATAACTACACCTAAAGGCAGAAAGATGAAAGCTATCTGCCCTGGAGCAGATCCCAAAGAAAATAGGAAGCCCCCAAACATGTAATGGCGGTTAGACAAGAAGGAAGCACGGACACAGACAGAAAATAGAATGAGCAAATGCTGGGGCCCAATCTATCTAGACAGAAAAGTACAGGAAAGAATTCTGACTGCAATCCAACAAAAAACCCTAAAAAAATACCAACTCTTCTGATTGCAAAAACACCTGAGATCACACGATCTCCACCACCTAAATCAGATCTCTCTTGTAACAAAACTAAGCCGCAGCCACTAAAAAAACAGGAAAAAGCAAATGAACAAATAACAGTGGCTACAGATAAACTGAGAGGAGCACAGGCCCCAGGAGGGGACACGGCTGACCTCCACAAAGGTGCAGAAAACTATGCAAAAAGCAAGCACAAAAAGAAAAGCAGAAAATATCTTATCTGAAAGCAGGAGATGGAGGCAAGACTCCAGCAGACTTCCAAAAGAACCAGGAACCACAATTGAGACAAGAACAATTGATCACCGGCGACCATCATGGGAGGGAACCTCCCTTATATCAGTCCATTCAGTGATCCCAGATTGCCATTCCTCGCTGGAAGGTTCAGTACTGTCTGTAACCACCAGAGGGAGCCTCTGCTCAGAAACCATCTCTAGCACATTCATAACAGCCGCGGTCGCGGATGCACAAGATGGGGCAGACGGTGGTTGGCCTGGCCCGCTAGGCCGCATTGTAGCACAGTGAGCTTGCCACTGCAACTTATGCTTCATATCCATGTGACGATTCATGCATGAAGTACTCAAACTATGGATTTTTTGACCTCTACTTAGCTTTTGGTCACAAATGTTACAGATAACATGAGTTGGGTCATCCTTATCGATCTGAAAAAATGCCCAGGCTATGCAAGGCTTAGAACACATGCGACCTGAAGAGCCACCACGACTTGTGGTCAGAGGTAGAGTTGTGTTTGAGGATGCAGTTGGTGACGTGCTTCTACTACTACGTCTCTGTCCAGGAAGGCGCAACCTGACCTCGTCATCACTAGAATCCTCCTCCACCTCCTCTGCTGACCTCATCGAATGGCTGACTGTGGGTTGAAAGTAAGTGGGATCTGCAACCTCATCATCATCACCCTGTGTGTTCTCACACCCGTCGTCCTCAGAGCCAACCTCTTCCTGCCCTGACAAAAAACTCAAGTTGTCGCACAAATCAGGTATTTGAGTCTCATCATCGTCTTCCTCATTGTCTCCACCAACAGGAGTTATAGTTTGGGAACGAGGGTCTACATTATGCTCAGAACCTTCTTCATCTGGTCCTGGATCCGACTCATAAAGATTCTGGGCATCACTGCAGATCATTTCCTCGTCTGGATTCACAGAAGCTCTGGAGCCGACCTCTGATTCCCAGGCTATAGTATGAGTAAACAGCTCTGCACACTCAACCATCTGTTCTACCCCATACTCAGACAGGCAGCTGGAGACTTAGGAGCTGTGAGGAAGCAAGTGCGATTCGGGTGACACCTCTGAGGACTTTTGTATTTGTGATTTTGAAGTTGAGGTCACGGTGGAGGAGAGCCCACTTAAAGGAGCACTTGATATCTGTTGAAGCACCTGCTGTTTTTGGGCCTCATCTGGAATTTGTAGCGATGGCGTGGCCGTAGAAAGAGATCGTATCACATTGTCCACTAAAAGAAGTAGACATCTTAATTTGGCTGGAAGATGGTCTTTCTTCTGCAGATGTTACTGTTGCTTTAACACCTACCCCACGGACACAACCTTTTTTTCCCTTCCCAACATGCCTATTCCCCTTTCCACCAGCAGCAGGCCTTTTGCCACTCATTTTGGTGGTTAAATAATTGACAACTCTGGAGTTGATTGCACAAAAAACGATGGATGAAAACCGAGCAGAGCTGAGTGGCCAATTGTTGTACTAACCCAAAAGGATTGGCTGGGTTAGAAGCAGTAAAACAATTTTATTAGATACACAGGTGGTGGAGCTTAGTATAGATGGCCTAATAGAATGAGTACCACACACTGCTACTATGCCCAAAATTATTGTCCAGGCAAGATGCAGATAAAAATTATTAGTAATTTCAACGCTGATGGAGCTTAGTATAGATGGTCTAATAGAATGAGTACCACACACTGCTACTATGCCCAAAATTATTGTCCAGGCAAGATGCAGCTAAAAATTCGTAGTTATTTGAACGCTGGTGGAGCTTAGTATAGATGGCCTAATAGAATGAGTACCACACACTGCTACTATGCCCAAAATTATTGTCCAGGCAAGATGAAGCTAAAAATTCATAGTAATTTGAACGCTGGTGGAGCTTTGTATAGATGGCCTAATAGAATGAGTACCTGTCATGTGTGCATTGCCACGAAGATCGTCGCGGTTGCACATTTTGACTTCTCACAGCTGAGCTGCTGTTTCTTTGTGTTTGGCAGCTAGGGAGTTAATTCTGTCTGTGCTCGGTTCTGGGACTGGGTGCAGTTTCTTCTCCCGGCTGCAATTGTTTATTTGTTGATTGGTTTCCTTTAAATTCCTGGTTGTCTGCTTGGGGAGTTGCCAGTGAAACCTTCATGCAGACCACAGATAGGAATGAATCTGTATAGACTTTAGTTGTGAGCTCCTTAGTTGTTCTAAGCTCAACTTGGTTAGAGTTTATTTCCCAGACCATTTATTTTCCTTTGGTGTTTGAGTGGTGTATGCAAGCGAGTGTTATCCTGTCTGTCTTATATGTCTAATCTGTGTATTTAGCTAAGATCAGCCCATATCCCTTTTGGGTGGTAGTCAGGATCCTTCTTAGGACTGATTACAGGGTTCAGGGTCTGATAGGAGACAGGGTTTAGGTTGGAGACTTGGACCTCTGAACCATTATCAGTACCTCCAAGGTGAGGGATTAGTTAGGACCCCAGTTTAGGGTCAGGTTAGATCCCGGTCCACCTCTTTCCTGTTTTCAGCTCATTAAGTCCTCAAGATTAACCCTGAGTTCAGCAGATATCGTGTCAGGTAAATCTATTCTATACTTACATGCTGATGTTGCTATACTAGTTGTTGTATAGAGTGTTGTTCCTGTATTAATAGTTTACTGACATTGTATACATATCATTAGACAGCGTGACATTTTCACTGGCCATAAAAATTATCTCCAGTTACCATGGATCCAGTAGCCCAGCTGGCTCTGCAGTTGCAGGGATTATCCATGGAGCTGACGGACATTAAGTCCAAAGTTTTGTTTCCCCTGGAGCAAACCAGAGTTGAACCTAAGGTTGCTCTCCCGGACAGGTTCACTGGTGGGCGAGACAAATTTTTCACCTTCCGGGAGGCTTTGTAAATTGTATTTTCGGCTTCGGCCTCGATCATCAGGGAGTGAGGAGCAGAGAGTGGGAATTGTTATCTCACTTCTGCAAGGGGACCCTCAATCCTGGGCATTTTCCCTTCCTCCGGGATCCCCGGCTCTACTGTCTGTAGATCAATTTTTTACTGCCCTGGGATTGGTTATATGATGACCCAGATCGGGTCTCTCTTGCTGAGACAAAATTACGTAAGATACAGCAGGGAGATCGTCCGGCAGAGGAATTTGCTTCTGAGTTCGTAGATGGGCCACAGATACTCAGTGGAATGACCCAGCTCTTAGGAGCCAGTTTTGTCATGGGCTTTCTGATAAATTAAAAGACGTTTTGGCTCAGTATGAGTCTCCTCCTTCTCGGAGGCTGCTATGGCCTTAGCTATCCGTACGATAGACGGCTTCGGGAGAGGGGTGAGGTAACCCCACTCCCTGTTGTTTCTCCACCTACCACTAAAGTCCCTTATGTTGAGGTTCCCCTTGTCTGTTCGGATGAGCCTATGCAGTTGGGAGGGACATCATTTCGTAGGAGGAGATTGGCGGTACGCCGCAGGACTAGAAGATGTTTTTTCTGCGGGAAAGAGGGACATTTTGTTGGAGAATGTCCATCCCGTGCCTTGTTGAGCCAAAAGTCGCCGGAAAACTGTTAATCCCAGGTTGTGTGGTGGACGACAACCTGGGAGTATGTATTTCATCCGCCAGTTCTTCTCAGTTCCTTGTACCAGTGGAGGTGGTAAGTTGGTACGAGAGTGGAGAGATTGTCTGTTCTTCTTGATAGTGGTTCCGGGGCTAATCTGGTTGACGCTCAGTTTGCTCAGGCTCAAGGTATGCATCTGAGTGTATTGGTCCAAACCGATCCCTATATTCTCCATTGACGCCAGGCCTCTCGGCCAAGGTAGCTTTGTTCATGAGGTTCATAACATTGACCTTCGGGTAGGGCAATACATAGGGAACAATTATCTTGTTATGTGTTGGAGGGTTTTACCTACTCCCTTGTGTTGGGACTTCCTTGGTTGGTTAAACATAACCCTGTGATTAATTGGCAGTCCAGAGAAATAAGCCAATGGGGTGAGTTTTTGCAAAAGCAACTGCATGAACACAGTCATCAGTGTGGTCGTGCCTAGTACATTGCCTCCTTTTTTGGAGGATTTTGGGGATGTTTTCTCTGAGGAGGGGTGTCAGGAGTTGCCTCCTCATCGCGTGTATGACTGCTCTATTAATCTCCTTCCTGATGCTAAGTTGCCTAAAGCTAGGTTTGTATAATCTTTCTGGACCTGAAGGCAGGCTAGAAGATTATATTTCTGAAAGTCTGGCCAAAGGGCATATTAGACCTTCATCTTCCCCCAGTAGCCGGGGGTTTCTCTTTGTGAAGAAGAATGATGGAGGCCTACGCCCTTGCTTGGATTTCCGCGAACTTAATCGGATTTACTGTTCGAGATCCGTATCCACTCCCTCTTATTCCTGATCTCTTCAATCAAATTGTTTGCGCCAAATGGTTTTTCTAAATTGGATCTCAGGGGGGCATATAATCTGATTAGGATAAAAGAGGGGATGAGTGGAAAACGGCGTTTAACACGCCGGAGGGACATTATGAGAACCTAGTCATGCCTTTTGGTCTGACTACTGCACCAGCAGTATATCCAACATTTTGTTAATGACATTTTTCATCACCTTCTGGGGCTGTTTGTGGTTGTATATTTTGGACGACATTTTAATTTACTCGCCAGATCTTGTGTCTCATCAGAGCATTGTGAGACCAGGTGTTGCAGATCTTGCGAGACAATAAATTATACGCCAAACTGTAGAAGTGTGTATTTGCCGTACAGAACTTCAGTTTTTGGGTTTTTTGGTGTCAGCCTCCGGTTTCCGTATGGACCCTGAAAAGGTTGAGAGCAGTGCTTGAATGGATCAGCCAGGGATCTTAAGGCTCTGCAGCGTTTTTTGGGGTTTGCTAACTACTACCGGAAATTTATTTGTAATTTTTTTCATCTGTCGCAAACCTCTCACTGACATGACAAGAAAAGGGACGGATTTTTCTAAATGGTCGGACAAACTTGCCAAGCCTTTTCCTCTTTGAAGAAATGTTTTGCTTCGGCACCCGTTCCATCCAACCAGATGCATCTCAGCCGTTCATTGTGGAGGTGGATGCGTCTAAAGAAGGTGGGTGCTATATTTCCCCCAGGGTCCGTCCCCTGGAAAATGGCATCCGTGCGCTTTCTTTTCAAGAAAAAATTGGGCGTCCGCCGAAAAGGAAAAATGAAAATCGCCAATAGGAACTTTTGGCCATTAGTTAGCTTTTGAAGAATGGCGCATTTTTTTGGAGGGGGCAGCCCCACCCTTACCTTTTATTACTGATCAAAAAGAACCTTTTATTTTGGAATCCCTGAGCGCTGAAATTCCAGACAACTCGATTGGTTTTTTTTTTACCAGTTTAATTTTGTCGCCTTATCGCCCGGGGTCTAAGAATGTAAAGGCTGAGCCTTGGTCTCGCAGTTTCCCGGGGCCCGGGGGAAAAGGAGGACCCGATCCTATCCTTCAGGAGGGGGGTGGTAGGGGTCGGCTTATTTTCTGAGCTTGAGGAGGGGTGTTAAGGCTCAGGGGGAAACGCCCCTGCAGGACCTCCAGGAGACGTTTGTCCCCAAAACTGTTTGAGACAAAAAAAAAAGGTTATTGAGGCACATCAAATTCTCCCTTTAGCAGGAAATCCAGGATAAGGCAACTTTAGATCTCCTTTCTCGCCGGTTTTTTGGGTGGCCTAATCCCCAATAAAGATGTTATAACTTTTGTCGCTAAATGTGGGGTTTTGGCCTCCTCAAAAACCCCCAAATCCCCGGGTCCGTCTGGGACCCTTTTACCCTTAAATTTTCCGGAGCGTCCATGGACTAATTTCCCTTATGGACTTCTTTAGGGGACCTTCCCTCCTCGCCCAGGGAAAACTGTCATATGTGGTTTTTTTGACAGGTTCTAAGATGGAAAACATTTCGTGCCCTTTCCGCACTCCCTAATCCAAAAACCTGGCGCAGGTGTTCATTAGGGAGATCTTTTAGCCTTAAATGGGTTGCCTTCTGTTGTGGTGTCAGATAGGGGGTCTCATTTTGTGTCCAAAATTTTTGGGGGCATTTTGTTTCGTCGGGGGATGCAATTGTCATTTTCCTCTGTTTTCATCCGCAGACCAATGGTCAAAAAAGAGCGTCTGAAATCAAGCTTAGAGACATATTCCCGGTGTTTTGTCTCAGAAACCAAAAGGAAACTGGTTTTTCTTTCTTGCCTCGGCAGAGTTCGCTCTTAACAACAGGCGGAGGGGAGTCCCTGGTAATCCCCCGTTTTTTTGGGGCATAGGTTTTTTTATCCCATTTTTGTACTTTCAATGGGGGGGGGGCCCCTTTGGGTTCCTGAGGAGGACGTTCCGCGTCACTTGCTTCTGTGTGGAAGGTGTATTGAATAATCTGAATGCGATGGGGAACCTTACAAACTTTGGCTGATAGGAGGAGAGTTTTTTTTGGTCCAATCGATGTGAACGATCGGGATGGTTTGTCTACCAGGAATATAAAACTTAAAGGCCCCCTGGAAACTGGGTCCAATTCATGGGCCGTACAGGAACAGTTTTTCCCTAATTAATCCTTGGCATTTCGCTGGACCTCCCTCCTACTTTAAAATTCATAATGTGTTCCACAAGTATTATTTTAAAAGGTATGTGGCACCAGTCAACCGTCACCTCTACCTCCTCCTCCTGTTTGGTCAATGGTAACTTGGAATTTCAAGTATCAAAGATCATTGACTTTACGCTGAATCCCCCGGGGCCCCTTTTAGTACTTGGGCATTGGAAGGGTAGGTCCCCGAGAGAGACTTGGGTCCCTGCCCTCTGATGTTAACGCAGATCTTTTGGTTCGGGACCTTCCACAGAACTCACCCGGGCCTGGCCCTGAGGGTCCGGAGGCCCCTAAAGGGGGGGTAACGGGCAGGGTGCATTGCCACGAAGAAACGTCGCGGTTGAACTTTTATTCTACACGCGAGCTGCTGTTTCTTTTGTTTGGCACCTAGGGGTTAATTCCTGTTCCGTTCTGGGACTGGGTGCAGTTTCTCCCCCCGGGTGCAATTGTTTATTTGTTGATTGGTTTCCTTTAAATTCCTGGTTGTCTGCTTGGGGGAAATTGCCAGTGAAACCTTTAGCAGACCCCAGATAGAAAATAATCTTTATAGACTTTAGTTGTGAGCTCCTTAGTTGTTCTAACTCAACTTGGTTAGAGTTTATTTCCAGACCATTTATTTTCCTTTTGGGGGTTTGGTGTGTAGGCAAAGCCGTGTTATCCGTTTCTTATATGTCTAACTGTGTATTTAGCTAAGATCACCCAATCCCTTTGGTGTAGTCAGGATCCTCTTAGGACTGATTACAGGGTTCAGGGTCTGATAGGAACAGGGTTAGGTTGGAGACTGGACCCTGAACCATTACATACCTCCAAGGTGAGGGATTATTTGGACCCCAGTTTAGGGTCAGGTTAGATCCCGGGTCCACCCTTTCCGTTTCAGCTCACAAGTCCCAAGATTAACCCTGAGTTCAGCAGATAACTGTCGGTTAAATCTATTCTATACTTACAGCTGAGGTTTTCTATACAAGTTGTTGTATTAAGTGTTGTCCTGTATTAATAGTTTTTCTGACCCTTGTATACAATCATTAGACAGCGTGACAGTAACCACAACTGCTCCATGCCCAAAAAATTTGTCCAGGCAAGACAGATAAAAATTTGTAGTTTATTTTGAACGCTGTGGAGCTTAGTATAGATGGCCTAATAAAATGAGTACCCCACACTGTACAAACCCAAAAATTATTGTCCAGGCAAGAGAAGCTAAAAAAATTCAAAATTAATTTGAACGGGCTGGTGGAAAAACCCTTTGAACAAAAGGCCTAATAGAATGAGTACCCAACACTGCTACTTGGCCAAAATTATTGTCCAGGCAAGATGCACTAAAAATTCGAATTTTATTTGAACGCTGGTGGAGCTTTGTATGTTGGCCTATTAGAATATTTAACCAAAACACTGCTAACTATGCCCAAAATTTTTTGTCCCAGGCAAGATGCAGCAATAATTCGAAGTTATTTGAACACTGGGAGCTGGCAAAAATTGAAGGAACTAAAGTAAACCCTAGCCCTCAAAAGGCCTGGGCCAATTACAAATAGTCACTAATTCCCAGTTGACCTATCCCCCCTTTTTTAAGACACAAAACCTGCCTGCAAAAGTGCAGGAACTCCCTGAAAAACTAGCCCTTAAAAGGGTTTGGCAATTACAAACTAGTCCCTACTCCCTAAACCTTCCTGTCTAATTACCAGAAAATTTTCTTGAAAAATTCGCAGTTTCACAGTTATAATGTACGCTCCCAGAAAGCAGCAGGCCGTCTAACACTGAGCGCAGCAGTGAGAAAAAGGTGCGTTTGGGAAAATGGCTGGGTCATAAGGGCAAGGACATGTGACACACACAGCCAATGACACAGCCCTTTCTTGTGTGAAAAAAAAAAGCACTTTGCTCCGTGTGGCGCTCTGAAAGGCGGACAGACTGCACCCCCACTGGAAATGCGAGAAAAGAGAAAAAAAAATGGAGATCTTATTATTTCTGCAGAGTCCATCCATGCCCCCCCCCACCACCTGACACTCAAATTCTACCCCAAATTATATAACCTTCAGAATACCTTCCTTCAAATGGGAACCATGGGAACACAGTAATGAAAAATTATTTAGCCAACCTAAAATTACCGTTCCACTCTCAAAATCAGAAGCAGAAAAATCCCTTAAAAACCAGTAACTCAAGACAAGCAAATGAAATCCGAAAGACTTGCCCCTGGCAAGTCACAGGACCAATGGGTGACATATCTTTTAGTACAAAACTTTGCGGAGTTGTTCCTTATATAACTAAGATGTTCAATTCATTCATGGAAGATTCCCCATTCCAGATACTTTTACAATTCATACTTTGATTCTCATTCCTAAAGCAAGAAGGGACCCACGGATTGCTCCAATTATCACCTAAAAAACCTTATTAAATTCGGTCTTGAAAATATTTCCATGGAAGTCCAAGATGTTAATTTGGTTAACAAAACTTTAAAAAGTTTTGGGGCCATTTTTCCCCATTAAAGTCCCCATATTTTTAAGTGTTTTTATTAAAAAGAATTCTGATATGAATAAGTGGATGGGGGTTTTGTTTAGTATGGGCTTACTATAACTTTTGCAAGACTTTTTGGAACTTTTGTCTTTTATTGCTTCATTAAAGCAATTTTGCTTTGATGCCACTAAGGGAAACATTCCCCAAATTTATCTTTAATGTACTTCATTCTTACTGATTTTCTAATTTGTTTTATCAAAAGTGATTTCTTTATTTTTACTTTTGATTTGGGAAAATTTTATTTTAAAAAAAAAATTACAGTTATATAAAAAAAATCAATTTCAGTTTTTCTACCCTAGCCTTTTTTTTATGGAATTGGGATAAGAAAAATGCAAGCAAACCAAAATTTCATTCCACTCACCCTTATATTAAAAACAACACAAAAGTTACTTAAAGACTTTGAATCTGATTCCCTAAAAAGTTTACTCAGATTTACCAAGGTACAAAAATACCTAAATTCCCTTCCCTCTAACCTTAAAATCTGGCCCTGGGATCAAGATTCTCTTCCTGCTCAAACAAACTGAGAAAGCAATAGTTCACTTAAGGTACTGCCACACTCACAATCCCCTAGCGGACTCGTTAAACGGGCGCAAAACTAATGAACCTAGCGGGATTGTTTCTATATCGCTATACTACCATTTAAGCGATTCGTTAGGACGCTATCCCCGGTTAGCGATCTCCTTAACGACTTTGACGGTTTCAAAAGTAACCGCTAAAATCGCTAAAAAAGGTGCCACACTCAGCGATTAGATCTTACCCAGCGGGGCGCCAGCGACAAAAAAGGGTCCGGAACGATCGCGTTTATGAACGAGATCACGCAGGATCTCAGCGGGGCCTCGCGCTGGTAGATGCCGCACCAAACAAAAACGCTAACGGATCGCAAATATGAAATTTTTTAGCGATCCCTTAGCGATTTTGTTTTGTGTGGCAAAACCCTTTACATGGGTAAAAGGGAAAATATTCAGACCCCTTTAAATTTTTTCACTCTTTGTTTTAATTGCAGCCAATTTGGTAATTTAAAAAAAAAAACATTTTTTTTTTTTCATAATTAACTCTGCACCCCATCTTGACTGAAAAAAAAGAAAGTAGAAATGTTTGCAAATGTATTAAAAAAGAAAAACTGAAAATATCACATGGTCAAAGTATTCAACCTTTTGCCCAGTATTGAATGAAGCACCCTTTGACTAGTACAGCCATGAGCCCTTTTCTTGGGAAAAAGCAACAAGTTTTTTCACACCTGGATTTGGGGATCCTCTGCCATTCTTTCCTTCAGATCCCCCATTTCCGTCAGGTTGTATGGTGAACGTTGGGGGGACAGCCAAATTTTAGGTCTCTCCAAATGTTCAATTGGGTTTAGGCCATCAAAAGGTCACAGAGTTGTTCTGAAGCCACCCTTTATTATTTCAGCTGTGTCTTAGGGCATTTTCTGTTGGAAGGTGAACCTTTGGCCAATCTGAGGTCCAGATCACTTTGGAAGAGGTTTTCATCCAGATAATCTTTTTTGTACTTGGCCCATTCATTATCCATCAATTGCAACCAGTCCCTGACCTTAACGGGGGGGGGGGGGGAAAAATACCCCATAGAATGATGCTGCCAAAAACCATGTTTTCCCGTTGGGATTGAATGGGCAGGTGTGACGGTGCCAGGTTTTCTCCCACATACTGCTTAGAATTATCACCAAAAAGTGCTATTTTCCCGTCTCATCAGACCCGAAATTTTAAATTTCCAAAGTCGGGGAGCCCACCCTTGTTTTTTAGCAAACTCTTTGCAGGCTTTCATATGCCCGGCACTGAGGAGAGCTTGCTCCTCACTCTGCCAAAAAGGCCCGACTGGTGGACTTTGTGGAAAATTTCTCCCATCTCCCTACGCACTGTGGAGCTTAGCCATGTGATCTTAGGGTTTTTCCCTTTACCTCTCTCACCAAGGCTCTTCTCCCTGTTTTGCTCATTTTGGCTTGGAGGGCCAGGGTCTAGGAAGACTTTTTCAGGGACACAAATTTCTTTCATTTAAAGGGAACTGTCACCGTATTTTCGCCCAAACGAGATGGGCCACCGCCAAACAGGGGCTATCTCAGCATTCTGTAATGCTGAGATAAGCCCCATGTTACCTGAAAGTGAAAAAAGATTTTAATTAACCACCCAGGGGCGTTCCGCCGCCGTTCAGGTCAGATGGGCGTCGGGTTATGTCCGGGGGCCTCCCATCTTGTACGAAGCTGGCGTGTTCTTTCTGCCCCGTCGCGGCTCCTGCGCAGGCCACTGCCCCGGCCCCCTGGTGAGGGCAGAGCAGAGTGCTACAGTGCGCAGGCCCGGGAAAGGTCAGAAGGCCGGCCCGCCACTGTAGTACTCTGCTTTGCCCTCACCAGGGCAGAGCAGTGCCCTGCGCAGGAGCCTCGACGGGCAGAAAAACACTCCGGCTTCGTCACAAGAGGGAGGCCCCGGACATGCCGCGACGCCATCTGACCCAAACGGCGGCGGAACCCCTGGGTGAGAATAAATTTTAACCCCGTTTTTTCCCTTTACTTTCAGGTACATCGGGGGCTTTTTCAACAGCTTACAGAATGCTGTAAAAACCCCTGATGGCGGTGGCCCTATCTTAAAGGAAGATCGCCTGAAGAAGATTAACTCAATACTGAGCAGGCCGACAGAGCTCTCTCCGAACGAGAAGCGAACTGGGGACCCCGGTCCTGAACAATTTAATCAGGCATCCCGTGGAGGAGAAGGACACAAAAAGCACGGGGCAAGCCCGGCTGACGGTACAACCCGGGAGGGGAAAATAGAAGACCATCTTGGAAAAATGATCGGGACTACCCAGATGACAATTTTTGTTTCGAACTTGGGCCAAGCCCACAATGAATCCATCCCGACCATCTCCCAGAGCCCCATCGCCACTGGCAGGGGATTAACAAGCCCGCAGGCCCTTGCCGGGAAGGCCAGTTCTTGGCACAAGAAACACATGCCTGAATGTAGTCCCTAAAAGTCAGGGGCCATCCCGGCCACCAAAATGACCTCGCCAAAAGCTCAGTAATCCTCTTGGTCCGAATTTCCCACAAACCCAAAAACAGATTTGTGAGCCCGAAGGACCTCCACCGCATTTCGGTGGGACAAAAATCTTTCCCAAGGCACCGACTCAAGCGAAACCAAAGCCACCGTTCGCAGACTCTCCGAGGGAACGTTAGCGTGGCTCGTCCCCCTTTTCGGAGGAGACTACGGAACAGGACAAGGCCCTCCCTCCCGTAAAATCAATTCCCCTGAGAGAAAATTATGGTAAATTTAAATCGAGAGAAAATAAACCACCCGGCCTGGCAGAATTTAGCCGTTGGGCCCTCTGCAGATAGAGCAATTCTTATGGTCCCTGAACACCTGAAAGGGATGTCGGCTCCCCTCCAGGGAATCTCCATTCGGAAAGGCCAACTTCATGGCCATAGCTCCCTGGGCCCCCATTGGAAAATTCTCCGCCGGGGAGAAGGACTTGAGAAGAAGAACCGGCGATTCCGACTGTTAGCAACCTTCTGAATTAACAAACCCCTCACCGAAGGAAGAAGCAGCCACCCCCAAATAAAGGGGCTTTCCACATCAGGCCGATGTAAAAAACAGGGCCCTAGCAAAATGGGACTTAGGAGACAAAGGCCTCAGAACCCTTAACCATAACTTTGGGTTACTCCGTTCTTGGTGAGAGCTACCAAGGGAGCTGCCGAGTAAAATGGGGAGGGAACTGGCGGCAGTAGTTAATAAATCCCATAAAGGCCGCACCCGCTTTAAGGAATGGGCTCCTGCCAGTTTAACCCCCCGATTCCACCTTGGCAGAATCCACACCGAACCCTTGGTTGAATGATATACCAAGGAATGCTTCTCAAGTTTGTCGAAAGGAGATTTGGCATGCAAGGTTCAAAGACTCGGAACATCTTACGATGAGCATCCAACAGGAAAGAAAATAAGGATGTCATCCAAATAGACGACTACCGAAGTGGGATAAAACTTCCAAAAGATGTCTTGACAAAGTCTGTAAACTGGAAGACAGCAGGGGCATTACAGAGCCCGAATGGCATTACCAAGTATTCGTAATTGCCGTCCTGTTGTTAAAGGCAGTCTTCCATTCTCACCCTTTCGAATACGTATTTTAGATTATAGGTGCCCGCAAAACAAAATTGGAAAAATCCTCGTCCCCCCGCAGTCTGTCGAACAGCCAGGGGTAAGTGTCAGAGGAAATTTTTTTAAAAGTGAACATTCGACCCCAATAAACTGTGCAAGGACGGAGTTTCCCCGATTTTTTCTTTTTGGAGAAGAAGAACCCAGTCCAGCAGGAGACACTGATTCCTAATAAATCCCTCGCCAGATTTCTCCTTAACCCCTTAAACTCCAAGGTTTTGCACGCTAATGACCGGGCCCCAATTTTACAATTCTTGCCATTGTCTTTTTATGAGGTTATAACTCTGGAAGCTTCAAAACGGATCTTCCCGTTTTCCTGAGAATTTTTTCCCAATACCTATTGTACTTCATGATAATGGAAAATTTTTCTTCGAAAAACTTGCATTTTTTATGAAAAAAATGGAAATATGGCGAAAATTTTTGAGAATTTTGCAATTTTCAAATTTTGAATTTTTATTCCCTTAAAAGAGAAAAAAGTCACACAAAATGGTTCTAAATATCATTTCTCACATTCTACTTTACACAGCACAATTTTGGAACCAAAATTTTTTTGTTAGGTAATTATAAGGTTTAAAGTTGACCAGCTAATTTTCCTTTTAAAACAAAATGTACAAAACCTTTTTTTTTTAGGGACCCACCTCACATTTGAAGTCACTTTGAGGGGTCATAAGGCGAAAATACCCAAAATTGACAGTTCAAAAACGCCCCCCCCAAAGGTACCAAAAACCCCACATTCAAGAAGTTTATTAACCCTTTTTGGTTGCTTCACAGGAAACTGAAGCAAACAAGGGAAGGAAAAAATGAACATTTAATTTTTAGTCACAAAAATGATCTTTTTTAAAACATTTTTTTTAAACAAGGGTAAAAAAAAAACGGAAAAGATAAATTGTTGTGAAAATTTCTCCAATACGCCGAGCCCCATATTTGGGGGAAAAAAAACCAAATGTCGGGCGCACAGTAAAGCTCGGATCGGAAGGAGCCCATTTACAGTTTCAAACCAAAATTGGGGTTGAAATTGGATTAACGCCAAAGTCCATTTGGAGACCCCTGATATGTGCCTAAACCGTGGAAAACCCCCCCAAGTCACACCCCTTTTGAAAATGGCCCCCCCAAGGAATTTATCTAGATCTTTGTGGGGTACTTTGAGTTTTAAATGTTTTTACTAAATTTATAATTTCCTGGGGGGTGGAAAAAAAAAAACCAAAAAATTAATTTTTTTAGTCCCCAATTTTAAGATTTTTCCCAAGAAAAATTGGCCCCAAAAGTTGTTGACAATTTGTCCTGATATGGGAGATACCCCAAAAGTGGGGGAACTGTTTTTGGGCCCCGGCAGGGGCCCCGGAAAGGAATAATGACGTTTTTGGAATGCAACTTTGGATGGGGTCATGCCAGTCGCAGAGCTCCTGATATTCCTAAACAGTGGAAACCCCACCAAGTGGGCACCACTTGGAAACAAGACCCCCTAAGGAACTTACCTAGATCTTGGTTGAGCAATTTTAAAAACCCAAGTGCTTCAAACAAATTTTAAAATCCCCCCCCTGAAAATAAAAAAACTTATTTTTTTCCCACAAAAATTACTTTTAGCACCAATTTTTTATTTTCCCAAGAGTAACAGGAAAATTGGGACCCAAAAAGTTGTTGTCCAATTTGCCCCGTACCTAATACCCCATTTTTTGGGGGGGACCACTGTTTGGGAGCACGGCAGAGCCCCGGAAGGGAAAGAGCACCATTTGACCTTTTTCAAACCAAAAATTGGAGGATTGAGATTAGACGCCATTGCCCCCGTTTGGATAGCCCCGTGTGCCTAAACAGTGGAAACCCCCCCAATTTACCCCATTTTAGAAACTTGACCCCCTAAGGAGGCTATACTAGAATCTGTGGTGAGCACTTTGAACCCCAAGTGCTTCATAAAAAGTTTTATTTAGAGCTGTAAAAATTAAAAAAACATATTTTTTTCCACAAAAATGATCTTTTCACCCCCAAATTTTTTTTTTCCCAAGGGTAAAAGACCTCAAAATTTTTTGTGCAATTTGTCTTGAGTATGCTGAAACCTAATTTTGTGGGGGTAAAACCACTGTTTTGGGGCAGGGGCAGAGTTTGGAAGGGAGGAGCGCCGTTTGACTTTTCAACGCAGAATTTGGCGGGAAAACCATGCCGCGTTTGGAGAGCCCATGAGGGCCAAACAGTGGAAACCCCCACAAGTGACCCCAAATTTTGGAAACAGAACCCCCTAAGGAAACTTATCTAGATCTGTTTGTGGCACTTTGGAAACCCCAAGTGTTTCACTAAATTTTTAAATGCCTGGGTGTGAAAAAAAAATTCCACAAAAATTTTTTTAGGCCCCAATTTTAGATTTCTCCCCAAAAGTTGTTTTCCAATTTGTCCATGTAGCTGATACCCCATATGTGGGTTGGGAAACGGGGGCACGGAAAGGAAGTAAGACGTTTTTGGAATGCAGACTTTGATGATATCATGTACAGTTGCAGGGCCCCTAAAGTCCTAAACAGTGGAAACCCCCCAAAAAGGACCCCATTTTGGAAACTAGACCCACAAAGGAAAAAAAATCCTATTTTTTTCCCCCACAAAAAAGATCTTTTAGTCACCAATTTTTTATTTTCTCAAGGGAACCGGAGAAATTGGACACCAAATTGTTGTTCAATTTGCCCTAGATGCTGAAACCCCATATGTGGAAAAAAGACATTTCAAGCCGGAAATGAAAAGTGACTTTTGTAATGCAGACTTTGATGGAAAGGCTTCTGGGGTGTCATGTCGCTTTTTGGGAAGCCCCTGATGTCCCTAAGCATGCAAACCCCCCACAATAAACCCCCATTTTGGAACTAACCCCCAAAGGAACTTATTAATTTTTGGTGGTGAGCACTTTGAACCCCCAAGTGCTCCAAATTTAAACGCCCGGGGGCCCGGAAATAAAAAAATCAATTTTTTCCACAAAACATGAACTTTTGCCCCATTTTTTAAATTTCCCAAGAAAACCCGGAGAAATTGGACACCAAAATTGTTGTTCAATTTGCCCTGAGTGCGCTGTAACCCTAATGTGGGAGAAAACTACTGTATGGGCACATGTTGGAGCTCGGAGGGAACTAGGACGTTTTGCATTGCAGACTTTGATGGAATAGCCCTCGGGCGTAAATTTACAGTTTTGGAGAGCCCCAAGTGCCTAAACAGTAAAACCCCACAAGTGACCCATTTTGGAAACTAGACCCCCAAGGAACTTATCTAATGTGTGGTGAGAACTTTAAACTCCAAAGTGTTCACAGAAGTTTAAATGTAGAGCCTAAAAAAAAAATCATATTTTTTTCCACAAAAATGATTTTTTTTGCCCCCCCAATTTTTTTTATTGTTCCAAGGGTAACAGAAGAAATTGGACCCCAAGAGTTATTGTGAAAATTTGTCCCTGATACGCTGAACCCCATAATGGGGGGTAAACCCAAAATGTTTGGGCACTGGCAAAGCTCAGAAGGAAGGGGGCACCGTTTGACTTTTTTCAATGCAGAATTTCTGTAATTGAGATCAGACCCCCTTTTAAAAGTTTTGGAAGCCCCTGATGTGCTTAAACAGGGAAACCCCCAATTCTAACCCCCAACCCTAACCCAACACCGCTTAACCCCATCCCAAATTTTAACATAATCTAAACACAAACCTAACCCTAACGCACCCCTAACCATTTCCCAACCCCAACCCCAAATCCTAAATCTATCCCCAACCCAACCTTAAGCAAAGGGAAATTGGAAATAAATACATTTTTTAAAATTTTTATTTTTTTCCTAACTAAGGGGGTGATAAAGGGGGTTTATTTACTATTTGTGCGGGTTTTTTTTGTTTGGCCCGCTGTCACATGCTAAAAGATTTTTTTTTTTTTTTCAAAAAAATAGTTTTTTTTCAAACACCACATTTTGAGAGCTAAATTTTTTTCATATTTTTGGCCCACAAATCATTGAGGTCCGTTTTTGCGGGACGTTTTAAAGTTTTATTTTAGCATTTTTGGGCACATTACATTTTTTGAAACGCTTTCTAAAATTTCAATTTTTGGGGGGGCAGAATAACAAAAACAACAATTCCGAAATTTCTTTTGGGGGGGCGTTTAAAAACCGTTCCGCATTTGGTAAAATTGATAAAGGGGGGTTTTATTTTTGGGCATAAAATTACCGCAATACCTCATTTTAACTTTTTTTAATTTTTGGAGCTTTTATCAATAAAAACAATTATATTAAAAAATAATTAAAAAATTATTTTTGCATCCTTTAATTTAACAAGCTTAAAATTTTTTATTTTTTCGCTAATATGCCTGTAAGGCAGCTCGTTTTTTGCGGGCCAAATGATGTTTCCCGCATCCTTCTTATTTAAATCCGTCTTTTTTAAACGCGTGTTTTTTCTACTTTTTGTTTTGGCGGGGATGATGATAAAGCTTGTTTGTTTTGCTTTTTTTTTTTTAAGGGGTTCACTAAAGGGGTTAACTTTGTGGGGGCAAATTTAAAGGGGGAGGTCGTTAGGACAGGCGTAATAAATTTTTGCATTTTAATTGTTTTTTTTAATTTACAATTGTTTTTTTCCTTTTTTTTTTTTACAAAAAGGAATTTATTGGGGGAAAAATTTTTTTTTTATTTAGGAATTTTTTTTACAAAAGTTAATTTTTTTTTTTAACTTTTTTTTCTTTTGTCCCAGGGTGGGACCTCACTATAAAATGTCAGATCACTGCCCTGACAGTTTTGCAAAAGCACCCCTGTCAACCAGCGGGTCTACAGCATTGCAGGAGGCGCTCATGCCTGCTCTCAGCAGGCACTGAGGAAGCCGCCTCCCTGCAGGACCTAGAAGGAACCCCCAGGCCCCCCTCTTGGATCCGGGGGCCTCAGAGAGGAGGCCCCCGAACATCGTGCTGCTCTGAGGGTTCCCCAGGGAAGCACCCAGGGAAAAATCCCCTCCCTGCCGAGCCTTCCCTATAAACCAGAACACTGAGAACAAGTTTTGACCGTAGTGGCCGGGGGTTAATGTTCCGGGAGCGGCCGTGACTGCTCCTGGCACTATTCCCCCGCGAGCACGTGATAACACTGACACCCGTCCGCATCAGCTGTGCCCCCCACCGGGGCCGCAGGACCGTATGAGGACTATCCCCGCCTTGGGAAAATTAATCCCAGGGCAAAAGGACGGATGGGATGTCAAAAGGCAGAGAGGGTTAATATACTCTGAATCGCCTCAGCTCCGGAGCGACAAAGGGTAAACACCCCTACAAGGGGGCTCTGCCCGGTGGATGGGTCAATCAAGAAAACATAGGGACGATGAAGGGAGGTAGAGTCTCTGCGGCCTTTTTAGAGAACACGTCGCATACTGCCGTGGGCTTGGGAAAGTAAGGTTAGATCTGCAGAAACCTCGGATGACCCAACCAGGACTTGGGCCTTGAGACACTGTCCCCCCGCATGACCTACTCCATCCGCATATACTCCCATACCAATCAATTTGGGGTGAGTGGTGATGCAACCAAGGATACCCAGCAACACCTCAAAATACCTTCGGGGATGACCAGCGAAGAGACTAACCCTGGGGTCTTATAGAAAAACTCGAGGGTAAAAGGAATGGTCTGATGGGTAATTTTGTAGGGTACACAGAAGCCATTAACCACTCGGATGGTAGGCCAGAGAACAAACTAGGGGTATTGCGTGCCGTTGGGAAAAGGGGAAGAGACAGAAATTCCCCTCTGCCCCGGAGTCCACGCAAGACCTGCAATGAGTGAGGTCGACCATAGGACAGTGTCACCTTAAAAAATGTTAATTTTGAAGACCTTTGACGAATCCGGAGTGCCCCCTCCCAATAACTACTAGAAAAAGGATGTTCTCCCTGATGTTTGGGTACCTGTTGGTGACATGACAGCCTCCCAGAACCTTAACAAACGGAGAGGGGACATATGGCACGGGATTAAGCCCCCACTGATCCCCTTTTCGAGGTTCCCTCAGTACGTAGTCCGAGTCGGAGACCCCAAAGGAAATTGGAAAAATAAGGTGCAACTGAAAACCTTTGCCTACACTGTGCCGTTCCAGCCTTTGTTTTGGCATACCCCAAAAAGGCTATACGAGTGTAAAGATATTAAATCCTCCCCTGTAGTTGGGGTTTTCCCCGTGGCCAGAGGGGCCTTTTAAGTGTCTGCAAGACCCCTCCAAACAGCGAGATCAGGACCTTTTTTGGCCACTTTTCCGCCGGAATAATAATGTCCGAAATTGTATAAAAAAAACTGGGTTTTTCAGAATAAAGCCCGTTCAAGGCCAGGAATTGGAGTGCGACATCATGGGAAACCTGGGGCCCTAGGAAAAAACCTCTCTCAAGCGATCAAAAACAAGGTGCTCCGAACAACCAGGGCCCCTTCGTTTTTCCCTAATGGGGTAGCCCACTTCGGGGGCCCCTGGGCCCCCCAAAAGAGAGACCACAAAAAACCCCATTTTGCCCTTCAGTCGAGAAACGGAACTTTTGTGGCTCCAAAAAGGGTTTTCCTGTGTCACGAACCCCCCAAGCCCCTTCTAAAACCCCAGAAAACTTATTGGGGAGTGGGGGAAGTGGGAAAAAGCGGGGGGCCCCCGCTGAAACCCGGAAAAAGCATTTAAAAGGCTGCCCCTTTGCAGGGACGTGGATTGATCCACACTGAAATTTGGGCGCTCTAACGTGCAAAAAACCCGCCTCCAGCTGCTGGGGATTCCGTGGTAGCTGCGCCGTCTGCCATCGCTACCAACCCTAAGCCATGCGCTAAGATACTGTTATTTTTGCGGATGGCACCAAATAAAAAATATTGGGGAAAAGGGCGATTGCAACCCAGGGTTTTTCCGTGCAGTTAAAAGGGAAAAACCCCCGCTAAAACAATGGGGAAAACAAGCATTAGCAAGCACAATAAGCACACCAAGTTAAAGACCTCGATGTGAACAGAGTGCAAAGTACCGACTCGTTCCCTCACAAGCTTTTATCCTTGACTTTCAATGGTGCACAGAGTAAAACACTAATTGGGGTTCTATAACTTACCCCCCCACTAAGCTGGTGAATTGAGCCGCCCTGTCACACGGTTTTGAAACCCGCACATGAACGAAGTCACCCCGATCAGGGGGCTAAGCCAAGCGGGAGGTTCCCACCCTACACTGCCTGAAGAGAAAAACACTAGCAGTGCCCACAGCTGAACACGGCATACAGGTGGTAACAAACAAGTGGTATCTTAGCGCCCAACAGGCCCCCCAAAGATTCTTTTATAACTGCACCTAAGGGCCCCTCCACATAGCGACTCACCACGATCCCTACAACATATGAAATGATCGCTGCTGAGTCGCTACATATCGCGCTGAGCTGCCAAACAGGTAGCTCAGGCAGCGATCAGGACAGGACACTGCGGGGTAAACGGTCGCTTAGTAACCCACAGTTTACATTGGTAACCACCCGCGATGCAGGGAGCGGTAACCAAGGTCCCCATCGGGTTTCCAGGCACTGGCGGGGGGCCTGGAAACCCATGTGACCTTGGTTACCACTCCCCTGCACAGCTCGCTGGTATCCAACGTACACATTGGGTTTCCAGGCACAGCCCCCCCCTGGAAACCCGATTGACCTTGATTAGCAGCTGATCGCGGTCTCCGCCTGCCACACACAGCAAAGCGGGGGGCCCCGCGGGAGACCAGCAATCAAAAAAAAGCCCCCCCGGCATTTCGACATACCAGCGATTCAAAAACAGGGGCCTATCGGGGTTAGTGCAGCCCTAGCGAGATCGTTTCGAATCCGCTGTTGCGCACAAAACTTTGCTCAGGAGCGATCTCGCTAGGGATCCCCTTATTGTGAACGGAGCCTTAATCCAGCCAACAGGCCCTTGCTTACGGCCAATCCGAGCCGGCACAGGCCTTGAGCAACTGACACCGATCACCAATAAGAGGTCGCCACCTCACAAGCATCTCAGTAAGCAAAATCCTCAACTAAGCCTCGGAATGCTGCTCGCTGCTGTCTATTGAAGTTACCAAAGAGACCTGGTGAGCAGCGGTAAAAAACACCACCCCCCAAGTCGACAAGATGCGGAGACCAAGCTTTGCTGAGCAGATCTTTGCGGTCCGAACGAAGGGAGACCGCAGGAGAAACAAGGCTTGGGATCCATCCTTGCAGGGGGGAAAAACCTGATGCCTAAAATAAAGTTTCTGCAGTTTTTTGGGGTACTTATGGGTCAGTAGTTCCTCAGGCTGTGGAGCTGTAGGGAAATCAATGGCCCCAACAATGACTGGGGGGTTTCTGGTCCAAACAAAAAACGTGGGCAACAATGATCCATCTTCTGGTGGCAGCGGTCGGTCTCCGTTTCCTTCCCGCTACCCCAGTCCTAGTTTGAACAGCCGAGACAGTGAAGGCACAGACTGTTCGGGTCCAAACGTAGACCAGCAAGTATACACTGGAAACTCAGGGCTAATGTTGTCCCGTACCTGGTTTCTCTTAAGCCGCATGCGCGCTGTACTCAGTAAACATGGAGCATGCGGCACCTTGCTCTCTGGTAGTCACTGGGCACACTGTACTTTTCACTCTAAAGTCCCCGCTAGTGGCGGCGGGGGTAAACAGACCCCGGCCTGCGCACTGCTGGTGCTCGAGGGATGGAGCATTCTCTCTCCCTGCTGCACACTGTCTGTTCCAGCCAAGACTGACTGCTTCTGCGCATACGAGAAAAGGTTGCACTCTAAAAATACTAAAGCACGACAATATAGAATACATGAAATTTTGAATAGCAATATGGCTTTGGAGTATAAGGAAAAATTTGAGACGCTTAGTATAAACATTTGGCCAAATATTAAAAGCCCACCAACCATCGTCAAGGTGGTCTCAAGTCTGGTGAGTCCCTGACCTATGTGAACATACCTCTATTAGGCTGATATCTGAATTTCTGGGTGAATGTGGACACCTCTGTCAGTAATGCCTGCATATATGGGTAAGTAGAGACCTGCTGTAATTAAAATCACCACCTGGTGGGGGCGGAGTGCTTGGTCAGTAAGCTAACATTCAAAAGACAAAAAAAACCTGACTGGCACATCCAGACTAATGTGAATTAGGTGCAAACCAAGGGGTGCTACCCCATGTAAAACATACGAGAAAAGGTTGCACTTTAAAATACTAAAGCACGACAATATAGAAATTCAGGGATCACTTCGGCCTCCAGCTCTTTGTCCCAGTCACGTCCAGGTCGCTCATGAGTCACTCTGGATAGAGCATTGGCATGTGTATTCTCAGATCCTCTACGATTTGCAATCTTGTTTCAGTACTTGGCCATACATGCCACCCATCTCTGCTCCAGAGCTCCTAGTTTCGCATTTTCTAGGTGAGCCAGAGGATTGTTTTTTGGTGCGTACCAGAACTTCAGACCCGGACAGATACTCAGCAAACTTCCCGGTTATGGCCCACACTAATGCCAGTAGTCCCAGTTTGAAGGAGCTGTAATTATCTAGATTTTGTTTGAGTCGTGTAGAGACCAGCTCGCATAAGCAATCACCCACTCTTTTCCATCCTGCATCTGTGACAGTAAAAGCTCCTAGTCTATGTAAGCTTCCATTGGTGTGAAGGATGAAAGGTTGAGAGAAGTCTGCATAGACCAGTACGGGTGCTTCAGTCAGGGCCATCTTTACGGCTTGGAAACCTTCTACCTGGCTCTCTCCCACTGAATGGTCAATTCTTCAATTCTTCGCATGGGACAGTACTCCCTTCAACAACTCCAGTAGCGGATTACCAATACGAGTGAAGTTTTTCACAA
Organism: Oophaga sylvatica; assembly: GCA_033576555.1. NCBI lineage: Eukaryota > Metazoa > Chordata > Amphibia > Anura > Dendrobatidae > Oophaga > Oophaga sylvatica. Next base: position 547,590,990 of record JARQOD010000001.1, on the reverse strand, counting down.
ACCGTCGATAGTACCAGTAAGTCCCAGAAAGGCCCGGACATCCTTTGCGGTCTGTACAGTGGGCCAGTCTTGCACTGCTGCTATATTCTCATGCGCTGGTCTCACTCCCTCGGCGGATACGACATGTCCCAGGTATTGCAGAAGAGATGACATTCCGGGACTTCACTTTCAAGCCATGCTTCTTTAGCCGACTCAACAAACCCGTTCCAGCCGTTGCAGGTGCTCCTCAAAGGTGGCTGCATAAACGATGATGTCATCCAAGTAGATAAGGGTAGCTTCAAAGTCTCCCAAACATCTCTCCATGAATCGTTGAAAGGTCCCTGGTGTGTTGGTAAGGCCGAAAGGCATCCGCTTGAATTTGAACAGCCCCATAGGCAGTATGAATGCTGTCTTTGCCTGGTTATGCTAAGACATGGGCACTTGCCAATATCCACTGGCCAGATCCAATGATGAGAAGTGCTTTGCTTTTCCCAGAGCAGAACAATGACTCCTCAATTCCTGGTAGTGGATAGGAGTCTTGCACGGTGCAGGCATTCAGCTTCCAGTAATCCACACAGAAATGCAGGGTCCAATTCTTCTTCCATACTAAAGCGATGGGAGCAGCCTATGGGCTTTGGCTCTCTCAGATGACCCGACTCTGCAGCATATGCGCCAACATCTCTTTCACCTCATGGTACATTTCTGGTGGGATTTGTCGGTATCATTCCCGGATGGGTGCAGCGTTTCTTGTTGGAATCTCGTGGGTGATGGCTTTGGTACAGACAAAATCATCATCTGGTGAGCAAAAATGTCTTGGTATCGCTCTAGCACCGCTTCCACTTGCTATACCTGTTGTGGTGAGAGTTCTGTTAGTTCAGCCTGCATCAGCTCCAGAATTCAGCGTCCTTCCTTTAGGTGATTAGGTGGTGGTTCGGAGGACACTGTTACGGCCACTCTCCAGGGATCCCCTTGTTTCACCACCAACTGAACAGCCTCTGGTGATATCAACTCTTCCGGCATGCCCATTACCTGTGCGGCTTCACCTTTGGACGAGAGCATAAGATTGTCCTCTCCTAGGTTGACACATCGCACCAGTACACTACCGTCGTGATTAGTGGCTAACGTCCGTGCAATGAGGAGCCCTGGAGGTAGCTGGCCCATTAAAGCTCGTTCTATTTGAACTTCTACTCCTTCAAGAGGGGTACAGGCTCAGATGGGCAGAGTGAACATAGTCTGACCTGGTGGTAAATCGAGGTTGGCAGCGGCCAGAACGACCACCTTCCCCAATGTTTTTTCCTTCACTCGACGGTTCATGGGCATGGGCCACCCGTATCATCTGTTGAAACACTTTTCTCTGGTGGTTGTGAGGGCTCCATCGATTCAGAAACAAATCTGCTGTCTCACTAACCAGAATGCTCCTGAGTTCTTTCAACACATTCATTCCTAAAGTCACAGTGGGACCATTGCCTGGGTTAACACAACTCCTTTCCGGCCCACTTCTTTGCCACACACAGTGATTTGCATCCAGACCACCCCTGCGACCGGGATGGGTAACTGATTGGCCACAATCAATTTGATTACTGGGCCCCATTCAGGCCGCATCACCTCGGGGAAATGACGTGTGAATAAGTCTCGGGCACAGTGGTTACTTGAGAGCCGGTATCAACTAAACAGCGGACGGCCCGACCATCCATTTTGGCCCTTGCGAGAGGAATTAGAGAAATCAAACTTCCTTCTCTCCTTCTTGGTTGTTCAGGCTCTGGGCAGCATCCCCCAGCCACGGAGCCCACTAGTTTAATGGACGGTGGTTGAGGGAGCTCCCCTGCGCGCGCATCCTCGGGCATAATGTCCACTATCTCCACATGCGAAACAGATCTGCCGCCTTTCTGTGTGAGGTTGTCTCGTTTCCTGGTGAGGCTCAGGAACAGTTCTGACTTCGTAGGGATCCAAGATTACTGGGGGCTTCTTCCTTGAGTCGGACCATTCTTCTCGCATGTCGTGGATTTTCTTACGGATTTCTCTCACCCAACTTGGTTGAGTTGCAAGCGGAATGGATACCTCCCTGCTCCAGTCCTTCCCAGCCGGGGCTGTCACCCCTGATCTTTCTCACGTGGACGCGCTTCAGCCCCAACTTCCAGAAAGGACATACGCGGATTAACCCGCAAGCGCTCCCGAAAGGCCTGCGTAAGCAGCGCATCTCTAAAGCCTGCCACTAGCTGGTCTCTCAACACTGTATCAGGAGGCCCTACACCTATGTCATCCCACTTAGCAATCGCAGCATGGATCTCCTGCAGCGCGTTCATGTATTGGGTCACAGACTCCCCCTCCCTTTGGACACAACTAAACAAGCGCATGCGCAATTCTCTGACGTCTGTGGGGTGCCCGTGCATTAACTCTAGGATTTGTAACACCTTGGTAAAGGTGTTTCGCTCATGGGGGCCGGAACATGACGGAGCACCTCGCCTCTCCGTTCAGGGCTATCATGGCAATCTCTGCCTGCATCGCGGGGGTCATGGGGTGCATCCTCAACATACCCTTGACTCGCTTAGTCCAATCCCATAGCAAGGTATTGCTCCCTGTGAACTTTGGGAGATTGCTCAACATTGCCCCCAGCGGTATACTGGCCCTTGGGGCAACCACGGCCGCTTGGTCTTTCACTTCTGTGCCTGTGGACTGCATCCTGACGACTATGCCAATTGTGAGCAGGTTGCGAGATGCAGTGAGGCACGAGAGGCAGAGCAAGGGTTAACAACTTTAATTTAACAATGGGATACTCCACGCAGGGAGATAAGCAGTTAAATGAGGGGGTAAAATGGTTAAATGGGGGAATCAACAGTTTAATTGTAAAAGATATGCAGGGTTAAAGAACAATGGATAAAGTAACGGCAGTTTTTTAGGGTAACTTATTGTGTCAGTAGTTCCTCAGGCTGTGGGAGCTGCAGGGAAATCAATGGCGCCAACAATGGCTGACGCGGTGCTGGTCCAACAAAGTCCTGTGGGCAGCAATGATCCGTCTTCTGGCTGCAGCGGTCATTCTCTGATACATCCTGCTGAGCCCCTAGTCCATAGTTTGATGCAGCCGAGACAGTGAAGGCCACAGCACTGTCTGGGACCAACGTAGCAAGTATACACTGGCAACTCAGGGCGTATATGTCTGTCCCGTACCTGGTTTCTCTTAAGCTGCACGTGCGCTGTACAAACGGACACGGAGCGTGCAGCACCTTGCTCTCTTGTGGTCACCGGGCACACTGTATTTCTCGCTCTAAAGTCTCCGCTGATGGTGGTGGGGGTAAATAGATGTCGGCCTGCGCACTGTTGGTGCTCGAGGGAATGAGAACTCCTCTCTCTGTGATGTGCACTGCCTGTTCCTGCCAAGACTGACTGCTTCCGCTCACGCTGTCGCTGCTGCCGCTTAGCCATGTCCCCTGCTTCCTGGTGAAAAGGTTTGTCCGGTCTCTTATTCTTTCCCCCGGACAACAGAGGAGACAGCCCCGATAGTTCCGGACCCGGCACACAACAGGTACCCATGGCCCGGTCCTCCTTACACTTAGACCTCATGATTCTCATTTGGTCTGACATTCACTGTGACCTGTGAAGTCTTATATAGACAGTTGTGTGCCTTTACAAATCAAGTCCTATCAGATTAATTAAACACTCCTTGACTCCAATGAAGGAGTAGAACATCTCAAGGAAGATCACAAGGAAATGGAAAGCATGTGACAAATATGAGTGTCTGGGTAAAGGATCTGAATACTTATGACCATGTGATATTTCAGTTTTTCTTTTTTAATACATTTGCAAAAATGTCTACATTTCTGTTTTTTTCAGTCAAAATGGGATGCAGAGTGTACATTAATGAGAAAAAAATTGAACTTTTTTGAATTTACCATATGGCTGCAATGAAACAAAGAGTGAAAAATTTAAAGGGGTCTGAATACTTTCTGTACCCACTGTAAATCAAGATTTCTTGGTGGATGAGCTGGGCAAAAATCGTAGGCACCTTCCGACTGGTAAATTTCCAGGGACAGATAGCCTCATTTACCTTTAATATTACTCCTCATATGCTTTGCTTCTTCATTTCAAAGTGTACACTATGCAAAGCTTCCACATCCAGTATCATAGTGAAATGAGGAGTAACCCTTAGAGTACAAACACTTACCAACTTTTTTGCATTATTGAATCTAGATTTTGAAATTTTCAGAAAGTTTTTAGCGAATCATCTAAGTCTTTGGCTCCCCACCTTCTCCACTAGGCCAGGTGGCCTTCATACCTTTACACAAAGCTGGAAACAATGCTAGATTGGTGGTGGATATCATAGCGTTAGCTAATAAGGGAAATACAAAAGGTCTTTTTAGCTACTGTAAACTCTCCCCTCAATCCATTCCTCTATATTCCTGTCAGGACTCTGAACATTTTTTATTAAATTTTGGGCATTCCTGCACTCTTTCAAGATGGCGTCTTTTGTCTCATGGGCCCCATGTCTTCCTGCTTTATAACTCCACCACAGCCTTTAGTCTGGGCTAAAGTATTCTGCCTGTGTCCAGCTCCTTCCCCTGGTGGCTTCTGGTTTTCAACTTGATTCTGTTAACCTGTGTGGGTATCCTGTTTCTCCGCTCTCAGAGTTTCTGCTGCATACACCTGTTTCCAGTATTCCTCCTGCTTCTGGCTGTTTGTCTTGCTCTCACCTGCATTTGTTGTACATGTAAGCTGTTTCTGCTCTGCTCTGCAAATACCTGAGACTTCCTACCCAGGCCTCCCTGGATGAGTTACTATATTATTTAAACTGGCTTAAATATATTTATCCGTGTATTGACTAGACAAGGACTTACTTGTTTTCGAGCATCCTCAAGTGTAACTGTGCTTCACAGACTGCTCTGTCGATTACATTTTCCACTGAGGTTACCTACTGTTAGGGTCTGCGGAACGCACCGAATATATGATGTAAAGAGGTGCGTTCGCAGCCTGGGGTCCACCGTGCAGGCGGAGCCTGCTGCTAGTAAAATGGCGCAAGAAGCGAACTCTGTTATCCCGCAGAGTCGCCAAAATAAACGCCGTAACGCGCTGTGGCAATTTTGTGCGAACTCTGTTATTCCACAGAGCCGCTAGAAGGAGTGCCGCAGCGCTATATGGCGATGTGTGCGAACTCACTTAACACCACTTAGTCGCAAAATAAACACGCTAGGGCGCTGTCTAGCGTTTGAAAGCGAACCCTGTTACGTCACAGAGCCGCTAAGACAAACTTCTGTGTCCTGTCAGGCACCCAGGTACACAGTTGACTTCTAAGCAAACATAGAACGTGATCATGCGCTAATGTCCTCGTGGGAGGACACCCGCAATCTATGGCGTTTGAAACGCCAGGCCCTGAATACGGCAATCAAACTCCTCACCGGTTATGCCGGTAATCTAGGGCATCTAGGACACCGACCCTGACCAGCTAGCACATCAAACTCCTCACCGATTAAGTCGGTATTCTAGGGGCTTATTTCAGTCGGGCCCTAAACCACACACACGCATGACCATGACGATTGATACTAGCACATGGCGGCCCAGCCATGCTACCCTTTTATAGTAACAGCTACAGGACCTGCCAGAAACAAGGACCAATGAAACTGTTCCAGAACACAGTAGTCACAGGACCTTCCTGGCAGACCAATAGGAGCTGTGCAGTACCTGAGCATGTGACCACTGATCTCCAATGAGAGATCTCACTCTGGGCATACTCAGAAGGGGCAAAGAAGGACTTTGTCCTAAAGACGTCTGCTCGCCGCAACCAGTACTGGCCACAATAGCAGAGCCTGGAGGAGCAGCAGTAATCCTCTGCACACTGTTAGACTGGGCGAGACGCGGGGACCAACGTCTAAGCTGAGCAGGCTCTACTGTGGACGGAGATGAAATGTGGGACTGCAGTGGGACTGGTTTGAGACTCCCCTTGTGCAGCAGTGGGAACTTGAACCCTAACACCTACAGACTTTTATTAAAGGGAATCTGTCAAAGCGAACTCAGCCCACGGTAGCAAGGATGCCCAGTCATCCTGCCTGGCAGAGACAAAATGTCGAAAAGTATGTGACCAAGGTCTGGTTGGCCTCTCTACCAACCCATTAGTCTCGGGATGGTATGCAGAGGAGAGATTCAACTCAATGCTGAGTAAACGACACAGCTCTCTCCAGAACCGAGACGCAAACTGGGAACCTCGATCACTGACAATTTTGTTTGGCATACCGTGTAGGCGGAAAATATGCCTAATGAATAATGCTGCCAAGGCCCGAGCAGACGGTAACCGTGGAAAACAGCTCCAAGTGCACCATTTTGGAGAAGTGGTCGGTTATCACCCAGATGATGGTGCAGCCCCGAGACTTGGGTAAGCCCACCACAAAATCCATCCCGACCATCTCCCAGGGCCTGTCTGCCACCGGTAAAGGAAAAAGTAACCCAGCTGGCCGTTGTCGAGGGGACTTATTCTTGGAGCTGGAGACGCATGCCTGAACGTATTCCTGACGTCACGGACCATATGTGGCCACCAGTATGTCCTCGCCAGCAACTCAAGATGTCCTCTTTGCCCCAAAATGTCCACCCACCCTGGACGAGTGTGCCCAAGAGAGTACCCCCGGTCGCAAATTGATGGGCACAAAAGTCTTGCCCGAACGCACAGACTCAAGCAAAACCGGGGCCACAGTTCTTAGGCTCTCTGTGGGGACAAATCAGCCGAGGCTCCTCCTCCACCTCCTCAGAGGACACCATGGAGCGAGACAGAGCATCAGCACGAATGTTCTTCTCCCCTGAGAGAAAATGGAGGGTGAAATGGAACCGGGGAGAAGAACAGGGACCATCTGGCCTGACGGGAATTTAGCCGCTGGGCTGTCTGTAAATAGACCAAATTTTTGTGGTCATGTGAACACTTGGAAGGGAAAGCGAGCACCCTCCAGGAGATGTCTCCACTGGGAAAAGGCCAACTTCATGGCTAGCAACTCCTTATCTCCAATGGATTAAATTCCTCTCCGCTGGTGTGAAGGTCTTGGAGAAGAAGAAGCACGGATGTTTACGACCTTGAGCATCCTTTTGAAAAGGACTGTCCAGCACCAACGGACGAGGCATCTACCTCCAATATAAAAGGCTTATCAACCTCGGGACGATGTAGGGTAGGAGCGCTAGCAAAATGGGACTTGATTTTAAGTAAAGGCCTTGGAGACCTCCTCTGACCACAATTTGGGATTGGCTCCTTTCTTGGTGAGGGCTACCAAGGGAGCAAGCAAAGTAGAGAAGTGGGGAATTAATTGGCGATAGTAATTAATGAACCCCATAAAGCGCTGCACCGCTGTAAGAGAGTGGGGTTCTTGCCAATCCATTACAGCCTGTAGTTTGGCAGGATCCATAGCCAATCCCTGAGTGTTCCAAAAATCAGGCAGCACTCCACAGGCAGATAGAAAAAATGGATATTTTATTATACCCACATGTGACAGCAACGTTTCGGCTCCATGAGCCTTCCTCCAATATAAAAGGCTTATCAACTCGGGACGATGTAGGATAGGAGCGCTAGCAAAATGGGACTTGATTGAAGTAAAGGCCTTGGAGACCTCCTCTGACCACAATTTGGGATTGGCTCCTTTCTTGTGAGGGCTACCAAGGGAGCAAGCAAAGTAGAGAAGTGGGGAATTAATTGGCGATAGTAATTAATGAACCCCATAAAGCGCTGCACCGCTGTAAGAGAGTGGGGTTCTTGCCAATCCATTACAGCCTGTAGTTTGGCAGGATCCATAGCCAATCCCTGAGTGGAGATGATATAGCCCAGGAATGGCAAAGACTCCTGCTCAAAACACACACTTCTCCAACTTCGCATATAAGGAATTTGCCCGCAAAGAGGTCGAGACCCTGCAAACATCTCTCCGGTGGATGTCCATATCTGGAGAAAAGATGAGAATGTCATCCAGATAGACTACCACAGAGGTGGCAAGCATGTCCCGGAAGATGTCATTTACAAAATCTTGGAAGACGGCTGGAGCATTACAGAGCCCGAAGGACATCACAAGATATTCGTAATGTCCATCTCTGGTATTGAACGCCGTCTTCCATTAGTCCCCCTCACGGATGCGGATCAGGTTATAGGCACCACGAAGATCCAGCTTAGTAAATACCCTTGCTCCCTGGAGCCTTTCAAAGAGCTCAGATATTGGGGTAAAGGATATTTGTTCTTAACGGTAAATGGCGTTAAGACCCCATAGTCTATACATGGTCATAATTCTCCATTCTTCTTCTGCACAAAGAAAAATCCTGCCCCTGCTGGTGACACTGACTTCCTAATAAACCCTCTTGCCAGCCTTTCCTGGATGTATTGTGACATGGCCTCGTCTCAGGAAGACAGAGAGGATACACTCTTCCCCGATGGGGCTCCGTTCCAGGCAAGAGGTCTATAGGACAGTCAAAGGGGCGATGAGGCGGAAGAGTCTCGCTGCCTTTTTGGAGAATACGTCCGCGTATGACGATAAACCTTTGGAAGAGAATCAAGATCTATGGGTATCTCTGTGTGGAAACCTGAACGTCCTCTCTGAGACATCTGTCTCTGCAATGATCACCCCAACCCAGTATTCTCCAGAGGACCACTCAATATGGGGAGAGGTGGTGGCGAAGCCAGGGTAATCCCAACAAAACCTCATCTATTCCCTCAAGAAGAACAAAAAGGGATATATTCTCCTGATGTGTAAGGAGACATAGACAGAAGTAGAGAGACAGTCTGGTGGGTGATTTGTGAGGGCAGGATTGCTCCATTAAACACTCTCACCGATATTGGCTCGGCGAGCATCACAAGCGGTGTGGAATGGCGAGAGGTAAAGGAGGAGGACATAAAATTCCCTCTGCCCCAGAGTCCACACAAAGCTTGGCAGGAAGAGTGGATGAAACCAAGAGAGATTAACCCTTTAAGGAGCACTTTCGGAGCAAAAATCCCTCACGTCTAATGACCCTGCACCCATGGTCACGGAAATATGACCAATTACTCATTCGCTGGGGACATCGGTTGGCATAATGTCCTGGCTGCTGACACACTCTACAGACCACGGATACTCGAGTGGTCCGAGACTTAGATCCCATCGAGTAGTCTCCACGGTCTCTGGGGAGTCGGACGCCCGAACGGGAAATTCCAGAGGTTTGGCAAAGGTGGGTGCCAGCCGAAACCTCTGCCTACACTGGGTCCGCTCTAACCTCCGCTCGTGAAAATGGAGGTCGATACGGGTAGATATAGAAATGAGTTTCTCCAGTGTGGCAGGAATCTCCCTGGTAGCCAAAGCGTCCTTTACATGGTCTGCCAGTCCTCTCCAGAACACTGGAATAAGAACTTTATCTGGTCACTCTAATTCAGAGGCCAAAGTCCGAAATTGGACTGAGAACTGGCTGACCATGGACAAGTCCTGTGAACATTGCCAGCAGTTGGAGTGCCGTATCGTTCATGACCTGAGGTCCTAAAATATACCTTTTTCAGAGCCTCCAAAACCGAGGAGCACTCTGCACCACACCGATCGTCGCGCTCCCACAGCGGTGTTGCCCACTCCAATGCTCTGCTCGAGAGTAGAGACAATACAAAACCCGATCCGTGGGGAAACGTGCAGCCAGAAGTCGAGCTGTATAGAGCATGGACTCACGAATCCCTGACATTGCTTGCTGTCACCGGCAAACTTGTCAGGAAGCGGGAGGTGGGATAATGTAGGGCAGAGGTGGCAGAGGGACAAACTGGCTGCAGCCACGCTAGCAGCCTGAACAGCGACTGCGGTAACATCCACAGCTGAGGTTGTGCGCTCAAGAGCCGCCAACCTACCCTCCAGCTGCTGGATGTACTGCAGTAGACGTTGGTCATCCGCCATTTACTAGCCAGACCCTGGCGCTAGTATTATGTTAGGGTCTGCGGAACGCACCAAATATATGATGTAAAGAGGTGCGTTCGCAGCCCGGGGTCCTCCGTGCAGGCGGAGCCTGCTGCTAGTAAAATGGCACAAGAAGCGAACTCTGTTATCCCGCAGAGTCGCCAAAAAAAAACACCGTAACGCGCTGTGGCAATATGTGCGAACTCTGTTATTCCACAAAGCCGCTAGAAGGAGTGCCGCAGCGCTATATGGCGATGTGTGCGAACTCACTTAACACCACTGAGTCGCAATAATAAACACGCTAGGGGCGCTGTCTAGCGTTGAAAGCGAACCCTGTTACGTCACAGAGCCGCTGAGACAAACTTCTGTGTCCTGTCAGGCACCCAGGATACACAGTTGACTGCTAAGTGAACATAGAACATGATCATGCGCTAATGTCCTCGTGGGAGACACCCGCAATCTAGGCGTTTGAACGCCAGGCCCTGAATACGGCAATCAAACTCCTCACCGGTTATGCCGGTAATCTAGGGCATCTAGGACACCGACCCTGACCAGCTAGCACACCAAACTCCTCACCGATTTAAGTCGGTATTCTAGGGGCTTATTTCAGCTGGGCCCTAACCACACACATGCATGACCACACTGGCGCAAATCATATGACGATTGATACTAACGCATGGCGGCCCAGCCATGCTACCCTTTTATAGTAAACAGCTACAGGACCTGCCAGAAACAAGGACCAATGAAACTGTTCCAGAACACAGTAGCCACAGGACCTTCCTGGCGGACCAATAGGAGCTGCTGCAGTACCTGAGCATGTGACCCCTGATCTTCAATGAGAGATCTCACTCTGGGCATGCTCAGAAGGGGAAAACAAGGACTTTCTGGTTGAGAAAATACAGCGGTAGGCCACGCATTTTTTACAACGAATTTACACCTTTAATTAACCCCTACATGTGTGAAATTTTGCACACAGACACTCATATAATTGCTAGTGAAATTGCTATATCAAACTACATGAAATGACATGGTTAACTGTATGTAAACCATGTGTCTTTTCATGTCGGGTCTGTAATTTCACAAAAGCCGGCAATTGTAGCGGCTATTACACTATGTAGAAGTGCATTAACTATAAATATATGTATATATATGTCTCAATGACATATATATTTATATTATATGTATGTATTCTATGTGTATAAATCTATTCTTTCTTTTGTGATTTAAAAACTATTCATTTCGATCCTTTATGTCGGTTTTGATAGCCACCGACAAAATCTTGCAAGTCGGATGTCAATCGGATGTGAAAACGTACGCTCACAATGCGACAAAATCGCATCAGCGACGGAAAATCGGATGCCAGACGCATCAATGTTCATGACATTTTGCTGCGATAATCGACCGACTAAATATGGTCAGATTTTTTAGACGTTGTGTGTGATTCCAGCCTTAGCCACATAATTGACAGCCACATCCCATAAACACTGCTACATTATTAAAGAGGCATTCTCACCTTGTGTGTTCAGTGGCACACAGCTTTCAGGTCTTTTTCTTGGTTACTCATGGGGGCATGCACTTGTCCTTGAGTGACATTTCTGGTCAATAGACGAATTATAGCATTAGCAGAACCTGCTCTGAAGTCTACACTGCTGTCATTATATTTTATATAGATATAACATTGCATTAAACAAACACATGGCTCAGGAAAGTGAGAGCCATAATTAGGAGAAATGCTCTGAAAAATGCTGATGGTGAAATCTGCTGATATATAACCTCATCATGTCAGGAGCTGAGAGGGAGGGGAGCGAGGTGAGCAGTTAATTGTTGTATAGAAATCAATGTGTGGAGAGGGAAAGACTAGGATTTAGGTGTTAACCTCTTCTGGAATGTATCTACTGCACATACTTGGCCATGCACTTGTGGTCTGCACACTATGTAAAATAAAAGCTCTCGCACCACAAGAATGAAAGTATATAGAAAGATAAAGTTAATTGAAAACTTACTGAGTAAATTTCTTTATTTTGACAGAATGAAATAACACGAGTAATCCCCTTTAAATGAGATTTTTGGTTGGAAAAAAAACTCCCCCAATCCTTATGGTCTGTGAAATGGTCTAGCACTCAGAGTTCTCTGTGCTATATTTATAAAGAAAATCAGTACAAGCTACTTATGGCATGGTAGCCTACAACTATTCACACAACTATTTATTGGACACTTGATGTTGCAACTCTCATGTATGCTTTCTCGAGCATACAGTATATTCTAGAAATACCTCAAAACTGAAACTTATTGGTCTATGGTGCAGGTACAGCTTAAGGACCTTTTTGACAGAATTATTCCCTTAGAACCACTCTCAATATGTACATAATGTACTAAAAAATAATGTAAAAACTAGTGCCAGGGTGAATCTCCGTGTTCTTACTGTGTCTAAGTGTGCCATTTGTTTTTGTAGAAGCAATCAGTGGATATTTATACCCAATTTAAAGATGTCAACTTCATGGAATTTGATTACTTCAGTGCACAGTACCCTGAAAACTTTAGTTCCATTTGGGCTCTATTTGACTTATTGTTACTAATTATTACACATCTATAGATGAATCATGATTCCCTCATTTCCTAGAACTATCTCTTTGCAGCTGTTGCAGTTCTACCTTTCCACCTTTCTTTTGAGTTTTTAATTGTTTTTTCCTTTTTCTTCTCCTTTATGGTTAACTGTTTGTTCTTACAGTTCTGGGCTATAACTTACAGCATACATGGTTTTCTCACAAAATTGAATATCATCAAAAAGTTAATTTATTTCAGTTCTTCAATACAAAAAGTGATCTATTTCACCTGTTTATTTCTATTAATGTTGATGATTATGGCTTACAACCAATGAAAACGCAAACGTCATTATCACAGTAAATTAGAATAATTAACAAAAAACACCTTTAAAGGCTTCCTAAGTGTTTTAAAAGGTCCCTTAGTCTGTTTCAGTAGGCTCCACAATCATGGAGAAGGCAGTCATTGACACACTCCACAATGAGGGTAAACCACAAAAAGATCATTGCTAAAGAAGCTGGCTGTTCACAGAGTGCTGTGTCCAAGCATATTAATAGAAAAGTTGAGTGGACGGAAAAAGTGTGGTTGAAAAAGATGCACAAGCAATCGGAATAACCGCAGCCTTGAAAGGATTATTAAAGGGACTCTGTCCACCCCATTTTTTCGACTATAAGATGCAAGCCACCGCCATCAGGGGCTTATCTACAGCATTCTAGCGAAGATGGGAGGCGGCCGGGACGGGACCGCGACACCCATCGGACCGGATCGGACCTCGGACCACCCCTGGGTGAGTATAATCTAACTCGTTTTTCTTCTCTTTCAGGTTACATCGGGGGCTTATCTACAGCATTGCAGAATGCTGTAGATAAGCCCCTGATGGCGGTGGCCGCATCTTATAGTCGAAAAATGGGGGTGACAGAGGCCCTTTAAGAAAAGGCCATTCAAAAATTTGGTGGGGATTCACAAGGAGTGGACTGCTGGTGGAGTCATTGCTTCCAGAGCTACCACAAACAGACGTATCCAGGACATGGGCTACAAGTGTCGCATTCCTTGTGTCAAGCCACTTATGACCAATAGACAATGACAGAAGCATCTTACCTGGGCCAAGGAGGAAAAGAACTGGACTGTTGCTCAGTGTGTCAAGATCCCGTCTGGGTTGGAGCCGATGTTACTGCAACACTAGGGGAAGCAGAGGCAGGTAGCGTAGTCAGGTGGCAGCCGGAGGTCGGTACACAGGAAAGGCAGTTAGGTAACAGAGGAGCAGGCAGATTACGTAGTCAGGTGGCAGCCGGAGGTCGGTACACAGGAAAGGCAGTTAGGTAACAGAGGAGCAGGCAGATTACGTAGTCAGGTGGCAGCCGGAGGTCGGTACACAGGAAAGCAGTGTTTGTAGCAATGGATCAGGCGGAGAGCGTAGTCAGAAGGCAGGCCGAGGTCGGTTCACAGGAGAGCAGTGTTTGTAGCAATGGATCAGCGGAGAGCGTAGTCAGAAGGCAGGCCGAGGTCGGTTCACAGGAGAGCAGTGTTTGTAGCAATGGATCAGCAGGAAACGCTTGACTAAAGGCTTGGAGCTCAATAATCTCGCAATGACACACCCACAGGGCCAGTTTATATAGGGTGTGTAATTGGCAATCAGAGGCCCAATCAAGAGAGCACTAGGTGTAGCCAATCAGGAAGAACAGTCAATGGTATCTGGGTTCAGCAAGGAACTTTGCAGCCAGCAGAATAGCTCAGATGGTTAGAGCTGCTGGCCAGTGACAAGAGGTACTGGGTTCAACTCCTGACAGTACTCCCCTCCTTCCAGGATGGCCTCTGGACATCTCAGGAGCTGGCTTATCCGGGTACCTCTGATGAAAGGCTCTTGTTAGTCTAGGAGCATGGACGTTTGTCCCTTGGGTTCCCATGAATTTTCCTCTGGTCCGTTAACCCTTCCACTGCACCAGATACTGCAGTTTACCTCTGAATTTTCGGGAGTCCAGAATCTTATCCACAATGTATTCTTCTTCACCACGGATCCTTTCTGGTGGAGGAGGTGGCTGAATTCTTCCTGGAAACGGGTTTTCACAGAAGGGTTTAAGCAAGGATATGTAAAAACACTGGATGGAATCTTTAGATTGTTGGGAAGTTTTAAACGAAAAGCAAACTGGTTAATTTTTGCAGAAATTTGAAAAAGGTCCAATGAATTTCTGACCCAATTTGGAGGAGATGGCACATGTGTCTTAAGGTTTTTAGTGGACAGCCAAACTTTGTCTCCAACCTGAAGAGCAGGGGGCACTCTCCGATGTTTATCTGCTGCTTCCTTATATACTTCCTGGGTCTTGGTAATATCTCTGATAATTCCTTCTGGGATTCCTGTAATTTTGCAAGCCTGTCATTTACAGCAGGAATGGGAGTGTTCACTGGCAGATTAGGGATAAATACTGGATGTACTCCATAATTAGCAAAAAAATGGGGTTTGAGATGTAGCGCTATGTATGGAGTTGTTGTAGGCAAACTCTGCTGTTGGTAAATAGTCCACCCAGTCATCCTGAAGATAGGAAATGAAGCAACGGAGGTATTGCTCCAAAGTCTGGTTCGTTCTCTCCGTCTGGCCATTGGATGAGGATGGAAAGCGGTAGAAAGATTCACCGTGACTCCCAAGGCTGTACAGAAACTCTTCAAAATTTTGACGTAAACTGAACGCCTCTGTCAGACACCACGCTGTCAGGAATTCCATGTAACCTGAATACCTCTTTGATTATCAGTTCTGCAGTTTTTTCAGCAGTAGGAATTCCTACAGTTGGAATAAAGTGGGCCATTTTTGTGAGTCGGTCCACTATGACATAGGATGACGGTCATCTGTTTGGAAGGGGGGTAGTTCCACAATAAAATCCATGGAAATAGATCCCCAAGGCCTGGATGGAACTGGAAAGTGGTTGCAAGAGTCCTAGAGGAGACGATCGTGGGGTCTTGTTTGTGCGCATGTTAAACAGGTTGAAACATATTTCCTCACGTCCTTCCTACAATTAGGCCACCAAAAGAAACGAAGTAGTAAGTCTTGTGTTTTTGCAACTCCAGGATGTCCTGCCAGTTTAGAATCATGGACACTTTTGAGGACTTCAAGGCGAGAAGATTCAGGTACATATATTTTGTGTTTCTGCATCCAAAACCCCTCTTTGAATGAAAGATCGACGTCTTCCGAAGGATGGTAAGCAAAGAGTCCTCTTGATATCCATCTTTAATTCTATTACATAGTCCTCTAGAGTGCAATATTTTCCCCAAAAAATTTTTAGGGGCCTAGAAAATTTTTCGTTTATTACAAGGGCCTCTCCTGGGTTCCGAACACATTTGGACCGGGGTCAGTTGCCTTTTTGAACCGGCCGGTAAGAAATTATAAAATTGAATCTTGAGAAAAAAAAAAGGGGCCCTCGTTTCTTGTCTTGCAGACAATCTTTTTGCTGTACGGGAGGAATTTAAGATTTTTGTGGTCCCTGAGGACGTTCGGGTGATTGGCACCTTCAAAAGTTTTCTCCTTCGGAGAGGCAAAATTTAATGGCTAACAGTTTTTTTATTACCGATGTGTTTGGGTTTTTTCTGCAGAGAAAAGGGGTTTTTGGGAAAAAAAAAGCACTGGGTGAATTTGGGGATTTTGCCCCCCCAATCGTGAGACAAAAAAGGCCCCAAAATGCAGAGTCCGAGGCGTCCATTTTTGAAAAGTAAAGGGCCCCAATTAGGTTTTTTGGGTTTTCTAACAATGGAGCAGAGTAAAAAAGAGTTTTAAAATTTTCAAAGCCCCCCGGGGGCCCCCGGGCCCCCGAAAATGTTTTGGGGGCTTTTTTTGTTATTGTAGAAATTTGGGTTTTAAAAAACCCCCTGTAAAAGTTTTTTTAAAATTTTTTGGTTAAAATTTGCAAATCCTATGGAAACCCCCGGCGTCTTTTTAAATTTTTGGAAAGGCCATTTTCCCTACAGCATTGTTTTTTTCCGGGATCCAGGGCCCCGCCCCCTTTGGGGGGATGATATATCCCGAAATTGGATACTGGTTTTTTTTAAAAATCACATTTTTCAATTTTTAAGTAAAGAGGGGTTTCCTGTATTTTGTTCCAAAACAAAAAGGGGGCGTCCCCGTTTTTCTTTTCCCCAAGGGGGGTTTGGGGAAAATATTAAAAATGTCACCCCAGATAACCCAAAAAGGGGAATTGGTTTTCCAAAAATCTCGAAATAAAATCTTTTAAAAAATGTTTAAAGGTGGCTGGGGCATTGCTAAGCCCAAAAAGGCATATCCGGTTTTTAAAATGCCCCTATCTCGTTTAAAGGCTGTCTTCCCCCCTTTTTCCTGGGGAATCCGTTTTGAGGTTTTAACCCCCCCATAAAAAACCAGTTTTGAAAAAAGGTTTTTTTCCCCCGAACGGAGTCTCTAAAAAAAGGGTTTGGGGGAACAAGGGTAGGGGTTTTTCGATTTTTGGGGCAGTGATTTTTTTTCATCTCTCTTTACCCCAAAAAAACCCGCAGAGTGGATTTTTTTCCCTTTTTAAACAAAAAAACAGGGGTGCCCCCCGGGGGATGGGGAAAGGGTTTTAAATTTTTAAACCTTTCTCTAAATTTTCATCGGAACTTTCTTAATACCTTCAATTAAGGTTCGGAAAGATTGTAAATCCGCCAAAGGAAAATGGTTGCTCCTGGCAGCAATTCAATGGGACAGTCGTAAGGACAGTAGGAGTAATTGATTGTTTCTTCTTACTGGCAGACATCAGAGAACGCTGATATTGAGGTGGTAGTTTCTCTTCCTTCTCTGCGAAATCTCAGGATTTGGACTTGTTGGAAAAACAGGGGTTCCTTATGACAATTATTCTTACAGTAGTCAGATGGAAAGGTGTGGTCCTTGATGCCCAATTGGATAGAAGGGTTAGGGACTGAAAAAAAGGGGTTTCCCTGAATAACCGGAAATTTCGGAATAAAAAATAAAAGGGGGAAAAAAACTGCAGCTTCATGATGATCCGGTTCGATACAAATCTCCAGTTCGATTGTTCATGGTGAAGGTCCAGAAGAAAAGGGTGTCCTCCCAGTTTCCATTTCAATTGGTGGTGGGATTTGGTCTACTGGAAATATTATTATCACGTGTAAATTTTAAGTCCATAAAATTTTCCTCCTTGCTCCCGAATCCAACAGGGCAGGCATTGTATTTTTTGGGTGCCCAATTACAACCTGAATGGGGATTACAAAATGAGATGATTAGAATGTATTTTTCTATTTCTGGCGTTACTGATGAGATAGTCTGCAAGATGGAATCGATGCTGAGAAAGGTCCATATTGCTGGCAGACCTGTTGTTGGTAAAGGCGATAGTCCTTTTGTTAGGACAGTTGATGGCATTGTGTCCAGGGTCCCCACAATAGAGGCAGAGTTGTTCTGCACGTCGCCTCTCCTTCTCCTGTGCAGAGAATAGTCTTCGGATGACGTCGATCTGCATCGGTTCAGACACCCTTGCGTCTTTTCTTGGTGGTCCGATGCTGAAATGGAACCAGGGCTATTCCCAAGTGCTCGCAGTCTCTCCTTTCTCCTTTCGTAAGTCTCTGGTCAATCCGGATACATAGTTGGAATAAAGGTCCTCCAACTGGTCAGGGGTCTCAACCCTGGCAAGCTCGTCTTTCACTGGTTCTGATAAACCCTCGTCGAAATTGGACTTCTCTGGGCCGCTGGATCCAGGTGGTGTCGGCCACCCAGCGACGGAACTCCGATGTAATTCCGCAAACAGAGCGACGTCCTTGGCGCAAATTAGTAATTTGGTTCTGCTGTGGCACAGCGGTTTGGGTCATCAAAAACTTGATTCATAGCTGCGATGAAAGTTCCAGGTCATTTAAGGAGGGCATAGTCCTTTTCTACATAAGGTGAAGCCCAAGCAAGAGCTTCATCGTCCGGAGAGATTTATCATGAAAAAAAACTTTCTTCCTCTCAGTGTAAAGGGACAGGTTGCATCTGGAAGTATATGCGGGCATTGATTGAGGAATCCTCGGTACTGTTGCGATCCCCACTGAACTTTGCAGGCAGCGGCACCGCGCGTTTGATTCGGACCCTGAATTGCGCACGCCAGAAGTTGTTTTTGTAGCTCATTACTTCTGTTGTATCGCCGTGAAATCAGTTTGTAATTGGCTATTTTCCTTGAGAGTCAGTACAAAAACTTTGAAGCTCCGTAACTTCCGCCTCAGGGTGTTCAAGCGGACTCCATTTTGGCGCGAGATTATTCTGTCAAATCCCGTCTGGGTTGGAGCCGATGTTACTGCAAACACTAGGGAAGCAGAGGCAGGTAGCGTAGTCAGGTGGCAGCCGGAGGTCTGGTACACAGGAAAGGCAGTTAGGTAACAGAGGGACAGGCAGATTACTAGTCAGGTGGCAGCCGGAGGTGGTACACAGGAAAGGCAGTTAGGTAACAGAGGACAGGCAGATTACGTAGTCAGTGGCAGCCGGAGGTCGGTACACAAAAGCAGTGTTTGTAGCAATGGATCAGGCAGAGAGCGTAGTCAGAACAGGCCGAGGTCGGTTCACAGGGAGCAGTGTTTTTACAATGGATCAGGCGGAGAGCGTAGTCAGAAGGCAGGCCGAGGTCGGGTTCACAGGAGAGCAGTGTTTGTAGCAATGGATCAGCAGGAAACGCTTGACTAAAGGCTTGAGCTCAATAATCTCGCAATGACACACCCACAGGGCCAGGTTTATATAGGGTGTGTAATTGGCAATCAGAGGCCCAATCAAGAGAGCCTAGTGTAGCCAATCAGGAAGAACAGTCAATGGTATCTGGGTTCAGAAAAGGGAACTTTGCACCAGCAGAATAGCTCAGATGGTAGAGCTGCTGGCCAGTAGACAAGAGGTACTGGGTTCAAACTCCTGACACAGTGGTCCAAGGTGTTGTTTTCAGATCAAAGTAAAATTTTGCATTTCATTTGGAATCAAGGTTCCAGAGTCTGGCGAAAAAGTGGAGAGGCCCAATCCAAGCTGCTTGAGATTTGGTGTGAAGTTTCCACAATCAGTGATGGTTGGGGAGCCATGTCATCAGCGCAGCCGTCTACCAGGAAATTTTAGAGCAATTCATGCTTAGCTTTGCCGATAAGCTTTTTGGAGATGGAAATTTCATTCTCCAGCAGACTTGGCACCTGTCCACACTGCCAAAAGTACCATTACTGGTTTAAAAAACAACAATATCATGTGCTTGATTGGCCAGCAAACTCACCTAACCTTAACCCCATAGAAAAATCTATGGGGTATTGTCAAGAGGAAGATGAGACACCAGATCCAACAATACAGACAAGTGAAGGCTGCAATCAGGATCCTGCTGCTTCAGTAATTGCCTATGCGTCCTCAATGCATGAGCATTAAATTTGTTGCCGTGAGAGAGATTCCCGCATGGCAACAGTTAAAGCTGCCAGCCAATCACAGGCCAGCAGCTGACATCAGCAGGCATGTCTGGAGTATGACGTCACTGTCATACTCCGGAACGACGCTGCGCACCTCAGATGAATCTAGTCAAGGACATCGCTGGATCTCGGCCAGGTAAGAAGAAACTTTTTTATTTTTTTTGTAAAGCCGCGGTACGGGGCTGCATTCTACCCCTATGGGGGAGTATAATAATATGGGGGTGCATTATACCACTATGGGGGAGCATTATATTATGGGGATACATTATACCATGGGGGTAAATGAAAACGTCAAAGGGGGAGCATTGTAATATGGGTGTTAGAGTCAAGTTCCCGCTTCTGCACAGGGGGAATCTCGACCATTCCGCTGCGGTCCCCCATCCGTCTCCGGCGCAGTGGAGCCTCCTCAGCAGAGACGTCGGTCTCAGCGTCTTGCGCAGCCTATACTGTGCAGAGGTTTGCTGCTGCCTCTCCAGGTTCTGCTATTTTGGCCAGTACTGGTCAGCGGCGAACAGACGTCTTTGGACAAAGTTCTGCGTTTCCCCTTCTGAGCATCCCCCAGGTAAGATCTCTCATTGGAGGACAGGGGTCACATGCTCAGGTACTGCAGCAGTCCCATTGGTCCGCCAGGAAGGTCCTGAAATTGCTTGTGTTCTGGAAGGTCCCGTAGCTGCTGCTATAAAAAGGGGCGCATGGCCGCTCGGCCGTGCGCTTAGTATCAATTGCTTTATGTGCTTTGCGCCAGTGTGATCATGCATGCATGTGGTTAGGGCTCGGCTGATAATAAGCCCCTAGAATACCGGCACCTCCGGTGAGGAGATTCATATGCTCGTGTTTAGGGCTTGGCTGAAATAAGCCCCTAGAATACCGGCTTCTCCGGTGAGGAGTTGCTTGTTTGCGTTGCTGACTGCATGACCACGGACTGCTATCTGCACTGCAGTTATTCTGTGTATCCCTGTGGAGTTAACAAACACAGTCTCTATCTCTGCGTCTCTACCTCAGCGACTCTGTGGTGTAACAGAGCTCGCTTGTACCGACATATAGTGCCACGGCATCTATATTGCGACTCTGCGAAGTAAATAGAGTTCTCATAACCGCCATCATTCTAGCAGCAGGCTTTTGCCTGCATGGTGGACCCCGGGCTGCGAACGCACCCACTATTATATTTAGTGGGGGTGCATTATACCCCTATGGGGGAGCATTATATTATGGGGGTGCATTATACCACTATGTGGGAGCATTATACCACTATGTGGGAGATTATATTATAGGGTGCATTATACTATGGGGTAAATGATACCCTATGGGGAGCATTTTATTTGGGGGTGCATTATACCCCTATGAAGAGAATTATATTATGGGGTGCTGCATGCATTAATTATGGGGGTGCATTATACCCCTATGGGGGAGCATTATATTAGGGGATGCATTATATCCTATGGGGCTGCATTATACCCCTATGGGGGAGCATTTATTATGGGAGTGCATTATACTATGGGTTGCATTATGCCCCTTTGGGGCTGCAATAATCCTATGCGGGTGATTATAATATGGAGGTGCATTATACTATGGGGGTTGAATTATACTATGGGGGTGCATCATACTGCTACGGGGCTGCATTATACCCTTATGGGGCTGCATTTACCCCTATGGGAGTGCATTATCACTATGGGGGTGCATTATACTGCTATGGGGTGTATTATACTGCTATGGGACTGCATTATACTACTATAAATGACTATGGGATGCATTATACTATTATGGGATGACTATGGGGCAATATGGAGAGACACAGTCAGAATGGATGGACACATGGGGTTCAGAATAGGAGGGCATGTGGGATCCAGAATGTGGGATATTATTATGTAGGGGCTAATTAAAGGATATTATTTTAAGGAAACTGTTTTCAATGTGGGAAGGAGAGGTCCTGTTTACTGTGCAGGGCGACACAGTCTCTTTTTTTTTTCATCTGCCAATGGTATAGAGTTGGGGAAAAATTGGGGAATGTGCTCAAGCTAACTGTGCTTATTCTCTACAGAGACGAGTCCTGGCTGGAAGAAGTGGTGTCGAACTAAACTGGAGAAGAAGAAAAAGAAGATGAAGGACTTCAATAGAGACGTCAGTATGTTACCTGTACACTTACACTATATACTATATATACAGAGCATCTGTACACTGACACTATATACAGTGCTTTCTGTGTATAATGTCACTGGTGATTACTATAATTACCTTACACTGACACTATATACAGAGCTCCTGTGTATAATGTCACTAGTGATAACGGTATTACTGTACACTGGCACTATATTTCAGATCCCTGTGTATAATGTCACTGGAATTCCTGTATTACCTCACACTGACACTATATACAGAGCTCCTGTGTATAATGTCACAAGTGATCATGGTGTTACCTGTACACTGGCACTATATACAGATCTCCTGTGTATAATGTCAATGGGATGCCACTATTACCTGTACACTGACACTATACAAAGAGCTCCTGTGTATAATGTACCCGAGGAACCTGTATTATCTGTACACTGACAATATATACAGAGCTCCTATGTATAATGTCACTAGTGATCACGGTATTACCTGTGCACTGACACTATATACAGATCTCCTGTGTATAATGTCACTGGGGATCCCTGTACTGTATTACCTGTACACTTACACTGTATACAGAGCTCCTGTGTATAATGCCACTGGTGATCACTGTATTACCTATACACTGACGCTATATGCAGAGCTCCTGTGTATAATGTCACTAATGATCATGGTATTACCTGTACACTGTATACTAAGTACAGATCTCCTGTGCATAATGTCAATAGTGATCTCTGTATTATCTGTACACTGACACTACATACAGAGCTCCTGTGTGTAATGTCACCAGTGATCACTGTATTACCTGTACACGGACACTGTATACTAAGTACAGATCTCCTGTGTATAATGGCGTTAGTATTGTGTTTTTTGTTAATGTTTCAGTATTGTAGTATTTGGTCACTATGTGGGGGTAATGTGTGATCTGGCCATGGTGTGGCGGTATTTGTCCCTGTATGTGGTATTATTCGATCGCTATGTGGTGGTAATATGAGGACTGGTCATGGTGTGGTGGTATTTGTTCCTTGTATGTGCTATTATTCGGTCACTGTGGTGGTAATATGTAGTCTGGTCATTGTGCTGTGGTATTTGTTCCTTGTATGTGGTATTATTGGTCTCCATGTGGGGTAATATGTTGTCTTGTCATTGTGGGACGGTATTTATTCCCTGTATGTGTATTATCCGGTCACTGTGGTAGTAATATGTGATCTGGTCATGGTGTGGCCATATTTGTCCTTTGTGTGTAAAATTATTGTCATTTTAAAAATTGAACATAAAAAATATACCTAAAATTGTATTGGATATGTTAACACATGTTTAATAAGTTACAGTAGAGTAGAGCCCAGCCAAAAGAATCTACCTTGTCGTGGTGGCGGATTAAAAAATCTTTTGGCCAAAACAAAAGCTGCTAGCTATTTATGTGATCTGGTGATGGGAACTGTTAATGTGTGATTGGTGAGGACGTGGTGCAGAAGTGGAGATTTTCCAAGAGAGAGCGGTGGGACTGTGGAAGGTTAGAGGGGTGGAGGAGGAGCTAGGGTGGAGCCTGGGCGGAGTCTCAAGGGGGCCTTGAAAATTTTGACAGTATGGAGTCCCGAAATCATAATGGCAGCCCTGCCTGTAGCACAAAAACAATGTCACTGTTAGAGGAAATTGCAGCAGTTGATAGGTCAAAATATTTTCATGCCTTTTGTATTTCCGGTTGGTATTAATATGCATATAATTCAATGTCTACTTGTCATTTGTGCCACAAAAATACCAAAGGGGAGAAAGGAGATATCATTTTTGGAATTATTCTGTTGGATCATAAGGAATTTTTTATTATATTAAAAAATGATACAGTGTTTTTTTTTCTTTAGGAAATGGTATTGGAGACGACTGCGAAGGAGATTTTGACAGAGATTTGGTGGTTGACATAGTGGATGTCTGTCCTGACAATGCAGAAATCACGCTTACAGACTTCAGAGCCTACCAAAACTGTTGTCTTGGACCCAGAAGGAGATGCACAAATTGATCCAAATTGATTGTTTAAATGAGGTATTCTGATAAAAAGTAGATGCTGTTTCCATTATTAAATACAAAAAATAGTGCAAACAACATGAACCGGCAAATGTTGAAAGATCTATGTTTTATAAAACATCTCACATGTTGTCAATAAAATAAGCATTACGTATGCATCTGCATCACAGAAATTTCCAAAATTAAAAAAAAAGACAGGACTTTTTAGAAAATGTTAAAAAAAATATAGGCACCAAGACAGGCCTAGAAAATGTAAATTTTAAAGGACGCTAACATTCTGTCTGTATAGTCGTTGCGTTCCCCCTGCCCAGGAGCTGTGCTATGATCAGACCATGTTCCTGCACGGTCAGACACAGCCATTACACAGTACAAACCAGGGGCACATTTATAGGATTATCTCAGCACAGGAACATTTTATTTATACATATCTAGTTGTGAAAATTATTATTATTTCAGATCTACTGATTAAATTGTACTTTGTGAATGGCAAAACACCTTTAAGTATAATAATACGACAGTGAGGATTTAAAGAAGTGTTTTTGTGTTGTTTTTTAACGAAGGCACCTCTTCTGCCTCCTGGCATCCTGTTGGCCATTAGCAGTGCCTTTCTGAAGACTGACCGTGTGACCATCAGCATGGTTGCACCTTTGATCCAAATTAAGCGCTTTTCCATTCTGCTAGGAATAGCTTCTTTGCTGGGCAGCATGAGAGAATCACATGGCCACTAGAACTGGCCAAAATCAGTGATCTAGTCAGCATCAGAGCAGTGTTTGAAGGCTCTTAAAGCATAGAGCCTTGTGCGTGCGCCTGACATTGGCAACTGGCCACTATGAGACTGTAAGGAAACCAGTAATCTGGGCAACAAGCAGTAAACCATGAAATTAAAAATCCCACTGTTTTTGACAAAGAGAGGATTTTTAATAAGACGCAAGTTGTACATTTACTTGTTTTTACAACCACTTTGAGTTTTAACCATTTAAAAGCTTGAAATAACCCTTTAAATACACATCAAAAGTGACAGCCAGATTGGCATAAACCGGCTGTTACCAACCAACAGGGTAGAAACATCAGGTCACTGACATGAATACAAGTCGTATTGTTATATTTAGACCACCCAGCTTCATATTTCCATGATTGTCCTCAGATTGCAGTACCTGGCTGGTTGTCCAGACCTGAGCTAACTGCCTCATTGGCATATATGTGGCAGGTAGGTCAAGTTATGGGACCTTGCAATCAGTCTTATTGGGCAGGGTATTGTAATCTATGCATGATCCTTGTTTCATGGATGTATGAAACTGCTCTTATTCTGCCAATTTCAATTGTAGTGGCCAGAAGATTGCAATGAGAAAAAAATAGAATCTACAACATAGATTAAACTTTTTGGTAAGATAGTATACACAAAGTTCCCACTCAATGTAGCTGCTGGAATATTTTAATTGAAATGGTGTGGGTTAATAGATGAAACTTTGTAATATATCTGATCGTAGAATTTTGGTTCCTTTCCCACTTATAAGACAATGCTTCCTCTTCCCCATCTCCTGAACTCACCATGCACAAAAACAGCTCAAATCTGTGTTATAATACATGGAGAGGGAAAGGTGAAAGAAGAGCAGAATGAGGAGACTGTCAGAGGGAGACATAGAAAGATCATGCTGGACTTTCAAACAAGTCTTCTAGCTCAGCGCCAGAACTGGATTCATATGTTCACTGATCACTACTGCTGTGTTGTTTCCTCCATGCTGCTGCTGTTGCTCATCTCTGTGTCCTAAAATAAAGACAAAGAGCAAGAATCGATCTTTGTGTGCTCTGAATTCACAGCAGCTAGTCTCCACCTTCCCGCTCCCAGGCATTACAAATCTTAGATAAAGCCCAAAGAAGGGAAATCTGGTGAAAATACAGGCTACAATCTCTATGTATATAAAATTGAATGTGTGTATGTGTGTGTGTATCACCAACCAATCACGGAGTATCTTACATTTAACCAGAGCTGTTTAAAAGAAGCTGAGCTTTGATTGGTTGCTATGAGCAAACGTTTTCCTTGCAACCAATCCCTAAGCAACTGTCATTTCACCAGAGCTGTTTGATAGAAGCTGAGCTGTGATTGGTTGCTATGAGCAACAGTTTTCTCACTCCACGACAACACCTCAGCTGACACTGACCAGGAGGGAGAAATCGCATCCCCAAGAACATAAGCTCCCAGCCATTGTCTGCCCCCAGACAGAAGCAGAGCGCACATGACAGAAATGAATCACCCGCTCCCGTGCCCATATCCCCATCACACATCATCCATCCCATAGACACATCTTCCCTCTTAAAGGGATCCCCGGTACGGAAGTGAGGGCAAATCCATCCTGCGCTTTGGTATTGAACCCAGGCCTCTCTTAAAGGGATCTCCGGTATGGAAGTCAGGGCAAATCCCTCAGCGCTCTGATTCTCACTCCACGACAACACCTCAGCAGACAGTGACTGGGTGGTTCTTGTTATGAACTGCTACAAGCACTAAGGAAAGATGGGAACCCTGTCCCTACAATAAAACTGAGCTTGATCCCTACGATGTAACGGGAACCTGATCCTGCGACCAGACCCGCTAAAGTCCTCAGCTAGTCTGAACGAAGACCTATAGTTGCGAGGGAGGAATCCCTACAAGATCTAGGGACTGGGAGAAAAGGTGGACACCTAACAGAAATTGTAGCAGGAAAAATTAAACAGAAAAAAATTACTACGAGATCCTAAGATTAAGCAAAACTGACAGAGTAAGGCACCTAAGCACCCGGCTAGCTTAAGAGTAGATAATACAATGAAGTCCAGCAAAGCCAGAAGGGCGGAGCCAGACTAAATAGGGAAAAAAGGTCATGTGACCAGCAAACTGAAAAAAATCTAACAAGAGGGTTCTAACAGTTCTTACCTCAGGGTCTTTTAAAAGGGATTATTAATATGGAAGTTAGGGCAATTCCACTAAGCTCTCTGATTCTGGCCCCAGGCCCCTCTTTAAGGGATCCCGGTTTGGAAGTTAGGGCAATTCCACTAAGGCCTCTTTCACACTTCAGTCATGCAACGTCAGTCAAAATCCGCCAAAGTGTGAAAAAAACGGATGCGCCTTTTTTTTTTTTGGCGGATCTGCTTTTTTTCCATTGACTTGCATCAGTGACAGATTTTGACGGATGGTCGTCCGTTTGATCCGTTTTTTGATGGATCCGCCATAAATTTGTCGTCCGCTTTTTTTTTAAAACGTCCAATGCAACGTTTTTTGTGTCCGCCACAATGGCGGTCTATGACGGATCTGCCTCATCTGCCATTTAGTATAATGGGCACCTATGGGTGGCAGATCCGCCTGCATCCGTTTTTGACGGAATCCACAAGCGGATCCGTTGCTTCCATAGAAAATGCTGAAAATAGTGTCCGGGCTCTCTCTCTCTCTCTCTCTCTCTCCCAGACATGCGTACCATGCATTTTCCGGGTTGAAAAGTTCATGACGGATCCATCTGAAAACGTTTGCATCCGTTTTTGAAATTTTCTGGGTATTTTCACACTTTGGTGGATTTTAATTGACGCCAAACGACTGAAATGTGAAAGAGGCCTAAGCGTTCTGGTTCTGATTCCAGGCCTCTCTTAAAAGGTGGCTTTGACTGACGGGACGATGTGAGATATTAGGGTAGTAGTCTGGCGGCTGTGATGGGATGATGTGAGATATTATTTGTAGTAGTCTGGTGACTCTGGCTGACGGGACAATGTGGGATATTAGGGGTAGTAGTCTGGTGGCTGTGACCGGATGATGTGGCATATTAGGGGTAGTAGTCCGGTGGCTCTAGCTGACGGCATGATGTGGGATATTAGGGATAGTAGTCCGGTGGCTCTGGCTGACGGGATGATGTGGGATATTAGTAGTCCGGTGGCTCTGGCTGATGGGACGATGTGGGATACTAGGGGTAGTAGTCGGTGGCTCTTGCTGACGGGATGATGTGGTATATTAGTGGTAGTAGTCCGGTGGCTCTGGCTGACAGGACGATGTGGGATATTAGGGGGGAGTAGTCCGGTGGCTCTGGTTGACGGGATTGTGTGGGATATTATAGTGAATGTGGCTATGCGGAGTGGGCTATACACTCAGCTTTATATGTATAATCATTACAATTTGTTATAACTAACCGTAGTTAGTTACTATGCCCCGGCAGCGCCGAGCTCTTCAGCTAGTATTATATAATGACACACTATTAAGCTATAGGTAGAAAGAATCGAGTTTTTAATCAAAAATGTCATATGGGGACGCTGTGGAGGCAACAAACAAATAAAATACAAAAATTACAAAGAATTTAAATAGTACTGTGACATAACGTATTTCTCCATACCCTTAAAAAAAACCCAGTTCAAAGTAATTGACAGAATCGGGAATATAGTAAACAACATGTAATATAATAGCCAATAAGTGGTCAGGAAGGGAACCTTCAGTTCATCCTTGAAATGGGTTTAAAGGAAAAAAGGAACTGACAAGGATTGATAGATTGCAAACTGTCTCCAGTTAATTTGTTAGGGGGAATAATATGAGATTTTAAGCTGCAATGTGCAAAGCAAAAGATTAGGTTTGAGTCAATGTGCTACCCCCAATCCATGGAGATGTCTACTCATAAAGGAAAGGTGGCCCTCCTAATGTTAAGCAAGTGATTAGTAAGACATGTGGTAGTAAAGTGCTCTGTACAGTGTTACCTTAACAGAAGGTGTCAGTACTTTTCCAGATTCTCCCGGAAGAAGAAGCCGGTGGTAAGACGCGCATCGGGGTGAGGAGACGTTGAGGCGACTACTCTCATCTAGAAAACTACTTTCACATTGCAGGTTAAAATCTCATATTATTCCCACAAGCAAATTAATTGGAGTCGGTGTGCAATCTATCAATCCTTGTTAGTTCCTTTTTTCCTTTAAACCCATTTCAAGGATGAACTGAAGGTTGCCTTCCTGACTAGAGATGAGCGAATATTTCAATACGTTCGCCGAATTGCAATATTAGCCGATTAATCCATGGAATATTTGCCGAACATTACCGATTGCCATTATAGTCATTGGGAGACAAAAACACAACGCAACACCTTAGAACGGCCCCAAATTCTGTTAAAACTCATCAAATCAGGGACAGACACCAGGAAAGTGGCCTCAATTCACCCATAGTACAAATTGCAGCATGGAACTGCAGCAATCAGCCAGAACATGAGTTATTGGGGTCTGGGACAGCATTTACAGCTTTCCAATGAACGTCACAGTAAGACAAGGTGGGTGAGGGATCAGTGTAGGGCCCCTTTGCTGGGAACCTGATACCACATGCAACACCTCTACCTGCTTTCATGCAGAGCCGCACTCAGTTGGCACAAATATCAGTTTTGTAGACTACTATTGTCAGAAAAATTTAAGGATAGCAACATGGTAGTTGAGTGCAGGGAAGTGGAGGCTGGACTGTCTCGGAGGCCTACTGCTACAGGCAAAACTCATGAAGGAGACCCGAACAGGAGTGTACACATTTACCAAAATTAGTGCCAGACAACAACAAAGTGTCATCAATTGCATTAAAGTAGAATTAGTATAACGGGAACGGACACCTCTTCCACTACAGCCAACCCAGCAGATGGATACCCTACAAGGAGTGTTCACATTTAAAGAATTGAGGGCTTTACCCACAGAAATGCCATCAATTTCACCATAGTAGAAATAGTAGAATAGGGACCAACAGGTCTTTCACAACACTCAAACCAGCAGATGGACACTCAGCAAGGAGTGTTCACATTTAAAGAATTGAGGGCCCTTTCCCCACAGAAGTGCCATCAATTAAACCACAGTAGAAATAGTAGAATAGGAACTGACAAGTCTTTCACAAACACCCAAACCAGCAGATGGACACTCAACAAGGAGTGTTCACATTTAAAGAATTGAGGGCCTTACCCACACAAGTGCCATTAATTTCACCACAGTAGAAACAGAATAGGGACCAACAGGTCTTTCACAACACCTAAACCAGCAGATGGACACTCAACCGTGAGTGCCCATATTTCCAAAAATTAATAGCAGACACCACCAAATGGCATCAATTTCACCACAGTAGAAATAGTAGAATAGGGACCGTCAGGTCTTTCATTGCACCCAGGGCTGCCACTAGGGAAATTTCGGGGCCCCATGCTGGCAAACTTTTCGAGGCCCCCTTGAGACTCAGCCCAGGCTCCACCCTAGAAATATCTACAGCCCCACCGCTCTCTCTTGGAAAAAGTCCACTTCTCACCAATCACACATTAATAGTGATGAGCGAGTATATTCGTTGCTCGGGTTTTCCAAGCAGGCTCAGGTGTCCTCCGAGTATTTTGGCGTGCTCGGAGATTTATTTCTGTAGACGCAGCGGCATGATTTGTGGCTGCTAGACAGCCTGAATACATGTGGGGATTCCCTAACAAACAGCATTCCTCACATGTATTCAGGCTGTCTAGCAGCCACAAATCATACAGCTGGTTGACAGAAACTAAATCTCCGAGCACGCCAAAATACTAAGAGGAAGCCCAAGCATGCTCAGGAAAACCTGAGCAACGAGTATACTCGCTCATCACTACACATTAACATATCCCATCACCAGATCACTTTATATAGCCAGCAGTTTTTTTTTTTGGCCAAAAGATTTTTTAAGCCGCCACTACGACACGGTAGACTCTATTGACCGGGCCCTACTCTACTCTATCCTATTAATCATTTGTTAACATATGCAATACAATTTGGTATATTTTTATTTTTTTTTCAATTTGTAAAATGACCAATAATATCACATACAAGGGACAAATCCCACCGCACCATGACCAGACACCATATTAACAACACACAGTGACCTATAATACCACATACAAGGAAAAAATACCGCCACAACCATGACTAGACCACATATTACCACCACATAGTGACCAAATAACACACATACAAGGAACAAATACCGCCACACCATGGCCGGACACATATTACCACCACATAGTGATGAATACTACAATACTGATCATTAATAAAAAAATCTAACATCACCATGATGCCATTATACACAGGAGATTGTATTTAATATGCATGTTGGTACAGGTAATACAGTGATTAACCCGGTGACATTATACACAGGAGCTCTGTATATAGTGTACAGTGTACAGTTAATAGCAGTGATCACCATTGACATTATACTCAGAGCTCTGTTTTACAGTATCAGTGTACAGGTAATACAGTGATCAACAGTGACATGATATACATGGCTCCGTATATATTGTACAGGTCATACAGTGATCAATGACATTATACACAGGACTCTGTATTTAGTGTCATTTGTAATGGTAATATAGTGATCACTGGTGAATTGTACACAGGACTGCTGTATAAAGTATACATGTATAGTGTCAGTGTACAGGTAACACACTGACTCACCAGTGACATCTCTAGGTAAAGTTTTTTCATCTTTGCTTTTCTTCTTCATCCAGAACAGACCGCCATAAACTTCCAGCCAATACTCATCTCTGCAGGAAATAACACAGTTATCTAGAGCACCGCTTTGCAGAACACAATTACTTAATTTTTTCCCAATTTCTACACTACACCAGATAAAGAAAAAAAAAGGCGACATAGTGTCGCTCTGCACAGTAACCGGACTGCCCCCCATTTAAAACAGTATCCTCAAAATAAATTAAATACATGACTGCAGTAATAATATCCCTTAATTAGCCCTATGGTAATAATGTACCCCATCCTGGCCCCCGTGTGTCTCATTCCTGGCTCCAGCCATATTTTCTCCATCCTGACCTCATATGTTCTCCCATCCTGCCCTCATGAGTATCCATTCTGCCCCCAATGTGATGTCCCGTGATCCTGCCCCATCTGCCCCTTGATCGTGCTCCACTGTCCCATGATCCGCCCCATCTGCCCCTTGATCCTGTTTCCATCTGTCCCGTGATCCTGCCCTATCTCCCCTTGATCCTGCTCCATCTGTCCCATGATCCTGCCCCATCTTCCCCATTGTATCCATCCTACACCATGTGTCTCCAAACTGCCCCATGATCTTGCACCATGTGTTTCCATACTGCCCCATGATCCTGCCCCATCTGCTCCATCCTGACCCATCATCCTGCCCCTCTGTCTTTTCCTGTCCATCTGTCTCATCTTCCCATGATCCTACCCCATCTGTCTCCATCCTGCCCCATGATCCTACCCCCTGATCCTGCCCCATCTGTCTCTATCCTGCCATGATCCTGCCCCATCTGTTCCATCCTGCCCCATGATCCTGCCCCCTGTGCTCAATTTTGCCCCGTGTCTCCATTCCTGCCACCTGTCTCCATTCTTCCCCTGTGTCTCCATTCTTGCCCTCCATGTCTCCATTCTTGCCCCATGTCTCCATTTTGCCCCCCTGTGTCTCCATTCTTGCCCCCTGTGTCTCCATTCTTGCTCCCGTGTCTCCATTCTTGCCCCCTGTGTCTCCATTCTTGCCCCGTGTCTCCATTCTTGCCCCTGTCTCCATTCTTGCCCCATGTCTCCATTTTGCCCCCTGTGTCTCCATTCTTGCCCCTGTGTCTCCATTCTTGCTCCCATGTCTCCATTCTTGCCACCTGTCTCCATTCTTCCCCTGTGTCTCCATTCTTGCCCCCCCCGTGTCCCCAATTCTTGCCCGTGTCTCCATTCTTGCCACCTGTCTCCATTCTTCCCCTTGTGTCTCCATTCTTGCCCTCCGTGTCTCCATTCTTGCCCCATGTCTCCATTTTGCCCCCCTGTGTCTCCCTTCTTGCACCCTGTGTCTCCATTCTTGTCCCGTGTCTCCATTCTTGCCCCTGTGTCTCCATTCTTGCCCTGTGTCTCCATTCTTGCCCCCTGTGTTTTCCATTCTTGCCCCCTGTGTCTCCATTCTTGTCCCGTGTCTCTTTTTCTTGCACCGTATCTCCATTTTGACCTTGTATCTCCATTCTTGCCCCCTGTGTCTCCATTTTAGCGCCCTGTGTCTACCGTTCTTGTCCCCTGTGTCTCCATTCTTGCCCGTGTCTCCATTCTTGCTCCCTGTGTCTCCATTTTCCCCCTGTATCTCCATTCTTCCTCTTGTGTTTCCATTCTTCCCGTGTTTTCCATTCTTCCCCCTATGTCTCTATTCTTGCCCCCTGTCTCTTATTCTTCCCCATCTGTCTCCCATCCTGTCCCGTGCCACTTTCAATAAAAATTAAAAAACCCTTTTTCCTTACCTTGCTGCGCTCCTGCGGTACGATTTCCCTCCATGCAGTTCAAGCGCACACTCGCCAGCGAATGACAATGACGTCATACGCCAGCGCCGTGCGCGCTGATATCAGCTGCCAGCCTCTGATTGGCTGGCGGCTTTTAACTATTGCTGTGCGTGCCCGGGCTCACAAAAGCAATTTGAGCTTAATGAAACCTGCGTCTCCGAATGCAGGTTCAGTTTCTGCACCGGTTAGAATCCTGCTGCTGGGGTCCAATGACTAAAGAGACGGGGCCCCATGTGGGCCCCCTCTGGTCAATCTGGCCCCATACGCCAGTCAGGGCAGTAATGCCCTGATGCAGCACTGACTACACCCAATGCAGCAGATGGACACCCACAAGGATTTTTCACATTTAAAGAAATGAGGGCCTTACACCACAGAACTGGCATCAATTTCATCACAGTAGAAATAGTAGAATAGGGACCGACAGGTCTTTCACAACACCCAAACCAGTTGATGGACACTCAACAAGAAGTGTCCATATTTCCAAAAATTATTGACAATACCACCAAAGGGCACAAATTCCCCAGTAGAAATAGTAGAATAGGGATGACAGTTCTTTCGCTACACCCGGGCCGGCGCAGCACCCCATACCCGGGCAAGTGCGGGGCCCGAGAGGCAGGGGGCCCACTCGCCGTCGGAACCCGGCACCCATTGGGAGAGAGCAGTGGCCCGCCACTGGCCCCCCTGCTTGCTCGGGCCCCGGCAGAGCTGGCACAATACTTACCTCTTCCCATGCCCCGCGCTGCAGCTTCGGGCTCTGGGGGGGCCCTCAGGACCCAGCGTTCCTTCAGCACCCGCTGAATGAGTTTCATTAGGGGCCGGCTGTGGCAGAAGCGCCGGACCCGGACAGGAGAGATGTGATATGTATGTGTTGTGTCTGTGGTTTCTGTGGTATCGTGTGTGTGTATGATGCGGTGCTTTGGTGTGTTGTGTATGTGTGTGTGTATGAGGAGAGTGTGGTGTGGCTGCGGTGCTGTTTGTGTGTGGTGGTATGTGTGATGGTGGTGGGGGGAGGGCAGCGATGTATTGAGTGGGCAGGCATGAGAGATGGGGGCAATGATGTTGATGATTAGGGCAGGCAATGATATGATGGGAGGCAATGAGTTGATGATGGGCAGGCAATTATGATTAAAGAGGAATAATGATTGCGATGATGGGCAGGCAATGATGGGGGGCAATGATGATAGATGATGGGGCAGGGAAGAGTGATGAGAGGGAGGTAATTAGTGATGGGCAGGCAATGATGATGATGGGCGGTAGATGATAATGGGGAGGCAATGAGAGATAATGGGCGGCAATGTGATGATGGGGAGGCAATGATGTGAAAGGGCAGGCAATGATGATGATAAGGGCAGGCAATGATGATGATAATGGGGAGTCTTTCACAGTGCCCTTTCCTGAGCGTAACAGTGCAGACCGCCGCACAGCCAGAGGGAGCTCCATATTTTTATGGGCTTATATGGGGCCTATTTTATGGAGCATTATATTGGGTCCATATTCTGTATGGAGCTTTATAGGGGATGGTGGGGGACATCCGATGGGGTATTATAGGGTGATGAGGGAGAGACTTGTGGTGCCCATAATATTTAGGGAGGACGTACTGCCAGCTGTACTGTGCGCTGTGAGCATTTGGCATTTTTTGAGTTATTGAACAATTTAAATACTATCACCATTAATGGAAAAGAGAAGTGTTTGGCTTGACTTACCCATATTTCTCTGCCGATCGGATCATGAATCGGGGTCTGTGGGTTAAAGGGGCCCATGGGCTCTTTCGCCCGGGCCATAAAACCTGGGAGCCGACCCTGGCTACACCCAATCAGCCATGGACACCCAATTTGGAGTTTTCAAATTTTAAAAATGGGGGCTAACACCACCGAAGTGGAATAATTTTCATGAGAATAGTATTATAAAATTTGGGACTGACATCCCACCGGCAACAAGCAGTGTAGACCAAACTAGTTACATTTCCACAAATTTGTGTTTAAATCACAGCGCGCGCCACATAACGAAACTAAAATATCACGGTCAGTTAGTGACATTAATACATCACCTAAAAAATGCAATATCACCTATTTGACAGTCGCATTGGGGTGCAAAAGTCTGGGATCCAGACTTGTTCTTCTTAATGAAAGTTAGCTGGTCAACACTTTAGGAGAAGCTGTATGCCTTAACTGCAGAATACCAAAGCAGACTGAAGAACCCTTCTTAGAGAACATAGCTGCCAGGCACAATAAAAACCTCCAAGGCATATGAGGCACTAAAACCACTTTCCATTTTTGGAAGACGATAATATAAAGGTCCAAACCCTCCCTGTGGTATTGATAATTTTATTTAGATCTCCTTCCCTTCTTCCATTCTTCACCAAGTGAAGACTTGGACTTGTTGTGTTTTTGGTTGGCCCCAAAAAATGTCAAAGGACTACAGAAATTGCTTCTTCCACCCACAACTGTGCCCGCTACTGTAAGTTGTGCTTGGGGAAAAGCTCTCTTTGGTTGTATAAAAAGTGTTGCAGTGGTTAACCAGGTAACTCCGGGTCAAAACAGGAATGTGATTTATTACATCCAGTTAGCAGCTACAACCCCCAGCATGAAATTTTCATCAGCCTGATATCTTTTTCTAGCCAGCATGAAAAACATTAAACAACACAGGAAGAGATGGAGGAGGCCGCGGGTTGGGTTGTTTTTTTTACAAAAATTTGTTAACAAAACCACAATATGCCAATTCAAACATACGTTAGTGTTGCAATACATACCATAATATGATTTTCCAACTCCCCACTCAACAACTACTTTCCTCTTTTCCTTGTCGTTCTCAATTTTGGGAACCGTCTCTTGGCAATGGTTTGTCATAATGCACTACATCTTATCAGTTTCACAATGACAACGAATTATGCCAGTCATCAAATCCGTGGATGGTGTCTCTCAATTGTTTGTTCTAGCACTGATCTTTTCACGCATGCGTTTGCTCCTTGTTTGCTCATAAAAACCTGGCGATTGACGGTTTGCCAAGAAACCCTCAATGTTTAGCCAAAAATCCTGGCTTGCATAGGTCGGACACATATCCGCTTTTGTGGAGAAAGGCAACAAACTTTTTTCCTATAGACCGGAATGAATTTCTCCAACTTTAAACAAGTATCCCTTGTGGATTTTCGATCACGCAATCACCACCCAAAACCGCATTAATAGCCGGTAAGTTCTAGCTCCCGCTGCGATAGTTTAAAATTTTTACCTTCTTGCGTTTCTTCAAAATCCAGAAGTCTTTTAAAGCTTCCAGCCTCTTTGGGCGGTTTTTCCACATTCTGAAAAGGATTCCAATGTTGTTGTGTTCCGGTCGAATCATAGTTGAATTTCGAATGGGCCCCCCCTGCCTGAGATATTTCTCTTGTTAGGCAACGGTCATCTTCTTCTTCCAGCTTCAGGTAGGGGGTTTATTGGGGGTTGAAATTGGGCCTCTGACATTCCAAATTGATTCAGAACTAATTAATTTTTGCACTTTGGTTTTAGAAAAAATCCCATCTTCCCTTTCTATTTGGTTCCTGTAATTTCACCTTCCAAG
>JARQOD010000001.1:547514366-547554211 GCA_033576555.1 Oophaga sylvatica | reverse complement strand
CGATTGGGGAGAGTCTCGGCCCGTTTCCCCTGGTGGTGGAGGACGGGAATATGAGTTTTCCCGCACCCTAAATTCTAGGGGTTTTATAGAGGGGTTTGCGTCCTCGTCGCTTGGAAAAGGGTTTTTGGACCCGAGGAAAAAACTCAGGGTGAGGGCGGATTTTTGTTTCTGCGTCTAGACTTGTTTGAGCGTTTCAAAAGGGGTTTTCCGGAAAAACCCTAATTTCTAGGGGTCCGGGGTTTTCCTCTTAGAAGGGGGGTACTGTTGGAACCCCTTGTTGGATTTTGTTTCAGTTTGCTTTTTCCATACCTTTTTACCCTGTTTGGTCTGGCTCCGCCCTTCTGGCTTTGCTGGACTACATTGTATTATCTACTCTTAAGCTAGCCGGGTGCTTAGGTGCCTTACTCTGTCAGTTTTGCTTGATCTTAGGATCTCTTAGTATTTGTTTTCTGTTTTATATTCCCTGCTACACTTTCTGTTAGGAGGTGTCCACCTTTTCACCCAGTCCCTAGATCTTGTAGGGATTCCTCCCTCGCAACTATAGGTCTTCGTTCAGACTAGCTGAGGACTTTAGCGGGTCTGGTCACAGGATCAGGTTCCCCGTTACATCGTAGGGATCCAGCTCAGTCCTATTGTAGGGACAGAATTCCCACCTTTCCTTAGTGCTTGTAGCAGATCATAACATTCACAATGCACTGTTGGAACGCTTGTCTCGTTAAGGCAGAGGTTGAGGGTGCAGGTGGAGGCCCTAGAGGAGATAGAAGAGGTAGAAACAGTGGAGGAAGTGTTTAATGTAGAGGTTTGGCCTGCAAGCCTTGGGGATTCCAACACTTGTGGAGCAGCGCCTGTCCCCACAGCCACCAGAGTCACCCAGTGCCCCAGTGAGATGTGATGCCCTTGGCCATGCTTTAAAAAAGAACAAGAGGAAAAAAACAATGAGGCGGGAGGACACCACTATATAATTAGAATTCAAAGGGGTTCACCAGAGGCAAAAAAACCTGAAAAACCGTAGAGAAAAGTATGCCACAAAGTGGGAGCGTTCCCATTTTTGTGGCATACTTTTCTCTACGGTTTCTCAGCCCTTGGCAATGCTTACTCGTCCAAGTGTCTGTGTACTGAAATGCACCCAAGCAGACAGAGATTTTGTCAAGGAATGGGTGATGTTATCTGCTACATGCTGGTGTAGCTCAGGGACAGCTTTATTTGAAAAATAATGGCGACTGGGTAATTGGTACTGGGGGAGTGTGATGGCCATCAGCTTTCGGAAACCATTGGTATCCACCAGGCGGAAAGGCAGTGTTTCTGTGGCCAACAAATTGGAGATGGTGGAGTTCAACCTCTTAGCTTTGTCATGCGTAGAAGGAAACAATCTTTTCTGTGACCACAACTGCGGAACCATGAGCTGGCTGCAGTGATGTGAGAGGGCGGAGTACAGTGAACTGGACAAACTGCTGGATTGTGAGGGGGTTACAGGTGGAGATGTTAATGTGGATTGAGAAACTTCTGGTGTGATCATTCTCTGAGATCCCTTAAAAACAGCACGCATGTCCGCTTCCGTTACAGGTGAAGGTGGCCTCTCAGTCAGCGTGACTCGATCTAGTAAAGAACTCGAGGTTCTATGGTCAAAGATGGGGTGGCTGATGGTTGTTGAGGTCTGCTGGTCCGCATTTTTGCACAGTGGCATTCCCACAGTAAAGCATGTTGATTGCGCATGTGAAGGTTCATACATGTAGTAGTCAAATTATTGCACTTTTTACTTAGACTCAGTTTTTTTTGCAAAGTTGGCAGATTACATGAGTTGGCTCATCCTTTGCAGGGTCAAAAAAGGCCCAGGCTAGGAAACCTTGCCACCCCTGCAAGCTGCAGACCCACGGTTGCTGCTGGTCAGAGGCACAGTTGTGGCTGAGGATGCTTCGTTCGTTGTGGCTGCATCACTACGTGTCTGCGACAGACGGTGCAACGTAACCTCCTCATCTCCCTCCTCAGATTACCTACTCAGCTGTGTGCCTCTATGTTCATGCTAACTGGGATCTAACACCTCATCATCTTCTGTGTTATCACATTCCTGGCCATTGGAGTCACTCTCCACCGCTTCTTGCCCTGACAGCACAGTACAGTTCGTATGAGCCTCAGATATCTGAGTCTCATCAGGATCACCTTCCCTCCCAGGGTTTAATGTCTAATGACGAGGGTCTGGATGCTGTTGGGACCATACTTCTTCCTGCCCCGGATCCAAGCTAAAAAAAATTTTGGGCATCAGTGTAGACTTCCTCATCTCGACTCTGCAAAGCTTTTGAGTACACTTCTGATGAACATGGCATAGAAAGTGTGAACAGCTCTTCAGAATCAACAATCTGTGGTTCCATACAGTCAGTTGAACATTTGGATAGTTGGAATGTGGGGGGAAGCAAGGGGAATTTGGGTGACACATCTGTGGACTGTACTGGGTGTGATGTTGAGGTGGAAGAAGAGGAGGAGAGGCCACTTGTAGCTGCACTTGCCATCCACTCGAGTACATGCTCTTTCTGGGCGTCATCGAAAAGGCATACCACTGTGAGGCTGCCAAAGAAAGTTAGTGGTGTAGCCTGTCTAGTAACATAAGTTGTTAGTTGTCTTTGCATAGGACGTGATGTTGCTTCACTACTGCTTTTGTAAAACACTAGCCGGGGGGTGGACTCACCAGCACTATTCATATTCTTCGCGCTGGCGGCTGCTTCGTCCCTGGGATATTTCAGAGTTCAAATAATTAGAGTCAGAGTCCAGAACAACGTCAAACAGTTCAGCTATATTCTCTTCTCCCGGACACAGCACATCTAAGACACCATTAGCACGCTTGACACAGTACCAGCAATACATCTTCCACAACTCCGCTTCACTTCTTCTGCTACACCAGAATGGACCATAAAGTAACTGCGGGACGAAGAGCCCGGTGAAAACAGCACTTCGATCTCTTTCCCTGGAGACACTTCAATCCAGTCACGGAAATACACATCTACTAGGTCATCCACCCCCTTCTGGTTATCCTGCCCATGTACTCGCTGGTGGCCCACTCACTTCTGAGTCAGCACACACACTTCTGCTGATCATTCCCACAGTGGCTCATCCAAGGGCACTACTACTGCATCAGCCCACCGACTCTGGCTGATGGTCCCACGGTGATTCCTTCACTGGCTACACGACTGCTGGTACCTTTATTCACTTCTGTCTTCCTGTCCGTTACACAGCTCAGGACCAGGGACATCCAAGCAGCAACAGGGTCCACCCCGACTGACTCTATCTAGGAAGTCCCTCACCCTCGTTCCTGGCCGATACTTCTCCTACTTAACCCTTGGTGTCCTACAAGTCTTCACTACCCTGTGCTTAGTGCCCCCACCCAGGGGCCTATCACTGACCTACACTAAACATCTAACAACTCTCTAACTTGATCCACTAATATGCCCCCATCTAGTGGCCCTTTGCAGAACTACATTTACCCAGCTGTAACTACTATACTACAAGTGCCCTCCTCTAATATCCCCAAAGGATGCACTACCTTACCGAAATCTATATGAAATACCTTACAAAGGACACTGAAATACGTCACTATAAAGTACATAACAACTATACACATATACATAGCAGCAAAGACATTTAAAGGGCTAACCCTGACGGAAAGTTCACCCAGTCTCCCACTTGTAGGGCCCGTCCATGCTTGATGGAGGAAGCGTTCACATAGATCTTGTTCCAGGTGCCTTCCTCTTCGATGAAGCCATGGCCTCGTTCTACGTTAGTATAGACCAATTGGCCGTAAGTGCGGTGAGCTGGCATCACCTCCTCTCCCTTTTGGTGGAGGAGCGACCAGATCTTCTGCTCCTTGGCCTTCTTTTCCGTGATAATGTCCGCTATCCAGACGGACTGCTGGCTGGAGGACGTGGAGCCGGCGGGTTCAGAAGACACAGGATGGGAGCATGGGTGTTCAGTGGCGTGGACCATGGGCCTCATGTCAACGCAGGGGGACAACGTGGGGGCTATGGGGTCCGCTACCGGCTGAGGCTGGGAGGCACTCACCTCCCTCGGTTTTGTCGCTCCGCTCAGGCTGGCTCTCAACTCCTCCATATAACGCTGCCAGTGGTAGACCACGGTTTCTCATGACTCCACAGCTTCCTCCTCTCGGGTGGCCTCCTCCGCCTCCTCATCCCTCCCGGAACTGGGCTCGGAGGTGCGCTGGGGTTCTTTTTCCTGCCGTCCGGCAGGCACAACGTCCGGGGCTGTTGGTTCCTCGGGTGAGTGAGTGGCAGCCTGTCCCATGGTGTTTCCATCATGGTGGATGCAGCGGGCAGGCGCTTCTCCGGGCTGTTGATGGGCTCCAGTTCGACAGGCTCGGCAATCAAAGGCTCCACCCCCGCCACAAACCTTCACTTCGGGTGAGTGCCTGATCTTCCTGCATCTCCTCCCAACTCCCAACTTAACCACATCACATTTGAAGTCACTTTGAGGGGTCTATATGATAGAAAATAACCAAAAGTGACACCATTCTAAGAACTGCACACCTGAAGGTGCTCAAAACTACATTAAAGTAGTTTATTAACCTTTCAGGTGCTTCACAGGAATTTTTGGAATGTTTAAAAAAAAATGAACATTTAACTTTTTTTTCCACAAAAAATTTACTTCAGATCCATTTTTTTTAATTTTACCAAGGGTAGCAGGAGAAATTGGACCCTAAAAGTTGTTGTACAATTGGTACTGAAAACACCGATACCCCATATATGCAGGTAAACCACTGTTTGGGCTCATAGCAGAGCTCGGAAGGGATGGAGCGAAAAATTTACTTTTCAATGCAAAATTGGCTGGAATTTAGATTGGACGCCATGTCACGTTTGGAGAGCCCCTGATGTGCCTAAACAGTGGAAACCCCCCACAAGAGACACCATTTTGGAAACTAGACCCCCTAAGGAACTTATCTAGATGTGTGGTGAGCAGTTTGAACCCCAAGTGCTTCACAGAAGATTATAACGTTCAGCCGTAAAAATAAAAGATTTTTACCAAAAAGATCTTTTCGCTCCCAATTTTTTATTTTCACAAGGGTAACAGGAGAAATTGGACCCCAAAAGTTGTTGTCCAATTTGTCCTGAGTATGCCAATACCCTATATGTGGGGTTAAATCACTGTTTGGGCGTACAGCAGAGCTCGAAACGGAAGGAGCACTGTTTGACGCCATATCACATTTGGAGAGCTCTGATGTGCCTAAACAGTAGAAACCCCCAATTCTAACTCCAACCCTAACCCCAACACACCCCTAACCCTAATCCAAACCCTAACCATAACCCTAACCACAAACCTAAACCTAACACACTCCTAACAATAATCCCAACCCTAACCCTAATTCAAACCCTAACCCTAATCCAAACCCTAACTCAAACCCTAATCCAAACCCAACCCTAACTTTAGCACCAACCCAAACCCTAACTTTAGCTCCAACCCTAACCCTAACTTTAGCCCCAACCCTAACCCTAACTTTAGCCCTAACCCTAACCTTAATTTTAGCCCTAAACCTAACCCTAATGGGAAAATGGAAATAAATACTTTTTTTGTTGTATTATTTTTCCCTAACTTTGGAGGTTTAGGGGGGTTTGATTTACTATTTATAGCGGGTTTTTATAGCTTTTTTT
Organism: Oophaga sylvatica; assembly: GCA_033576555.1. Taxonomy (NCBI): domain Eukaryota; kingdom Metazoa; phylum Chordata; class Amphibia; order Anura; family Dendrobatidae; genus Oophaga; species Oophaga sylvatica. The sequence goes on along the minus strand of JARQOD010000001.1, from coordinate 547,548,563 downwards.
ATGTTTGGCAGCTGTCACGCTAAAAGATGGTTTTTATTGTAAGAAATAGTTTTTGCATCACCACATTTTGAGAGCTCTAATTTTTCCATATTTTGGTCCACAGAGTCATGTGAGGTCTTGTTTTTTGTGGGACGAGTTGACGTTTTTAATGGTACCATTTTCGGGCATATTACATTTTTTAATCGCTTTTTATGACGATTTTTGGGAGGCAGAATGAACAAAAACCAGCAATTCATGAATTTCTTTTGGGGGGGCGTTTATACGGTTCCGCTTGTGGTAAAATTGATAAAGCGGTTTTATTCTTTGGGTCAGTACAATTACAGCGATACCTCATTTATATCATTTTTTTATGTTTTGGCGCTTTTATAAAATAAAAACAATTAAATATAAAAAATAATTATTTTGCATCGCTTTATTCGGCGAGTTATAACTTTTTTATTTTTTCACTAATGATGCTGTATGGCAGCTCGTTTTTTGTGGGACAAGATGATGTTTTCAGCGGTACCATGTTTATTTAGATCTGTTTTTTTGATTGCGTGTTATTCCACTTTTTGTTCGGAGGTATGATGATAAAGCATTGGTTTTTTACCTTGTTTTTTTTTTTTGGAGTTAACTAAAGGGGTTAACTAGAGGGACAGTTTTATAGGTCGGTTCGTTACGGACGCGGCAAAACTAAATATGTGTACTTTTATTGTTTAGATTTTTTTTAATTCAAATATTTATTTATTGATAGATTAAATATTGATTTTATTATTTTTTTAAAATATTTTTACAATTATTTAAAAAAAATTGTTATTTAATTCTTACTTTTACACTGTGTCCCACTATGGGACACTCATTTTCTGTAGGCTGATCGCTTATATGGCATGCAGATCTGCATGCCATATAAGCTGTCAGTGCTGCAGGGATTTGTCACTAAACTCAGAGACTTCCTGACATGCACTGCGCATGACAGGAAGTGTCTGAGCTCTGTTAACCCGGATGTCGTCATGACGACATTGGGTTACCATGGGAGCGATCGGGACCCTGCATCATTACGAAGGGTCTCCGATCCAAAGACAGAGGGGCTGTTACAGCTGACATCCCCTCTGTCTGCTCTGGAACGCTGCGATCTTGTTTGATCGCAGTGTCTCGGGGGTCAAAGCGCCAGGAGCGGTCAGTGACCGCTCCTGGCAATTAGTGTCGGGTGTCAGCTGTGATAATCAGCTGACACCCGGCCGCGCTCCCCGCGTGAGTGCGGCTGATCGCGTATGATGTACTATCCCGTCCATGGTCATATGGGCCCGGGTCACATGGATGGGATAGTACATCGGATGTCAGAAAGGGGTTAATATATGCTTTTTACACTTGACTACATTGTATGTAATAGTCCCATCTGCTATGATATTACAAACTGTACCAGTCACATACAAGCCAAAAAACACTCGTTTGTTCTCCACCTGTCTCATTTACCCCTATTGACACATTTAGCTTTTACATTGACATCTTTTCTGGCATTAACTCTAAGCGAGATGTGAAGCCTTACACAGTACAGTATCTAGTGTTATTGTTCTATATCGCAGATTTGAGTATGTTTTATTGAGTATGTAATGTAATGTGTGTGGTGTATATTATATAATATATTGTATTTATATATGTTATAGTACATATTTTGTACAATTCAGGACCCCTTAAAGGGAACCTGACAACAGGATTAACCCCTAGAAGGTACGGTGAGCACTTTATCAGCATGTATCATCACAAAGCTCTGTGGTAGTATGTTTAAAAATTAATTTTGATTTCAGCATGCACGCAAGAAAACTAGTCCAAGACCACGTCATTGTATCCCACAATGTGCTAGTATCGTTTCCACATCAGCATCTTTGACATCTCAGCATGTGCACAGAGAAGGAGAAGAGGGATTTCTAATCCTCCTCCCTGCACATTCTCAGAGTTTTATGATGCCACTGTAGGCACAATACCTAAACACCATCTTTTTGAAATTTCTGTTTTACATACTTCTGTTTTGGTGTTTTGTAAGGACTCTTTCACACGTTTTCGGTACGTATAGTGACAGTTTTCACATGTACCGGTGACATTGTGAACTGTGGTGAACTGCTGAGGTAACTGCAGTTCTGGGACCTGGCTGGGAACGAAGCCTCAGTGACCAGAGGTAACCTCGATGAAGTCATTGCTGGTCACTGATGCTGCAATCGCAGCAGCTCATTCATCAGTGGTTCTCAGCCTGGACAGTCACATCTTGGCACAGTCCAGGTTGAAAACTGTTTATCCACAGACATGGATTTCAGTGTGGGACAGAACGACGGACAGGTGAGGGATATGGTTGTTTTTTATTTTCGTTTCATTACAGGAAACGAGTCATTCAGTGGAATTGAGCATTGGGTTTTGTTTTTATTTCAATTAACCCCTTAATGTCCACCGACATGCCTTTTAATGGCGGCACAAGTGCTCAATACTCTAGTTCACATTGGGTGTTTGGATATGCACTGAGTATTGCAGATCACCGCATTTTTTTGGGAAGTCTGACAGCCACGAAACATGTGGAGCAGGAACTCGTGCATGTCACTCGAGCACCCGAGATATTTGGTGTATGCCCTAGCGCCCGATGCAAACTGGAGTAGCGAGCACTTGCGCTCAACACTAATGAAGACATATTCAGTAAGACAACCTAATGTTATCAAATTCTGTGACATAACTGTGGGTTCAAATCTCCCTATACCCCTGGATAAAACCCTTGAGGGGTGTGGTTTTCAAAATGCGGTCACTTGTGGGGGGTTTCCACTGTTTAGGCCCATCAGTGGGTCTCCAAACGCGACATGGTGCCCACTATCGATTCCAGACAATTTTGCATTCAAAAAATCGAACTCTGCTTCTTCCCTTGTGAGCCCTGACACGGCCCAAACAGTAGTTTTCCTCCACATATGGAGTATCGGTGTTCTCGGGAGAAATTGAACAACAAATTTTGTGGCCCGGTCCATTTACTCTTGTTACCCTTGTGAAAATAAAACAGATTGGGTCTAAAGCAAATTTTTTGTGAAAAAAGTTAAATCATTACCTTCCACATTACTTCTGTTCTCGTGAACAACCTGAAGGGTTAATAAACTTCTTGAATGTGGTTTTGATCACCTTGAGGGGTGCAGTTTTTAGAATGGTGTCACTTTTGGGTACTTTCTGTCATATTGACCTGTAAGGTTCTATGTATATATTCCTGAAACTCAGTTTGTTCGTCAGCCATTTTACTTTCTGTCTTGCTGCAGCTATCTTGCCCTCAGTCAAAATGGAGTTTCCAGCTTGCATGTTCCCGCCCTGATTCTCTCCTTTGCTTCTTAAGCAGCCACAGCTGAGCAATCAGTGCTTCAGAATCTAGCCTGCAGTGAACCTGTGACTTGACTCCTGTAAGCCTTGGACCTTGTACTCCAGCTATTCCTACTGAGGAACTCTGAAGCACTTGTGGACTCTGAACCCTGCTCTTTGAAAGACCCACGTTTGCATGGACTTACGGTAACAGAGAAGAAGATCCTGAATCTGTATTGGAGAGTGATTGCTGAGCTTGGATTACTCTGGCCTGCTGTGTCTCCTGTTTCTGTGTCTGCAAACTGTGTGACTATTTCTGCCAACTTGTATGAAGTAATACAGGACTTTTCTATATCAAACCTGTGACTCCTGTGTTTTCATCGCACCCAAGCACAAGACGCTATATGAACTGTACTACATACATTACAAGATTCTGAAGCCAAAACGTTAGTGTCTGCTGGGTCTGGAAGGCTGTGTCTGCTGTACTGTGGATATCAGACGTCCGGTTGTACTTTCTGTGATGACAGTGGTTGTGACTTCTCACAACCATTCCAGGTGAGCAATTCCTTAAGTTTTTTCTTTTTGCAGTGTTACCACAGGTAAACACTATTGTTTTTTTTTTTTTTTTTCCCTTTCTTTTCTCTTTTTTGTCTGCTGTAACTCTGGATATCAGATGTCTGGTTGAAACTTTCTGTGATGATAGTGGTTGTGACTTCTCACAACCATTCCAGGTGAGCAGTTCCCTTAATTTTTTTTTCTCTCTGCAGTGTTGCCACAGGTGAACACTATTGTTTTTTTTTCTCTCCTCTTCTTCCAGTAATCCTGTCTTAAAAGATCTGGAAAATGGAGGCCCGCATAAAGGAACTTTGCGGAGTGACTGATAATATCCTTGCAGATTTGCAGATATAAAGACCCGTTTTACAAATCTACAGGACCTCAATAATCACAATTTGCAAGTGGTTGGACAGACTACCCAGGATTTGCGAGCCAGGATTGAGGTTCTAGAGGGGCGAGTCCAGGCTCCTGCCGTAGCCCCGAGTGCTGGGATTCCCAAGTTGCCCCCTTTTCGTTTTGGCGGTGAACGTGAGAAATTCAGGGGATTTATTAATCAATGCAATCTTTTTTTTTCTGCACATGCTTCACAATTTCCCACTGAACGATCTAAGGTGCTTACTATAATTATGTTGCTTACCAACAAGGCTTTAATGTGGGCAAACCCTCTGATTGAGACTGAGGATGATTGTTTGAATCACCTTGATGATTTTATTTCAGCCATGGGGCAGGTGTTTGATGACCCCAATCGAGGTGCAACAGCTGAAGCAGCCATGTTAGCTTTGCGCCAAGGTAAGCACTCGGTAGCTGAATATGCCTTGGATTTCAGGAGATGGGCCCTTGATACCACCTGGGACAGTTCCGCCAAAAAATCTATTTTTCGAAAGGGGTTATCTCCACTGATTAAGGATGAACTTGCTCGTGCCGACCCTCCCACTGCGTTAGGTGACTTTATTAACTACTGCATCCGTATTGATACTCGTCTGACTGAACGCAGGCAAGAGAGATGGTTCGAAAGCAATCGTACTAACCTTTTCCTACCTTCCTCTCCAGCTAAGGAACCTTTGAGTAGGATTACACGGGAACCTGAACCTGAACCCATGCAGGTAGACTCTTTACAACGACGGGTTAGTGATGCACGCAAGGAACATTGTTTTAAGGAGAATCTATGTTTCTATTGTGGTAAGTCAGGGCACTTCATTATAAACTGCCCCAGCCGTTCTCGTAAGACTACTGCAGCACTCATTCATTGTGAGTGTTGCGAGAGGGGATCTGTCAGGTCCGAGCCTCAGGCTCCAGAGAGATCTGCAGCAACAGATCTTGATTTCTCGGACTTAAACTCTGTTACCTCTGAGGACGTTGACTGTGTAAACGCTGCCATTTTTCAAGTTTCCTCAGCGGTGTCCCAGCTGAGTTGTAAGAAAAACAATTCTCATTGCTTTCTTTCCATCAAACTCTGGGTTGACTCAGCTTGGGTGTCTAGCTCTGCTATGATCGACTCAGGGGCAAGTGGAAATTTTATGGATGTCTCCTTTGCTCTGAAACAGGGAATACGTTCAGTGAAGAAGGCTACTCCAGTACAGATGGAAACTGTGGATGGCTCCCTGCTGACCTCTGGACCAGTGGATCAGGAAACAGAGCCTTTGAGGGTTCTTATGGGTAAAGATCATCAAGAGAAACTGTCCTTTATGCTTATCTCTTTCCCCACTTTCCCATTATTCTAGGGCTACCATGGCTGCAGGCTCAGAATCCTACCATTAACTGGGAGACCAAGGAATTACACTTTCCAGAGAAACAGATGAGTCCAAAAGTTTCAGCTTGCTCTGTTCCTAAAGGAATCATGTCAGTCCCTGAACTACCAGCTGTATACCAGGACTATGTGGATTTATGTGACAAGAAGAATGCTGACCAGCTTCCTCCTCACCGTCCATATGATTGTCCAATTGAATTATTGCCTGGAGCAGAGATACCTTTTGGTAAGATCTACCCCCTGGCGGGGCCCGAGCTAAAGGCTTTAAAGGATTACATAGATGAAAATCTAGCCAAGGGCTTCATACGCCCCTCTTCATCTCCTGCAGGTGCACCCATCTTCTTTGTAAAGAAGAAAGATGGATCTCTGAGACCATGCGTAGACTATAGGGAACTCAATAAGGTTACTATTAGAAACCGTTATCCATTGCCTTTAATCCCTGAGTTATTGGAGAGAGTGCGACATGCCAAAATTTTTTCTAAACTAGATCTTCGTGGGGCCTATAACTTAGTCCGTATTAGACCTGGGGATGAATGGAAGACTGCATTCAGGTCACGCTATGGACACTTTGAATATCTAGTTATGCCTTTTGGTCTGAGTACCGCCCCAGCCACTTTCCAACACTTGGTGAATGACATCTTCAGGGATCTCCTAGATACATTAGTGGTAATTTATTTGGATGATATTCTAATTTTTTCTAACTCCACAGAGGAACATCATGGACATGTGAGAATGGTCTTGGAACGTCTAAGACAAAATCATCTTTACATCAAACTTGAAAAGTGTGAATTCCATAGGACCGAAATTCAATTTCTGGGGTATGTACTGTCTACACAAGGAATTAGTATGGATGGAAGCAAAACCCAAGCCATCAAGGATTGGCCAAGTCCTAGAAATGTGAAGGAGGTACAGCGCTTCATCGGGTTTGCCAACTTCTATAGACGTTTCATTAGAAATTTCTCTGAGGTAGTGTCACCTATCACTCAACTTACCCGGAAAGAGTCTAGGTTTTCCTGGACTCCCCAAGCCCAGGAAGCATTTTCCCGTCTAAAAGATAAATTTACCACTGCACCTATCCTAGTACATCCCAACCCCGAGCTTGCCTTCATAATAGAGGTGGATGCTTCAGACTGTGCCGTTGGAGCTATACTCTCTCAGAGAACAGGTGAGAAGAATGTCTTGCATCCCTGTGCCTTCTTTTCCCAGCAGTTGTCTTCGGCTGAGAGGAACTACGATGTGGGCAATAGAGAATTGTTGGCCATTATTGCCGCCTTCAAAGAATGGAGACACCTTCTTCAGGGAGCTGCACAGCAAATAGTCGTCCTGACAGACCATCGTAACCTTGAGTTTATCAGGTCGGCTAAGTGCCTGACTCCTCGCCAGGCTCGCTGGAATCTTTTCTTAAACCAATTTAATTTTATCATCTCTTATAGACCAGGATCGCGCAATGGAAAGGCTGATGCACTCTCTAGGATTTACTCAGCAGAGACACGTCCAATTACTCCTCCTAAGACTATTCTTCCTGACTCTAGATTCCTAGGAGTAATTCATAATCAAGACCTACTTAAGGACATCAAGGAAGCATACCATGCGGATTCCTTTTTGGCACAACCCCCAAGGGACGTAAGTCTTGTCTTTAAGAATGGTGTGTGGATTCTGGGACAACGTCTGTATATTCCTGAAACAGTCAGATTAAGAGTATTGCAACTCATCCATGATTCCAAGATAGCTGGGCATAGAGGAATTCTAAAGACACAGGAATTTCTTTCTCGTTTCTTTTGGTGGCCCACTTGCAGGAAGGATGTTTTGAATTATGTCACTTCATGTGAGGTCTGTGCAAGATGCAAACACCTCGCTCCTCACCAACTGGTCTGTTACAGCCTCTTCCCACCCCGTCCCGCCCGTGGGGATCCATTTCTATGGACTTCATTGTGGAGTTACCAACCTCTCAGGGGAAGAACACCATTCTAGTGGTGGTTGACCGTCTAACAAAGGCAGCTCATTTTATCCCTTGTGTCGGCTTACCCACTGCAAAACAGACATCAGATTTGATGATTAAAGATGTGTTTCGCTTACATGGAGTACCGGATGAGGTTATTTCGGATCGAGGGGTGCAATTCACTTCTAGGTTTTGGCAAAATTTCTGTGCAGCATTGGACATTAAAGTAAACCTTTCTTCTGCTTTTCATCCCCAGACTAATGGACAGACCGAACGAACCAATCAAACCCTGGAGCAGTATCTCCGCTGCTTTATCTGCCACCTACAGGATGATTGGGTGGATCTACTTCCATTAGCTGAGTTCTCGTATAACAACTCTCAGAGTGCCTCCACTAAACAGTCTCCTTTTTACTCTAATCTAGGTTATCATCCTAACATTCTACCACGATTTCCCATAGAAACGCCTTTACCAGCAGTGGCTGAAAGAATCACGTCTTTACAGAAGAATATGGATCTTCTAAAGGAAAATCTGGAATCGGCTCAAGAAAGGTACAAGAAAGCAGCAGATAAATTTCGTAAACCTGCACCAGCTTTCAAGGTAGGAGACTTGGTCTGGCTGTCAACCAGAAATCTTAAGTTAAGGATTCCATCGTCTAAGTTGGGACATAAGTACATTGGACCCTATAAAATCAGTAAAATTATAAGTGCCGTTGCTTGTCGTCTTCAACTGCCCAGAACTATGAGAATCCACCCTGTCTTTCATGTATCTCTACTAATGGCTGCGACACCCAATACGTTTCCTGGACGTTCCTCTCCTTGCCCTGACCCAGTGCTAGTCGATGGTCAGGAAGAATTTGTGGTGGAAAGGATTTTAGATTCCAGGTTGTATAGAAATCAGTTACAATATCTGATTAAATGGCAGGGCTACCCAGTGGAGGACAACTCATGGGAACCGGTCAATAACGTTAATGCTCCTCGCTTGCTCCGTCAGTTTCATCAGAGGTACCCACACAAGCCTGGTCTGAGGTCATCCGGAGGTTGTCCTTAAGGGGGGAGTAATGTAAGGTTCTATGTATATATTCCTGAAACTCAGTTTGTTCGTCAGCCATTTTACTTTCTGTCTTGCTGCAGCTATCTTGCCCTCAGTCAAAATGGAGTTTCCAGCTTGCATGTTCCCGCCCTGATTCTCTCCTTTGCTTCTTAAGCAGCCACAGCTGAGCAATCAGTGCTTCAGAATCTAGCCTGCAGTGAACCTGTGACTTGACTCCTGTAAGCCTTGGACCTTGTACTCCAGCTATTCCTACTGAGGAACTCTGAAGCACTTGTGGACTCTGAACCCTGCTCTTTGAAAGACCCACGTTTGCATGGACTTACGGTAACAGAGAAGAAGATCCTGAATCTGTATTGGAGAGTGATTGCTGAGCTTGGATTACTCTGGCCTGCTGTGTCTCCTGTTTCTGTGTCTGCAAACTGTGTGACTATTTCTGCCAACTTGTATGAAGTAATACAGGACTTTTCTATATCAAACCTGTGACTCCTGTGTTTTCATCGCACCCAAGCACAAGACGCTATATGAACTGTACTACATACATTACATGACCTCTCACAGTCAATTCAAATTTGATGTAGTCCTTTAAAAGATGGTTTTGTAAATTTTGTTGGAAAAATTAGAAATCGTTGGTCAACTTTTATTCTTTATAACCTCCTAATAAAAAAAATGTTTCCAAAATTGTGGTGATGTGAAGTTGACGCATGGGAAATGTCATATATGAACTTTTTTTGTGTGACATAATGCTCTGCTTTAAGGGCACAAAAATTAAAAGATTGAAAATTGCAAATTCAAAATTTTTGCCAAATTTCCATTTTTTTCATAAATAAAAGTGAGTCATATTGAAGAAATTTTACCAGTATCATAAAATATAAAATGTCATGAAAAAACAGTCTCAGAATCAGTGAGATCCTTTGAAGCGTTCCAGAGTTATAACCTCATAAAGTGACACTAGTCAGAATAGTAAATATTGTCTTGGTCATTAAGTTCAAAATTGTCTCGTCATTAAGGGGTTAAAGGACTTTATTCTGGCTGTGTCTTTATTTACAATACAACTATAGGATTAGTAATGGATAAGAGTCTTATAGACACCTCTCCATTACTAACCAGTGGGCTTGATGTCACATGACATTACACAGGTGATATCAACACCACAAATATGAACCCCACTTGCTACCCCATAGGGCAAGTGGGAAGAGCTGAATTGGTGCATCTAATAGGTGTGCCTTTTCTGGGTGGCTGCAGGCTGCTATTTTTAAGCAATATCCATTGCCCCTTACCAGCCTGAGAATACCAGTTCCCAGCTGTCAGCTTTAGCTTGGCTGGTTGTCAAAAAATTTGGGGGATCCCATGACAGACCCCTCTGTTCTTGATAACCGGCCTTGCTAAAGCTGACAGCTGAGGGTTGCCGCCCGCAGCTGTCAGTTTTGCCTGGCTGGTTATCAAAAATAAAGGGTAACCAACATCATTTTTTTATTTTTTATTTATTTATAGTGTAGGCAGCGGTTGATAAATACTCCCATCATCTGTGACCTGATCTTGTTCTTATCAGTTGAATACAACTTTCAACATTCTCCTCTGCCAGTGCTGATCACATTGCGAGCAGGGGACAATTATGTGAGCTTTTAACAGCATGTGTGCAAAGAATTGCTTTTAAAAAAAAACATCTGATCTTTAAGCCACAAATAACTCCAGTCAATAATTGTTTAAATTGCGACAAATTACTTTGTTGCAAAGGAGCAGCTGACAGGTTTAAAGAGGACCTTTCAAAAGAATTTTTTTACTTCTGGGTCGCTCAGTTATCCCCCTCAGAAATAAAGATTAAAAATTTCCCTTCAGCTAGCTGCTACTTCGTTTAAACTAAAACATACAATGAAAGGTCCTTTTTAAATGACATACAATAATCTCTCCAAGAGCTTTTTTTTCATTGTGTGCATTCAACATATTTGTAATTATTTTCTACAAGCCCTTATCACAAATGTACTGAAATATAAAAATGTTTCAGTAAATTCTAAAAGCCTCCTAATATTTAGAATTAACTGAGAATAACAGCTATGTTTTGAAAATATCAAACACTGTTCATCTTACCGTTTGTTAAATGTTTCCATGTTCCAGGGTATGGAGATTGTCCAAACGATGAATAGTGACCCAGGACTTGCTGTTGGTAAGATTCTTTTATTTAAATATATAAATAATAAATATGACTACTTTTGAAATTAAATTATCAGATATGCAAATAAAATGTAAAAGATATGTCCAGTAAAATGGATGATGTTTACCTTATCTCCACCCCAGGGTGTGGTTTGGGGCTTAAATAGCTGTGCTCCAGAGGCAATCTTGTTTCAGCAGGACTGGAGAGAGGATCTCCAGCGGTTTGTGTCCTGAGGATGAAAGACTGAAAGACTGAACCTGTGTTGCTCCAGAGTGGGCAGCTCCACACAAATGTATGGACTGTGTACAGCAGTTTTGTTTCTTTGTTGCTTTCCTGTTTTTGCCTGTATTTTACTTTCCCCTTCTAGTTGGTTTATGCCACCATATAATAAACCAACTGATGATTTAAAGAGACAGTGTTCCTGTTTTCTACCTCTGTGTACTTCTGAGTGAGTTGCTACTTGGTGGTTATTTGACCACTGGAACCCTCACCGATCATCAGAATGGGGAACTTTTATCCCAGTTATGAAAAGAAGCAGCAGGTTGGATGCCTGAAAACAGCTCCATTCTAGTTGGAGCAGTAGCTGAGTATGCATGCGCACTTCTCCCACTATTCTAAAGGGGATAAAATTCCCCATTCTGACATTTTTCATCAGTCCCAGTAGTAAGACCCACACCAATCAACAAGTTATCACAAATCCATATAGGTGATAAATTGTTTTAGCTAGACAACTCCTTTAACATAATTTACGAACATTACATACAAATTTAACAGCACTAATATTTTCTTGCTATTTATTATTAAAAATTGTGCACAAAACCAATGAATAATACATTTCATCTGATAAATTTTCCACAGTAATTTCAATTAAGCCCTCTAAAGGATCTTTAAAAGGTTAAATGGACAGAATCAGAGGCTCCTTAGATACATTTGGCAGGGCAGAGAAAGGAAATGATGCTACAGTATGTAATCAAGTATAAGTCAAGTTTATCAGCTCTTTTTTTGCGCTAAAAATGCCCCCTCGGCTTATACTTAAGTGAGGGTTCCAGAAGATGGAGGGGAAGCGGCAGCAGCAGAGCAGTTGGTCATAGGAGGCACGAGCCGGTTGCTGCGGCAAAAGCCTGTGCCCGCTGCTAAAGAGAAATGAATATTCGCTGCGCTAGCAGCGAATATTCATTTCTCTGTAATAGTGTGCACAGTAGTCGCAGCCGCAGGCTTCCTGCAGCGGCCGGGCGGTCACTTGTGCCCGCTACTTAAGAGAAGTGAATATTTATTTCTCTTACATAACAGGCACACGTGATCGCCCGGCCGCTGCAGGAAGTCGACGGCTGTGGCTGACACTGTGTGCGCTACTAAATAGCAATGAATACTCACTGCCCTCCACGCACATAGTCCCGGCATGGAGAGCAGTGAGTATTCCAGCAGCTGTCCTCTGCTTGTTAGCAGCACATGACGTCCCTGCCTTGTACTGCTTACAAGCAAAAATCAGCTGCTTGAACCGGAATAAGACACTATGAGGGAGCGCAGGGACTGTAAGTAGGATGATTTTTTTCATGTTTTTTGATGGGGCCATGCATACAAGGATAGTGATGAGGATGTCATGCATATAAGGATAAGGAGCCATGCATACTAGGATGGGGATGAGGAGCCATGCATACCGGGATAGGGATGAGGAGCCCTGTACACCAAGATGGGGATGAGGAGTCATGCAGACCAGGATAGTGATGAAGGACCATGCATACAAACATGGGGATGAAGAGCCATGCGTACAAGGATAGGGATGAGGAGCCATGCATACAAGGATAGAGATGAGGAGCCATGCATACCATGATAGGGATGATTAGGCCATGCATACCAGGATAGGGATGAGGAGTCATGCATACAAGAATAGGGATGAGGAGCCATGCATACCAGGATGGGGATGAGGAGCAATGCATACAAGGATAGGGATGAGGAGCCATGCATACCAGGATAGGGATGAGGAGGCCATGCATACCAGGATAGGGATGAGAAGCCTTTCACACCAGGATAAGGATGAGGAGCCATGCATACCAGGATGGGGATGAGGAGCCATGCATACCAGGATGGGGATGGGGAGCAATGCATACAAGGATAGGGATGAGGAGCCATGCATACCAGGATGGTGATGAGGTGCCATGCATACCAGGATGGGGATGAGGAGCCCTGTATACAAGGACGGGGATGAGCAGCCCTGTATACAAGGATGGGAATGAGGAGCCATGCAGACCACATAGTTATTAAGGTTGAAGGAAGACTTTAAGTCCATCTAGTTCAACCCATATCCTATCCTAACCTGCCCTAACATGTTGATCCAGAGGAAGGCAAAAAAACCCCAAGTGGCAAACAGTAAGCTTCACATTGGGGAAAAAAATTCCTTCCCGATTCCACATACGGCAATCAGACTAGCTCCCTGGATCAACACAGTATCTAGGAAACTAGTGAATATAGCCTGTAATATTATACTTTTCAAGAAAGGCGTCCAGTCCCTTCTTAAATTTTAGTAAGGATTCACTCATTACAACATTAGACGGCAGAGAGTTCCATAGTCTCACTGCTCTTACAGTAAAGAATCTGCATCTGTGATTATGGCTAAACCTTCTTTCCTCCAGACGTAGAGGATGCCCCCTTGTCCCCGTCACAGGTCTAAGAGTAAAAAGATCATTAGAAAGGTCTTTGTACTGTCCCCTCATATATTTATACATTGTAATAAGATCACCCCTAAGCCTTCGTTTTTCCAAACTAAATAACCCTAAGTGTAATAACCTGTCTTGGTATTGCAGACCCCCCAGTTCTCTAATAACCTTAGTCGCTCTTCTCTGCACACGCTCCAGTTCAGCTATGTCTTTCTTATACACCGGAGACCAGAACTGCACACAGTATTCTAAGTGTGGTCGCACCAGTGACTTGTATAGAGGTAAAATTATGTTCTCCTCATGAGCATCTATGCCTCTTTTAATGCATCCCATTATTTTATTTGCCTTGGCAGCAGCTGCCTGACATTGGCCACTAAATGTGAGTTTGTCGTCCACCCATCCACCCAGGTATTTTTCAGTGACAGTTTTGCCCAGTGTTTTACAATTAAGCACATAATTATACATCTTATTTGTTCTACCAAGTGCATGACCTTACATTTATCCCCATTAAAGCTCATTTGCCATTTATCAGCCCAAGCTTCTATTTTACATAAATCCTCCTGTAATATAAAATTATCCTCCTCTGTATTTATTACCCTGCAGAGTTTAGTGTCATCTGCAAATATTGAAATACTACTCTGTATGCCCCCTACAAGGTCATTAATAAATATGTTAAAGAGAAGAGGCCCCAATACTGACCCCTGTGGTACCCCACTGCTAACCGTGACCCAGTCCGAGTGTGCTCCATTAATAACCACCCTCTGTTTTCTATCCATGAGCCAGTTCTTAACCCACTTACACAAATTTTCCCCTATCCCCATTGTTCTCATTTTATGTATCAACCTTTTGTGTGGCACTGTATCAAAAGCTTTTGAGAAGTCCATGAACACCATGTCCACTGCATTCCCTTGGTCCAGTCCTGAACTTACCCCTTCATAAAAGCTTATCAGATTAGTCTGACAAGAACGGTCAAAAGTAAACCCATGCTGATACTGTGTCATAAGGTTATTCAGCCTCAGATACTCCAATATAGTATCCCTTACAAAACCCTCCAGGATTTTATCCACAGTAGATGTTAAGCTCACTGGCCTATAATTTCCAGGTTCAGTTTTTGCCCCTTTTTGAATATTGGCACCACATTTGCTATACGCCAGTCCTGTGGTACAGACCCCGTTATTATTGAATCTTTAAAGATTAAAAATAATGGTCTATCTATAACTGTACTTAATTCCTGCAGTACTCGGGGGTGTATCCCATCCGGGCCCGGGGATTTGTCAATTTTAGTGATTTTTAGACGCCGCCGTACTTCCTGCTGGGTTAAGCAGTTGACATTTAATGGAGAAATTTTTTTATCACTGATCATGTTATCTGTCATGGGATTTTCTTGTGTAAATACAGTTGAAAAAAAGTCATTTAGCATATTGGCTTTTTCCTCATCCTCATCCACCATTTCACCCAGACTATTTTTAAGGGGACCAACACTATCATTTTTTAGTTTCTTGCTATTTATGTAGTTAAAGAATATTTTGGGATTATTTTTACTTTCTCTGGCAATGAGTCTCTCTGCCTCAATCTTTGCTGTCTTGATTTGCTTTTTACAGAATTTATTCAGTCTTCTGTATTTATTTAATGCCTCATCTTCATGCCCATGATAGTGATGAAGAGCCATGCATACAAAGAAGGGGATGAAGAGCCATGCATACAAGGATAGGGATGAAGAGCCATGCATGCCAGGATAGGGATGAGGAGCCATGCATACAAGGATAGAGATGAGGAGCCATGCATAACAGGATAGGGATGAGGAGCAATGCATACAAGGATAGGGATGAGGAGCCATGCATACCAGGATAGGGATAAAGAGGCCATGCATACCAGAATAGGGATGAGGAGTCATGCATACCAGGATAGGGGTGAGGGGACAATGCATAACTGGCTTATTCTCGAGTCAATACAGTTTCCCAGTTTTTTGTAGTAAAATGAGGTGCCTCGGCTTACACTCAGTACTGCTTATACTCAAGTATATACGGTATTTGATTTTTGTAGCACAAATTTGGCTGTAATAGATCGTGGCATAGATGTTGTGGAATAGATGTTGCATTTGCAGAGCCCTGACATACCAGAACACCTGTCACGGTTCCACCCCTCAGTGTGTCTGTGATGCAGTTACTGACAGCTTGGCTGTCAAATTCGGTACAGGGGTGTGCTGAAGCTGTCAGAACTTTGACAGCTTGGCCATCCAATCTGGTACAGGGGCGTGCTGACCTGTCATTGTGTTGATTGACAGTCGACTATCCAATCTGAGACTGGGAGCTGTCGGATGTCTCCAAGTGTGTATTATTCTAATTAACTGAGCTGCTTTTCCCAGACCATTGCCAGATGTACATTCAGCCTGTAAGGTTTGTTCTCCTGTGCCTTGAGTTCTATATGCTTGATCTTTTGATGCATGACCTCGGACTTCGTTCTGACCATCCAACTGTTTAACCCCTTCTGCTCTGATCCGTTATCGTCCTGGTATTCTGACCTCGGAAGGTTACCTGACCATGCTCTTGTCTCTTCCTTCTGTTTATGATGTACCCTCCTGGTGTTAGGGTTTGAGCTCCCGCTGCTGCACAAGAGGAGTCTCGAACCAGTCCCGCTGCGGTCCCCCATCCATCTCCGGCCGCAGTGGAGCCTGCTCAGCAAAGACGTCGGTCCCAGCGTCTCTCCCGGTCTAATACTGTGCAGAGACTTGCTGCTGCCTCTTCAGGTTCTGCTATTGTAGCCACTACTGGTCAGCGGCGAGCAGACGTCTTTAGGTCTAAGTCCTTTGTTGCTTCATCTGAGCATGCCCAGGGGGTCACATGCTCAGATACAGCTGCCACTCCTATTGGTCCTTCAGGAAGGTCCTCTGTCTGTTGATGTTCTGAAGCAGCTTCCCATTGGTCCTTCCTGGAAGGTCTTTTCTCGTGGCTGCTATAAAAGGCTGTCCTTACCGCACGGCCGAGCGCTAGGATCAATTGCATTATGTGCTTTGCGCCAGTGTGATCATGCACGCATGTGGTTAGGGCTCAGCTGAAATAAGCCCCTAGAATACTGGCACCTCCGGTGAGGGAATTGAGTGCACGTGGTTAGGGCTCGGCTGAAATAGCCCTAGAATACTGCACCTCGGTGAGGAGAATTGAGTGCACGTGGTTAGGGCTTGGCTGAAATAAGCCCCTAGAATACCGGCTTCTCCAGTGAGGAGATTGCTTGATTGCGTTGCTGTCTGCATGATCACGGACTGCTATCCGCACAGCAGTTATCTGTGTATCCTTGTGGTGTTAACAGGACACAGTACCTATCTCTGTGTCTTTACTTCAGCGACTCTGTGGTGTAACAGAGTTCGCTTATATCGCTATATAGCGCTGTGGCATTCCCGCTAGCGGCTCTGTGGATTAACAGAGTTCGCACTATCTGCCACAGCGCGCTACGGCGTTTATTTTAGCAACTCTGTGGGATAACAGAGTTCGCTACTTATGCCATCTTACTAGCAGCAGGCTGTGCCTGCACGGTGGACCCCGAGCTGCAAACACACCTCTCTACATTATTTATTAGGTGCGTTCCGCAGACCCTAACACCTGGCTTCTGACCTTGGACTCCTTGACCATCGTGACTTACGGCTTGGCCGTAAGAAGTGACTAGTGACACATTTCGTCTGACCTATACGTTTTTCTTTATAGCCAGTATGGATCCAGTTCACAAGCTTTGTGACCTGGTTTCGAATTTGATGCAGATGACTCAGGATCTGGCTAGGGATTGCCAGAGTCAAATAAAAGTGTGGAGTCAGATAAATAAATTAATGAAGACCCCCCAATAACCCCCCACTTCGGGCAGTGGCTGTGATGTTCGTACCCTCTGATGTATAGTTGGTCTCTCCCGAACCTGAGATATCCCTCATTGATAAATTTTTGGGAGAGAAGAACCAGTTTTGGATTTTCAGGGAGAGCCATAAGTTATTTTTTACCCTGCGCCCCCTGTCATCAGGAAGGAGTTTCAGTGGGTGGAAATAATCATGTCATGACAAGTGATGAGTGAGTACACTCGTTGCTCAGGTTTCCCCGAGCTCGTTCGGGTGGTCTCCGAGGATTTGAAAGTGCTCGGAGATTTTGTTTCTGTTGCCGTAGCTGCATGATTTGCAGCTATTTGACAGCCTGAATACATGTGGGAATTCCCTAACAAACAGGCAATCCCCACATGTATTCAGGCTGTTAAGCAGCCGAAAATCATGCTGCTGTGGCAACAGAAACTAAATCTCCGAGCACTTCCAAATACTTGGGAGACCACCCGAGCATTCTCCAGAAAACCTGAGCAATGAGCATACTCGTTCATCACTAGTCACGACTCATTTTTGGATTCGTGTGTTAGGGTTCGAGTTCCCGCTGCTGCACAAGGGGAGTCTCAAACCAGTCCCACTGCGGTCCCCCATTCATCTCCGGTCGCAGTGGAGCCTGCTCAGCAGAGACGTAGGTTCCAGCGTCTTGCCCATTCCAGTACTGTGCAGTGACTTGCTGCTGCCTCTCCTGGATCTGCTATTATAGCCAGTGCTGGAGCAGACGTCTTTGGGACCAAGTCCCCTTCTGAGCATGCCCAGGGTGAGATCTCTCATTGAAGATTAGGGGTCACATGCTCAGGTACTTCAGCAGCTCCTATTGGTCTGCCAGGAAGGTCCTGTGACTACTGGAGTTCTGGAACAAGTTTCATTGGTCCTTGTTTCTGGCAGGTCCTGTAGCTGTTATTATAAAAGGGTGGCAATGCTGAGCCGCCATGCGCTAGTATCATCCATTATATGCTTTGCGCCAGTGTGGTCATGCGTGTGTGTGGTTAGGGCCCCGGCTGAAATAAGCCCCTAGAATACCGACTTAATCGGTGAGGAGTTTGGTATGCTAGCTGGTCAGGGTCGGTGTCCTAGATGCCCTAGATTACCGGCATAACCGGTGAGGAGTTTGATTGCCGTATTCAGGGCCTGGCGTTCAGACGCCATAGATTGCGGGTGACTCCCGCGAGGACATTAGCGCATGATCGCGTTCTATGTTCGCTTAGCACTTAACTGTGTACCTGGGTGCCTGACAGGACACAGAACTTTTTCTCAGCGGCTCTGTGACGTAACAGGGTTCGCTTTCAACGCTAGACAGCGCCCTAGCGTGTTTATTTTGCGACTCAGTTGTGTTTAGTGAGTTCGTACACATCACCATATAGCGCTGCGGCACTCCTTCTAGCGGCTCTGTGGAATAACAGAGTTCGCACTTATTGCCACAGCGCGTTACGGCGTTTATTTTGGTGACTCTGCGGGATAACAGAGTTCGCTCCTTGAGCCATTTTACCAGCAGCAGGCTCCGCCTGCACGGTGGACCCCGGGCTGCGAACGCACCTCTCTACATTAAATATTTGGTGCGTTCCGCAGACCCTTACATCGTGACAGCTCTGGTTCTGCTTTAATTTAAACATGGTTTTTACTTTTGGGCCAGCAAGGGTTAATGTCAGTTTCCTTGCTGGCAGCTGCTGTGTTGCTGGTCAGCTGATGTGGGTTGTGACCACTCCCACCATCCTTTAAAAAGCCACATGACGCATCAGCTGATTGTTGGTAATAGAGTTTTCTATGTAGACCAGTCTTGTAGCTGCAACTTTCTGGAGTCAGCGCTGAATCTGCTACTTCTGTGAAGTTCGGGGTCTTGTTTCCATATCCTCTGTGGTATGGAGCTTGGCAGCAGAGCCTGGAGCTAAATTACTTGTGTATTTACCTTGTCTGAGTTAGGGACTAGGCACGTGACAGCAGCGGGGGAAGGACCTGCATAGGGCGTTAAGAAAGCTTAAGGATAGGCACAGGTTGTTGTTTAGGAGGTGCTCTATCCTCGTTCCCTATTGTTAGGGCCTTCCTCTCCCCTTTACCATCCCATTGGGTGCGTGTTATGCCATCTGCTGGACCGACCATTGCTGGGTTGTGACATTATTACCAACCAGTACTATTTTCCGAGGAACCCATGGCTCAAGTCGAGGCTTTTGCTCTCCTGATCCAGACCCTCACAGAGGAGGTCACCGAGTTTCGGACTCAGGTGGTGCAGCAGTTTCAAAAGGTGTTGGGGTTCTTGGTCTCGGCTCATGTCCAGGCTCAACTGGAACCCAAAATATATCTCCCTGACAGGTTCTCTGGAGGGAGAGATAAATTTTTGGTCTTCAAGGAAGCATGTAAGTTATATTTCAGGCTTCGCCCTCGTTCTTCAGGGAGTGAGGAACAGCATGTGGGGATTATTGTCTCCCTTCTCAAGGGTGATCCCCAATCCTGGGCCTTCCCCTGCCGAACGATTCACCGTCTTTGCTGCTGGCAAAGTTAGTTGGACAACCAAGGGAACAAGCGAGAGAGACGCAGCTCCAATCCAGCAGAGGCAGGGGAGCACTGGCAAAGTTCTGGGAGAGTTTTCTCAGACCCTCCCATTGCAGTGGCCCTGAGGTACTCTCACAAAAAGTGAAAAGTTTTGTAATATACTGAGGGAATACCTGGCTGACCATACCAACGTCCTCCGTGATTTCTTTGTGCCTTATAATTATTGGGTCTCAAAGCTGGATACGTGGCATGAACTGACTCTCTATGCCTTGGAGGTCCTGACCTGTCCTGCCGCTAGCGTTTTGTCAGAGCTCGTTTTTAGTGCCGCTGGTGGAATTGTAACTGATAAGCGCATCTGCCTTTCAACTGAAAATGCTGACAGTCTGACTCATAAAAATGAACAAGGGCTGGATTGGGTCAGACTTCTCTACACCACAGCATGATAACAACATAACCTCTAATCCAGTGTCTTTTTTGGGAGGTATATTCCCATGCACCTCTTCACACTCACACATTGGTATACGCTTCCTGATTTTGGCTATTTAATGTTATCCTCCTCCTTCTCCTCATCCTCATCCAGGGTGAACGTGTTCCGTGATGCAACAGCCATGTTATTGTTTTGAAAGGTGTTTATGATGTCCGTAAAAAAATGTTGACACAGTATGTTGATGTGTACCCCCCAGGGGGAAATGTTTGTCAGCCCATACACTTAGTGTATGGGCATTACAAGTATAGGTGACCCGCTCCTTTCTAATCGTAAACATTTTTTATGAGGCCCTACTCCATGTTTCTTCCAAGGGGGATAGAGATGCGTACAAATTTGGGGTAGGCATTGCATTCACTGCATAGCCAAACAGTATGGGAGACCCAGATCCTAATAATGGTCAGTTGCTTCAACAATGTAATTCTCCACTTTTGGGTCTTCATCCTCAACACTGCAATTCTCCACTTTAGTTTATTCAGCTTCAACAATGAAATGTTCCACTGCCAGGTGTTCTTTAGCCTCAACACTGCAATGCCCCACAGCCGGGTCTTCAGCCTCAAAAAAAAATATTCCCCAATAAATTCCTTTCTTCATGTAAATAAAAAAAAAAACAATAAAAGTACACATATATAGTATCTGTAATGACCCGCCCTATAAACCTGTCCCATTAGTTAACCCCTTTAGTGAACCCCTTAAAAAAAAAACAAGGCTAAAAAACAATGATTTATCATCATACCGCCGAAAAAAAAGTGGAATAACACGCGATCAAAAAGACGGATATAAATAAACATGGTACCGCTGAAAACGTCATCTTGTCCCACCATACAGCATCATCAGCAAAAAATAAAAAAGTTATAGCTCGCAGAATAAAGCGATGCAAAAATAATTATTTTTTATATATAATCGCTTTTATTGTATAAAAGCGGCAAAGCATAAAAAAATGATACAAATAAGGTATCGCTGTAATTGTACTGACCCGAAGAATAAAATTGCATTATCAATTTTACCACACGCGGAACTGTATAAATGTCCCCCCAAAAGAAATTCATGAATTGCTGGTTTTTGTTCATTCTGCCTCCCAAAAATCGTAATAAAAAGCGATAAAAAAATGTCATCTGCCCAAACATGGTACCAATAAAAACGTCACCTCGTCCCGCAAAAAATAAGACCTCACATGACTCTGTGGGCCAAAATAAGAAAAAATATAGCTCTCAAAATGTGATGATGCAAAAACTATTTTTTGCAATAAAAAGCGTCTTTTAGCGTGTGACAGCTGCCAATCATAAAAACCCGCTATAAATAGTAAATAAAAAAACCTTTATCACTGCCTTAGTTAGTGAAAAATAATAAATAAAAAATGGATTTATTTCCATTTTCCCATTAGGGTAAGGGTTGGGGCTAAAGTTAGTGTTAGAGTTGGGGCTAAAGTTAGGGTTAGGATTGGGACTAGGGTTACGGGTGTGTTAGGGTTAGGTTTGTGGTTAGGGTTATGATTTGGGTTAGGATTAGGGTTAGGGATGTGTTGGGGTTAGGGTTGGAGTTAGGAATTGGGGGGTTTCCACTGTTTAGGCACATCAGGGGCTCTCCAAACGTGACATGGCGTCTGATCTCAATTCCAGCCAATTCGGAGTTGAAAAAGTCAAACGGTGCTCCTTCCATTCTGCGCTCTGCCATGTGCCCAAACAGTAGTTTACCCCACATATTGGGTATCAGCATACTCAGGACAAATGGCACAATAACTCTTGGGGTCCAATTTCTTCTGTTACCCTTCGGAAAATAAAAAATTGGGGGTGAAAATATCACTTTTATGGAAAAAAAATATGATTTTTTATTTTTATGGCTCTACGTTATAAACTTCTGTGAAGCACTTGGGGGTTCAAAGTTCTCACCACACATCTAGATATGTTCCTATGGAGGCCTAGTTTCCAAAATGGGATCACTTGTGTTGGGAGTAGTGTAGGAGGGGTATGTTTCGTCAAACTCAATCTGACAGATCGTCACGCCCCCTATCATTTAATCTGTCTCCTTGTGATTTGATCTGTCTGTGAAATCTGGGCTGTTGAATCTGGGAATTTCAATCAAAGTGATTCATGAATTTATTCGGCTCTATTTATATTTTATCCATCTCCTTGTGGATTTGATCAGTCTGTGGTGTGGGGGAAAGGTGTATCAAGGCGAATCTTAATTTTATAAGACTCTTTTTGTGGGGGATCTTTTAAGTCGTGCAGTAAATGTGTGTAAAGGATTTTCTATGGGAATTTCTATCAATGTGCTTCATGATTTTATTCGTCTCTATTTATATTTATCCATCTCCTTGTGGATTTGATCAGTCTGTGGTGTGTTGGAAAGGTGTATCAAGGCTAATCTTGATTTTATAAGGCTCTTTTTGTGTGGCTCTTTTAAGTCCACCAGTAAATGTATGTAAAGGGATTTTATCTGAGTGTCTGCTTCACTTGCTGTAAAGTTATATCTTAGTAGTCTATGTACAGACTAAAAGGAGTTTATTGTACGGTATTATCCAGTATATAAGAAGTTTTTCCCCATAGTGAATTAAAGAAAAGATAGGATCCGTATCTTTTTAGCAGGACTGCACCAGTGATATGTCCGGACATGCCCAGTAAAGTACAATTGACAGAAGCTCGCATCTTAACATGCTATTTAGATATGGTAATTCACTTGATAGAAATTACGCATAGTAATTAGCACTGTATTGTGTATAGCCCGCACGTGTCCGGGCATGCCCGGACAGTCCTTTAAATGCTCATATTATGAAATGGTCACATTATGAAATGGTCATATTATGTATATGGCCGTGTTACAATATTACACAAATGTTTTATTCGTATTTTTAAAAAAGCAATGACGCAGTATTGTAAACAAGGTTACAAGATTATATTGCATTAAATAAATACATCTCAAAGACATTTCAAGCATTGAACTAATTGTGACACCAAAATGGCGATACAAATGGCGATACAGCCCAGGTTATGGTGTTCTCTCTAGACAGGCGCAAGTTTGGTGAATATTCCAACAGATGTAGTGCGGTGTTTTTAAATTTGATTTTCTCTCAGCAATAAAATTTCTCACAATTGCATCATTACGCAGTTTGTCAGCAGAAAACTTCGCCAATATCTTACTGAACGGCATGTTCCGAGCTAAAAAATGTAAAAAGTACATGCAGTAGTGACCGCAGACAGTGCTATGCGTGTCTTGGATTTGGCTGCCTTTGATAATAATAAGTCTCACAATTCTTGTTCAGGAAAGTCACAAAACGATTTTGAACAGAATTCAACGAAAATCGGGTACAAACTTTTTAGCATAGCGGTGTTTCTGACTCTCAGCTGCTATTTTAATAGTTACCATACAAATATTGTAGCGAATCAAGATGTATTAAATTGAATGCTAACACGATTCCAGCAAGTTGATGACAAATTCAGAGCAAATTCGTTATTTCGGGACGTGTACCGGCCTATTTTGGCACATTCCCACTCCTACAAGCGTTTCTGACCACCATTCAACAAAAATCGGGTACAAACTTTATAGCACAGCTGTGTTTCTGACTCTCAGCTGATATTTTAAACGGTTACCATACGAATATTGTAGCGAATCAAGCTGTATTAAATTGATTACTAACACGATTCCAGCAACTTGATGACAAATTCAGAGCAAATTCGTTATTTCGGGACGGGTCCCGGCCTATTTTGGCACATGCTCCACTTTACTCTGATTCAACGCGATATATTCAACGCGATATTTGTAAAGCTAGGTTATTTTAAAGATTCCAGCAACTTGATGGCAAATTCAGAGCAAATTCGTTATTTCGGGACGTGTACTGGCCTATTTTGGTACATGCCCACTCCTACGCAGCGATTTTGACCACCATGCAACAAAAATCGGGTACAAACTTTTTAGCATAGCGGTGTTTCTGACTCTCAGCTGATATTTTAATAGTTACCATACGAATATTGTAGCGAATCAAGATGTATTAAATTGATTACTAACACGATTCGGCAACTTGATGACAAATTCACAACAAATTGTTATTTTGGGAGAGGCCTAGGCCTATTTTTTAACGATGCTAACCCCTCAGATATGAAAGACAGGCAGCGCTTTTTCAAGAAAACTGTCACTGTGGTGCTTTTCTCTAGCCTTCATCAGTGTAGCCGCTAGGATACACGGACCCCTACAGCTCATCCCTATAGTGTAGTTTAATGTAGGGGGCAAACAGATCATCGCTGGTGTTTGGAAAATACCATATTTCATAGATGGGGGTGATCCGCTGAATCATTTTTTAAACATTTCACGCCACTCATGCACCCACAGCACACTTATGGTGTACCCGCACCGCTGCAGCTAGCGCTTTTTAGCTAAAAAGGCATGCTATAACTGCCCGCAGGTGATGTTTGTGGCCTTATTTGCATCATTTTCATTATAGCACGACGGACAGCCGTGGAAAAAACAACCCTGAAATTCAAAAACTATGTGCTGGCCGTTAACATACGCATAGTCATCTAGAAAATATTGAGCGAGTTGCTTCACAAACCCTCTCAAGGCATGCTGAATGCCAATGTTCTCGGTATGCGCTACATACATGACCCACTGTATAGCCTGGGATGAGTAGCGTTCTTGTTGCACAGGCCTATTTTTAAAGATGCTATGCCCCCTCAGATATAAAGACAGGCATGTTGGGACGTGTCCCGGCCTATTTTGGCAATGCCCACTCCTATGCATCGATATTGAGCACCGTTCAACAAAAATCAGGTACAAACTTTTTAGCATAGCTATGTTTCTGACTCTCATGCCATGCCAGAAAGCCTATTTTGGCACAGGCCCACACCTATGCAACGATTTTGACCAGCATTCAACAAAAAATTGGGTACAAACTTTTTAACATACCTGTGTTTCTGACTCCCATGCCGTACCAGAAAGACCTATTTTGGCACAGGCCCACACCTATGCAACGATTTTGACCTGCATTCAACAAAAAATTGGGTACAAACTTTTTAACATACCTGTGTTTCGGCCTCTCATGCCATACCAGAAGCACCCTGTGCCGTGTACTCTAGCCCATAATATTTCACATCGGGTATGGGACCTACATAGCTTTGTTTTCTCAGGTATTAAAAAAGTGTGGAAAACTGAAAATCCCGCGGCCTGAGGTAATTTACTGAGCTTCATGGGGATAAAATTTAGCGAGTCTATGAACCTTATAGACAAATCGAGTATCGTCACACACAAGACCACAACACCTCGGGCTATCACATTTACCGGTAGTTTTCAAAAACCACTGCCTTAACAATAAAGTAAGAATCGTGGCGACCTGCATTGTGGGCTATAAATGTATACCCTGAAAATTTACCATTGGTAAAGAACAGTAAAAAGTCGGGCGTACAACTATAATCCTCAAACTCCAGCGCTATCACAAACACTATTACCTACAGAGGCGGCCCACGAGAATTTCTGTATGTGTGTATCAAGATGCTCCTGCTTTGACCGATTGTTTGCTCGTGAATGCTGCCATTTCCAGGGGCATCATAGTTGTGTAAATGCGCTGGGAGCTCGTGTATCGGCCCTAGGGTGTAATGCGTGAGCATTTTAATTATTTTTTTCAATTCATAACCAGACGTTCTCAGGCAGACAGGTTTATTTCACAGAAGTTGACTGTACAGTTGCATAATTTTTGTTTAAAATCATACATTTGCATAATTTTGTTTAAAATCGCACAGTTCTGCGATAATGTCGGGTGTGGGACACACACTTATCAGTCTTTCATACGTGTCGCAGAAAGATTTTAGTCTGTTATGCGCGAGTTTATTATGCACGTACTGTGCAGACATGTCAAGAAACATTTTGGCGTGTTCAGCAGTCCATACGGGTGTTGGTGTGTAAGGTGACGACCATCATCCTTCTGCTTCTTACTTACACGACGGCGCGATTCCGCGCGTTTCTTTGGCGCTAATGCACCGGCTGAATTGGCAGCTGCTGCTTCCGCGTTGCTATTTGCAGATTCTGTAGCTTGACACAGACGTATATTCTTAAGCCTACTACTCTCAGTATTCCCGGGGTGGGCGGTTGGCGCGTCGCTTTCTTCACGATCTGTGACACACTGAGTGAAAGAGGTTCCGTTCTCACCTCCGCTCTGTTCTCAAATCCATAATTGCGCTGTTGCAAAACTCGCGAATGACGATCCTCCGTAACTAAAGAAAAGATACGTGGTGTAGTTAACCGCTAAGCGGGCGAGATATAGGAAGAGCTACAGGCCCCACTTTACTCTGATTCAACACGATATTTGTAAAGCTACCAGCACCGATTATCTGTGAAAACGATGCATGATTGTTTGTATAAGTACACTATAGAGCGGCCTAGTCATATATACTTACAAGTATGCCCGGGTGCTGATCTACAGAGAATGCTGAATTAACAGACATCACGCTGCTCGATCGCCGCCGTATGGGGCTGTTTTCTCCCTCAAACTGCAACCTCACGGGCGATACTTTAGCAGCTGTAAATAAAATATAACATACATGAATGCGCAAACACATTCACAAAGCTAACTTGACACACGTAAATAAAATATATCTACTAGTTACCGCAGAAATTTTTATCTGCATGTATAAGTACACTACAGAGCTGCGTAGACATATATGCTTACAAGTATGAGACGTGTAGTGTAGTTCAGAGATTGGTGAATTAAACGGTGTGGAGTTGCTCGGTCGTTGTCGTATGGGGCTATTTTCTTTTTCAAGCTGCAGCCTCCTGCACGCTAGTTTATCAGCTGTAAATAAAATATAACTATTAGCCGCCTCAGAAATGATATCTACACGGGCCACACGCACAAAGCTAAAATCGCAAAGCTACCGTAACGCGCGTAAATAAAATATATCCAGTAGTTATCGGTGGGGGACGCAGGCTACAGAGGATACAAACACATATCACCCGTGTTTCAAGGACCCGCTACCTTTTCTATTCCAGCGCCGTGTGCTTATCGAATCACCCCATCTTTTAGGAGCGTAGGGTATCGCGCGAGTTAGAGGATTATAGTCCGGTTCTACGAACTCGACATCTGAATCCTGGGGATCCGCCACGATCTCAACATCGGAATCGCGATGCTCGAGCGGCTCAGCCGCTACAGTGTTTTCAACCGCCCAGTCCACTTGGAGGCGAACTGTATCTGTATGAGAAAATGTATTTAATTACCCGTCTAGATACATAGGTTTAAAACATCTGATATAGCTATAGGTTTCTTGCCTGTGAAAGACTGGTGAGAACTTGAGGCTCGTCGCTCGCTAGCAGAGTTGCTATCCTCTAACAGGTTGGGCTGCACTGTTACAACTTATCAATGCAGCGTATATAACTACAGGTTTATATTATTAAAACATGTCTAGCTAAAAATCCTGTCAGCTAAAATAAAATTAACTGTATGGATTTTAGCGGCAGTCTATATTAATTATTAATATTAATAGTAGGCGTTATAAATTTCGTAGAACCGGACTATAATCCTCTAACTCGCGCGATACCCTACGCTCCTAAAAGATGGGGTGATTCGATAAGCACACGGCGCTGGAATAGAAAAGGTAGCGGGTCCTTGAAACACGGGTGATATGTGTTTGTATCCTCTGTAGCCTGCGTCCCCCACCGATAACTACTGGATATATTTTATTTACGCGCGTTACGGTAGCTTTGCGATTTTAGCTTTGTGCGTGTGGCCCGTGTAGATATAATTTCTGAGGCGACTAATAGTTATATTTTATTTACAGCTGTTAAACTAGCGTGCAGGAGGCTGCAGCTTGAAAAAGAAAACAGCCCCATACGACAACGACCGAGCAACTCCACACCGTTTAATTCACCAATCTCTGAACTACACTACACGTCTCATACTTGTAAGCATATATGTCTACGCAGCTCTGTAGTGTACTTATACATGCAGATAAAAATTTCTGCGGTAACTAGTAGATATATTTTATTTACGTGTGTCAAGTTAGCTTTGTGAATGTGTTGTGCGCATTCATGTATGTTATATTTTATTTACAGCTGCTAAAGTATCGCCCGTGAGGTTGCAGTTTGAGGGAGAAAACAGCCCCATAGGCGGCGACCGAGCAGCGTGATGTCTGTTAATTCAGCATTCTCTGTAGATCAGCACCCGGGGCATACTTGTAAGTATATATGACTAGGCCGCTCTATAGTGTACTTATACAAACAATCATGCATCGTTTTCACAGATAATCGGTGCTGGTAGCTTTACAAATATCGTGTTGAATCAGAGTAAAGTGGGGCCTGTAGCTCTTCCTATATCTCGCCCGCTTAGCGGTTAACTACACCACGTATCTTTTCTTTAGTTACGGAGGATCGTCATTCGCGAGTTTTGCAACAGCGCAATTATGGATTTGAGAACAGAGCGGAGGTGAGAACGCAGGTGTGCCGCAGATCGTGAAGAAAGCGACGCGCCAACCGCCCGCCCCGGGAATGCGGAGAGTAGTAGGCGTGAGAATACACGTCTGTGTCAAGCTACAGAATCTGCAAATAGAAAGCGGAAGCAGCAGCTGCCAATTCAGCCGATGCATTAGCGCCAAAGAAACGCGCGGTATCGCGCCGTCGTGTAAGTAAGAAGCAGAAGGATGATGGTCGATCACCTTACACACCAACACCCGTATGGACTGCTGAACACGCCAAAATGTTTCTTGACATGTCTGCACAGTACGTGCATAATAAACTCGCGCAGAACAGACTAAAATCTTTCTGCGACACGTATGAAAGACTGATAAGTGTGTGTCCAACACCCGACATTATCGCAGAACTGTGCGATTTTAAACAAAATTATGCAAATGTATGATTTTAAACAAAAATTATGCAACTGTACAGTCAACTTCTGTGAAATAAACCTGTCTGCCTGAGAACGTCTGGTTATGAATTGAAAAAATAATTAAATGCTCACGCATTACACCCTAGGGGCCGATACACGAGCTCCCAGCACATTTACACAACTATGATGCCCCTGGAAATGGCAGCATTCACGAGCAAACAATCTGTCAAAGCAGGGAGCATCTTGATACACACATACAGAAATTCTCGTGGGGCCGCCTCTGTAGGTAATAGTGTTTGTGATAGCGCTGGGAGTTTGAGGATGATAGTTGTACGCCCGACTTTTTACTGTTCTTTACCATCGGTAAATTTTCAGGGTATACATTTATAGCCCACAATGCAGGTCGCCACGGTTCTTACTTTATTGTTAAGGCAGTGGTTTTTGAAAACTACCGGTAAATGTGATAGCCCGAGGTGTTGTGGTCTTGTGGTGACGATACCCGATTTGTCTATAAGGTTCATAGACTCGCTAAATTTTATCCCCATGAAGCTCAGTAAATTACCTCAGGCCGTGGGATTTTCAGTTTTCCACACTTTTTTAATACCTGAGAAAACAAAGCTATGTAGGTCCCATACCCGATGTGAAATATTATGGGCTAGAGTACACGGCACAGGGTGCTTCTGGTAGGCATGAGAGGCCGAAACACAGGTATGTTAAAAAGTTTGTACCCAATTTTTTGTTGAATGCTGGTCAAAATCGTTGCATAGGTGTGGGCCTGTGCCAAAATAGGCCTTTCTGGCATGGCATGAGAGTCAGAAACATAGCTATGCTAAAAGTTTGTACCTGATTTTTGTTGAACGGTGCTCAATATCGATGCATAGGAGTGGGCATGTGCCAAAATAGGCCGGGACACGTCCCAACATGCTGTCTTTTATATCTGAGGGGGCATAGCATCTTTAAAAATAGGCCTGTGCAACAAGAACGCTACTCATCCCAGGCTATACAGTGGGTCATGTATGTAGCGCATACCGAGAACATTGGCATTCAGCATGCCTTGAGAGGGTTTGTGAAGCAACTCGCTCAATATTTTCTAGATGACTATGCGTATGTTAACGGCCAGCACATAGTTTTTGAATTTCAGGGTTGTTTTTTCCACGGCTGTCTGTCGTGCTATAATGAAAATGATGCAAATAAGGTCAAAACATCACCTGCGGGCAGTTATAGCATGCCTTTTTAGCTAAAAAGCGCTAGCTGCAGCGGTGCGGGTACACCATAAGTGTGCTGTGGGTGCATGAGTGGCGTGAAATGTTTAAAAAATGATTCAGCGGATCACCCCCATCTATGAAATATGGTATTTTCCAAACACCAGCGATGATCTGTTTGCCCCCTACATTAAACTACACTATAGGGATGAGCTGTAGGGGTCCGTGTATCTAGCGGCTACACTGATGAAGGCTAGAGAAAAGCACCACAGTGACAGTTTTCTTGAAAAAGTGCTGCCTGTCTTTCATATCTGAGGGGGTTAGCATCGTTAAAAAATAGGCCTAGGCCTCTCCCAAAATAACGAAAATTTTTTGTGAATTTGTCATCAAGTTGCCGGAATCGTGTTAGTAATCAATTTAATACATCTTGATTCGCTACAATATTCGTATGGTAACTATTAAATATCAGCTGAGAGTCAGAAACACCGCTATGCTAAAAAGTTTGTACCCGATTTTTGTTGCATGGTGGTCAAAATCCTGCGTAGGAGTGGGCATGTACCAAAATAGGCCAGTACACGTCCCGAAATAACGAATTTGCTCTGAATTTGCCATCAAGTTGCTGGAATCTTTAAAATAACCTAGCTTTACAAATATCGCATTGAATATATCGCGTTGAATCAGAGTAAAGTGGAGCATGTGCCAAAATAGGCCGGGACCTGTCCCGAAATAACGAATTTGCTCTGAATTTGTCATCAAGTTGCTGGAATCGTGTTAGTAATCAATTTAATACAGCTTGATTCGCTACAATATTCGTATGGTAACCGTTTAAAATATCAGCTGAGAGTCAGAAACACAGCTGTGCTATAAAGTTTGTACCTGATTTTTGTTGAATGGTGGTCAGAAACGCTGCATAGGAGTGGGAATGTGCCAAAATAGGCCGGTACACGTACCGAAATAACGAATTTGCTCTGAATTTGTCATCAACTTGCTGGAATCGTGTTAGCATTCAATTTAATACATCTTGATTCGCTACAATATTCGTATTGTAACTATTAAAATAGCAGCTGAGAGTCAGAAACACCGCTATGCTAAAAAGTTTGTACCCGATTTTTGTTGAATTCTGTTCAAAATCGTTTTTGTGACTTTCCTGAACAAGAATTGTGAGACTTATTATTATCAAAGGCAGCCAAATCCAAGACACGTATAGCATTGTCTGCGGTCACTACTGCGTGTACTTTTTACATTTTTTATCTCGGAACATGCCGTTCAGTAAGATATTGGCGAAGTTTTCTGCTGATAAACCGCGTAATGATGCAATTGTGAGAAATTTTATTGCTGAGAGAAAATCAAATTTAAAAACACCGCACTACATCTGTTGGAATATTCACCAAACTTGCGCCTGTCTAGAGAGAACACCATAACCTGGGCTGTATCGCCATTTGTATCGCCATTTTGGTGTCACAATTAGTTCAATGCTTGAAATGTCTTTGAGATGTATTTATTTAATGCAATAAAATCTTGTAACCTTGTTTTACAATACCGCGTCATTGCTTTTTTAAAAATACGAATAAAACATTCGCGTGTGTAATATTGTAACACGGCCATATACATAATATGACCATTTCATAATGTGACCATTTCATAATGTGACCATTTCATAATATGATTTAAAGGACTTGTCCGGGAATGCCCGGAAACGTGCGGGCTATACACAATACAGTGCTAATTACTATGTGTAATTTCTATCAAGTGAATTACCATATCTAAATAACATGTTAAGATGCGAGCTTCTGTCAATTGTACTTTACTGCGCATGTCCGGACATATCACTGGTGCAGTCCTGCTAAAAAGATACGGATCCTATCTTTTCTTTAATTCACTATGGGGAAAAACTTCTTATATACTGGATAATACCGTACAATAAACTCCTTTTAGTCTGTACATAGACTACTAAGATATAACTTTACAGCAAGTGAAGCAGACACTCAGATAAAATCCCTTTACATACATTTACTGGTGGACTTAAAAGAGCCACACAAAAAGAGCCTTATAAAATCAAGATTCGCCTTGATACACCTTTCCAACACACCACAGACTGATCAAATCCACAAGGAGATGGATAAATATAAATAGAGACGAATAAAATCATGAAGCACTTTGATAGAAATTCCCATAGAAAATCCTTTACACACATTTACTGCACGACTTAAAAGATCCCCCACAAAAAGAGTCTTATAAAATTAAGATTCGCCTTGATACACCTTTCCCCCACACCACAGATGATCAAATCCACAAGGAGATGGATAAAATATAAATAGAGCCGAATAAATTCATGAATCACTTTGATTGAAATTCCCAGATTCAACAGCCCAGATTTCCCAGACAGATCAAATCACAAGGAGACGGATTAAATGATAGGGGGCGTGACGACCTGTCAGATTGAGTTTGACGAAACATACCCCTCCTACACTACTTGTGGGGTTTCCACTGTTTCGGCACATCAGGGGCTCTCCAAACGCGACATGACACCGGCTGACCATTCCATCAAAGTCTGCAATGCAAAACATCATACTTCACTTCCAAGCCCCAACTTGTGCCCATACATTAGTTTTCTCCATATATAGGGTATCAGCGAACTCAGGACAAATTGGACAACAACTTTTTGGGTCCAATTTCTCCTGTTACCCTTGGGAACATAAAAAACTGGGGACTAAAAGATCATGTTTGTGGAAAAAATATGATTTTTTATTTTCACGCCCGGGCGTTATAAACTACTGTGAAGCACTTGAGGGTTCAAAGTTCTCACCACACATCTAGATAAGTTCCTTAGGGGGTCTAGTTTCCAAAATGGGGTCACTTGTGTGGGTTTCCACTGTTTAGGCACATCAGGGGCTCTCCAAACACGACATGACACCCGCAGACCATTCCATCAAAGTCTGCATTACTAAACTTCACTACTTCTATTCCGAGCCTCGACTTGTGCCCACACAGTAGTTTTGTCCACATATAGGGTATCAGCTTACTCAGGACAAATTGGACAACACCTTTTGGAGTCCAATTTCTCCCCTTACCCTTGGGAAAATAAAAAATTGGTGACTAAAAGATCATTTTTGTGGTAAAAAAATAGGATTTTTTATTTTCATGCCCGGGCTTATAAACTTGTGTGAAGCACTTGGGGGTTCAAAGTGCTCACCACAGATCTAGATAAGTTCCTTAGGGGGTCTAGTTTCCAAAATGGGGTCACTTGTGGGGGATTTATACTGTTTAGGCACATCAGGGGCTCTGCAAACTGAACATGACACCCCTCAAAGTCTGCATTCCAAAATGTCAATACTTCCTTTCCGAGCCCTGCCGTGTGCCCAAACAGTATTTTCCCTCCACATATGGGGTATCAGCGTACTCAGAACAATTGGACAACAACTTTTGGGGTCCAATTTCCTTGGGAAAAATCAAAAATTGGAAAATTGGGGACTAAAAATTCATTTTTGTGGAAAAATTTTTTTCCCACACCTAGGCATTATAAACTTTAGTGAAACACTAACAGATGTGCTCACAACAGATCTAGATAAGTTCCTTAAGGGGTCTAGTTTCCAAAATGGTATCACTTGTGGGGGATTTCACTGTTTAGGCACATCAGGGGCTCTCCAAACGTGACATGGCATACAGCCAATTCTGCGTTTGAAAAAGTCAAACTGCGCTCCTTCCCTTCCAAGCTCTGCCATGCACCCAAACAGTGGTTATCCCCACATATTGGGTATCAGCATACTGAGGACAAATTGCACAATAACTTTTGAGGTGTTGTTACCATTGGGAAAATAAAAATTGGGGTGAAAAGATCATTTTTGTGGAAAAAATATGATTTTTTAATTTTACGTCTCTACGTTATAAACTTGTGTGAAGCACTTGGGGGTCAAAGTGTTCACCACAGATCTAGATAAGTTCCTTAGAGGGTCTAGTTTCTAAAATGGCATCACTTGTGGGGATT